>JADDTR010000017.1:0-506701 GCA_015345905.1 Aotearoamyces nothofagi | reverse complement strand
CCCCCCCCCCCCCCCCCCCCCCCCCCCCCCCCCCCCCCCCCCCCCCCCCCCCCCCCCCCCCCCCCCCCCCCCCCCGGAATCGGAATAGACTCAAGCAGACAGACATCATCACATTCAGTCCATGACGTCGGGTCCCGGAAGACCGGTAAAACCGACAGGCAGCAACGAGAGAGCAGCCAGAGAGAGTAGCCAGACAGCAGCCAGACAGCAACGAGACAGCAGCGGACAGGACCGACGGCATCGCTCGCACGGAGTTACCAGAGTTGCATGGCCCATCTGCTCCAGACCAGATCTGCTGTCGAGGCAGCGGAGATACAGTAGAGCGACCTACTTAAGCACCTAAGCACCTAACGCGTAAGCACCTAAGGTAAGTTGCCCCATGGTGGGCACCTTAAGGAAGGGAGTGTCAGCACTCGCAGCGTGCGAGCAGTGGACTGCTGCCGTCATTGGATGGATACCGTGAAGGAAGAAGCCATTCTAGCACAGACGCAGAGAGTGTGGTGGGCTTGGTGAAGCTGGGTAGTAAGCAAGTGGTGCCATCACAGTCGGACGGCGAGGTTGGAGGTTGGAGGTTGGAGGTTGGACGAGGTAGATTTGGGCGAGGTTGGCCAAGAGGAGAAAGGACCTTCTCCAGGCCCCGACGGGGAAGTGCTGTACTGTACAATGCGGTAGGCACAAGAGATGCTGGCGGAGCAAGGTCGCGAAGGCCTGCGGTTCGGTAGTGCTGTGGTGTGTAGTAGGGTACCTGAGGTACCTTGTGAGGTATCTATCTATCTTTATCTAGGTAGGCAGCCGGAACACCTTAGATACTGTACACTGTACCTTCGGAAACGAGGAAGGCATGTCCAGCGTACGGTACGGTAGCAGCAGTGCTGTAGCAATACAACAGCAGCAATACAGCAGCAGCAACGCCGTGCAGTAATCCGACATGCAGTATCGTATCGTATCGTATCGTACTGGATCGTATCAAGCAGCCACGGAGCAATCGGCTCTGCGGTGCCGCGCCAAGGACGACTACTGCTGCATCAAACTTCAAACGCAACAGCTCGGATGCGGCAATGGGCAAGTCAGCAACTGTATGCACTGTAGGTATAGTGCAGCGCAGGGCAGCTTGCAAGGTTGGCCCCTTCTGCACTGCTGTTAACCCATGCCGAAACCCTGCCCGACATCCTCGAAATGCCACTTCTGAGAGTCCTCGTGAGCTGCCACGGCTCCATCATACCGAGAACAGCGTACACAGAGGCCTCGCGGTGGCACATGGTGTGCACGACTCCCCGACGCGTGAGCTGCCGCTGCGACAGGCAAATCCCGAGCCTTCCGAACCCCATGCTGATGGTGCACGACAGAACGTGGACGAGGCTGGCGGATATGGCTCCGCATGCGCAGCACACACAGCAGCATACACAGCACACAGCAGCACACAGAGCACAACTTACTTGCACGTTTGAGCGAGAGCCGTCGTTGTGTCTGCACGAGATAACAGCCAAGTGACTACCTTCTCTACTCCCCACTCGACTGCAATCACAAGGTATGGCATGGCATGCCTCTCTGTCGATGCGGAACTGCACACACGCACGTATTCTGCACCTCTCCATCGCAAGTCCTGTCCGGGGGAGCAATACTGCCGCCTCAGTGCCGCTCTTCCCGCCCTCCACTACGCATGCAAGGTTCGAGGTTGTCACACGTCAGTGGAAATGCACCTAGCATCCTCAAAGCAGCAAAGACGGCACAATGCAAGGGTTGCATTGAGTACAGTAATGCTGCCACTGTATATAAGGGAGTCTCGAAGAAGAACCGCCTACCTATATAAGGCGGTGAACTAGGTAGAAGTAAACCGAACCGCTACTTTTAGATATGAATGAAGCTGTTTACTGCTTCCTATATGATGCATACTTCCGTATGGAACGGTGGCCAGCCACGATACTAACATAGCCATGATTATTGCAGTACTATGTTTCTACAGCAATTACATGCTGGGCGATTCTTTTCGTACTGCTGCACTGCCTAGAAGGCAGCAATGGCATTAGCGAAATATACATACAACTATCACAAAAGACTTGCGCACCTGTCCTGTAAAGCTAGGCGGTAGGCAATATATGCCCTCACTATAAACGACAGCGATGGTCTTAGTGGGAACTCTTGCAGAGCATTCTAACAATATGAACAATGATGACCATGACCATGAGATGAGGCATCTGCATCCTAGAAGGCGTGCGTAAGGAATCTTGTAATGCCATTGGCAACGCTTATCATTATCGCGGAAGACGGCTCCGTTATCGTTATCTAGGTCAGCCTATCTATCCCGCGCCAGCAACAACACTTACTATACGCACCCCATACAACACAACAGCTACAGCCCGAGAGCAGAGAACAGCTAGTCACGCGTGCTAAGAGGACAAATATTGCCAGTCATGTTATATATTGACTACTAGACAATCTTACTCAGCATGGATACGCTTGATGCTTATAGAGCGGCACGATCCTTAATTCTCCACTTGCCCGCCGAGGGATTCTCAGCCACTTTATCTTCCTCTTGCAATTTCCACAAAACTTGCATGATTCCACCATGTGCTGGAAGGTGCAAGTTCTCGGGTACATCCTTATAGATCACCCTTACAATTTCCATACTCCCCCACTCATCTAGTTCATCATTCGATGTGGTATCTCCTGCCGGCAGCTTTGGCGATCGGAGGACGTCAAGCACCTGATCCTCTCGTTGTTGTCTGTGCTGAATGTACTCAAGGATCTTGGTCTTGCCATCATTGATCACGGGCCCGTGACCTGGGTAGGCTCTGCCGGAGAACAATCCCCTCATCTTCTCTAGGCTGCTCAAATAGTTTGATAGGTCCTCAAAAACAGCCGTGCCTTGACCTAGGACATTGTCTCCCGTGAACATAGCATCTTCCTCTTCGAGTACAAAGGCCATATGATCTTGCGTATGGCCAGGCGAGTAAACTGCCCGCAGAGTAGCCCCTTCGACAGAGAAGCTCTCCCCGTCCTCAATATCAAACTGCCCTTCAGCCGGCTGATGCTTGTGTACTTTTGCATTAGGGTATACCTCAAGAAACTGATTGATTCCCCCAACATGGTCCATATGCCAGTGACTTATAAGGGCCTTGGAAATATATGCATTCTCACTGGACAGAACCTCTTGTATGGCCTGGATCCAGGTAGGCCGACCTTCTCCGGTATCTAAGAGAACTCTTTCGGGACCGGTTCCAATAATATATGTGTTGGTCCCTATGAAACTGAGCATTATTCACTGGTAATAATACCCAATACTCAATACCTTGTAAGGTGAACTTGGATAATGGATCAGCGGGATAGTCCGATTCGCGTAGTATGGGAGACAATCTCACCTTGCTAGGATTTCCTCCAAGTATACGTATAACCCTAGAACTGATTTTCTGTACATCAGGTAGCGGAACTAGCTGCGTCGCCATAATCGAATTTGAAATTAGAGCATTTCGCTGGTATGAAACCTCAAGAGACCGAAGAGTTTAGGGTGAGATTCTGCCCGCAGTAACCGATAACGCCATTGCTCGGTCTTATCGCACCCATTAGCCCCAGTAATACAAGGCTGTACGAGTAGCCTCGTCTTGCTTTTCCTATCATCGAACTTGAACTAAATGCCCCAATTTCTACAAGCTGAAAGGGAATAGAAGTGATTGAATCATTCCCATTACGTCTTTCATTCGATGACCTCATGAGGCCTTTTGCTTGTGTCTCCGTCAAAAGAGAAGCCTAGGTATGCTTGAGCGGAGCGACTTTCTTCCGGCCCGCCAATCGCGACCATGCTGGAAGGCAGTGCTTCGACGATAAATATAACAAAGTTCTTCGAGTTGGGTTTTCCAACCGACGCCGAGCACTCATGGCAGAATCGAGGCCAGTGACACCGGCGTCACCAAAGAGCCACAAGCCAAAGGATCCCGAGGCTGGCGTACCTTTATATGGCTGTGGTAAGTATTTGCAGACACGTTCACGAAGGAGGTACTAAGCAGATCATAGAGCACATCCAACGGCTTCTGACGAAGAGCCAAGACGTCACAAACAATACGATTCAGTACTACAAGATGCTCCTACGAGTCATTTTCGACAACAGCCCCATAATCCCTCAAACTTCCAAATCCCCAGAATGCGCTCCCGTCACATCCCTCACCCCCAACTATCTCTGCCTACAATGCCCTACTACTACGACCACTAATGATCGCTTGAGTCACGGGAAACAAAAGTCTCATATGTTCTGTACGTGCTGCATGACAAGTTTTCCTTTTCTGCCACTAATGATTTTTCAGATGTTGACTCTAGGAGTGGTGGGTTGTTCTGTCAAATGTGTGGCGATTTTGTTTGGGACCCCACCTTGGAAGAATTGAGAATACGAAAGATTAGTAGCGGCTCATTTTCGAGTAAGTACAGACCATACCAGTTTACCAATATCAGTGGCTAAGGAATACCTTGCAGGCAGAAAGAGAAAGCGTGATGATCTGTTCATTGATTCTGTGAAGGAGGACCCGAAATACATGTCATCCAATACAACGGAGGTGGCCTGTCGAGCTAATGGCCTTCGTGGTATTTTCAATATGGGCAGCACGTGCTTCATGAGTGTTATTCTACAAAGCTTCATCCATAATCCTTTACTTCGAAACTTTTATCTGGGCGACAACCACCGGGATTGCGGACAAGACCATTGTCTGAGCTGCGGCATGGATAAAATCTTCCAACACTTCTATGACCAAGGTGCTACCACAAGCTTCTCCGCTTCAGATATTCTTTCAGATTCCTGGCTTGCCCAAGAGGGATCTTTCGCGTCGCTATCCGGCTACGATGAACACGACGCTCACGAGTTCTTCCAGTTTTTAGTCGAAGAACTACATCGAACCACTCAAAAGACTCGGGATGGCATATCGAATGGTGTGGATATCCATTTAGAGTCCAAGGTGGGTGGTGGCTGTGATTGCATTGTGCATCAAACCTTCTATGGCAACTTGCAAAGCAACGTGACTTGTCAGAATTGTGGAAGCGTTACCACCTCTGTTGAGCCATTCCTAGACCTGAGCCTTGGGGTTGACAACATTGCAAAGAAGCGGGGTGGAAAATCCGGGAAATCTGGCCAAAAACGGGCACAATCACTGACTCTCCAGAGATGCCTCGATGAAGAGTACATGCGGCCTGAACGATGCGAGTACTCGTGCCGCAACTGTGACGGTCCACAGGATGCAAGGAAGCAGCTGAGCATAAAGAATCTGCCCAATGTGCTATGCATACAGTTCAAGGTAGGCGCTCTCGATTATAAAAGGATGACGGAGTTGTGATCTTAGTATTTGCTGATACTCTTCCTCACAGCGATTTGAACATCACAAGGATCTTAAGACTACATCGAAGATCCATGTGAAGGTCCAATTTCCCCTACAGGTTAACATGCTGCCATACACGAACCGTGCACGATCCCAGGAAGTGCGAGAGAATTTTCAATTGTCGAGGTCTTGCACATACGACCTGCTAAGCGTTGTCGTACATGTTGGAAAAATCAATTCAGGTAGGCTAATGTATCGCACTTTTTGGCCATAAAGTTGACATTCTAGGGCACTATATCTCGTACTCACGTGTGGGTAATCAGGTTGGTCAAACATTTAAATCCCCTAAGGGCTAGAAGACTAACATTGCAGTAGTGGTTCATGTTCGATGATCACAAGGTGACTCTGGTCTCGGAGTCGCAAGTATTGGGTGCAGAGGCGTTCTTACTCTTTTACATTATTCGATCTCTTGCATAGTTAGCATAGCATTTCTCTAGGCGTACCGGACAAATTACGGGTACTATTTCTGTACGGTATATACCCTTGTGCTTATGGTAAGATACTCGAGGGTGTCAAAATACCAAACTTTCATGTCTTAGACCGCCAATCATCGCACTCGAAGTTCGCATAGCAGTAGAACTCATTACTTAACCCTTTAGCATGTACTGGCTCGAAAGTGGTGGTTGAGATACTCTGTGGCCTGTACAGCTTATTCACGAGAACCTCCATTCTTTCGCCAGTACATACTATCAATCGAGATCCTTGAACAACACTCTTTCCTTTGGATGCTTGTTGAGACTCCTTGACACCCCAAGATTTAGAAAGCCAGCGAACCGTCATTGCAGCTTCCAGGGTTTCAAATTAGTACCTTTCATGAATATAGGCTCGAAGACATACCTTTAGTTTGACAATCTTCACTAAGGAATGGCGGATCACAGATGATGTGGTCTACTGCTCCCTTCAAAATTGCTGTGGATTAATTAGCATTTGATCCGAGTAGTTAGAATGTGGTCGAAGCTCACGTGGCAATTTTAAAGGGCTGTGAAAGTCGTAAAAAATGAACTCTGGAAATACCCTAAAGCGTTCATCGAACTCCAAGAGATAGATCCTTGGCTTTTCGTGCTCCGCCATCGAGCTGGTAGCCTACGAGGCAATTATTAATAACTAGATATGGCAATACCGTAGGATTGTGCAGACGAACCAAAATATTCTTCAGCTGGACGAAAACACTCGGAGCTGAGACAACAGCAATAGTAGTCTCATGGGTGGAGCCTACAAGCAGCTGGTTCGCTAGAATGGTTGCTGTTTCCTGAGAATACTGTAAACAGTCATGTCAGTTTGTTACCCAATCAATGATTTGAAGCCATGACAGACCCAAAATTGGGATTCATTCCAATTCTCTTCGAACGCTTCCATTGTCAGTGACGCATCGGCCGCTCCGCCGCCCTCCGTCCTAGATTTCAGATCCTCGAACTGCTTCTCACGTGCATCGCGATCAGCATAGAACTCCTTCAGAGCTTCTAAAGCTGTACCTGATAGAGCGCTTTATCTGTTAGGGACTGCATACGATCCTTGAAAGGGAGTATTCTCACGGAAATTCATCGACTCCCTCACTGTCATCCATAACGGTGACGTGGCTGAAATGCTGGTGGTGAGTCTGGTGATGGTTAAAATTTTGGTTAGCAGAATTTTGTTATCTTAGTCGAGCGTCGCGATCACAAACTTGGCTACATGTCACTTTTAACCTCACGATGACCTACCTGCTATACACTAGTCGTACTCTGGCCTCTCTAAAAAGGTCCGGCCTTAGATGCTTATCACGATCGGCTTATTAGATGATTTGTACCATCTAGGCTTCGAACCTTTCACGAGCTGAAATTCCGGAGGAGCTAGCTTATTACATTCTGCGTCAGAAGCATGTGATTTATTTTATATAGAATTCCTTAATCGTATATACATGTCACCCCTGTTCAAGATGTACGCCTACTGATCGTCAATGACGTGTAGATACTTCTTCTCTTCACGCTTCTCACGTTCTGTTGCCGGTGGCAAATCGTAGAAAGCAGCACTGCGATATCCTTGCTATGGAGTTGTTAGATAATGCAATGATACGAAATTAATAAAGTGCCGATTGTACTTACCAGGTAATGGAACGTCAAGTTGCTGAGTTCTGCAGGTTCTATACCTAGGTCCTTGAATGTCTTGGCCCTGGGGTCGATCTTCTGGTCGATAAATTCTCTTTCCACCTCATCAGCTGAAATGACCGGCCACCATAGAAGTCTGTTGAGAATGTTTGCTGCCGGTTTCAAAATGGCTTTGGGTACATTGATGTGCCTGCGGTGCTTAAGAATCTCTTTATCCACCAATTCAGCTATCTCCGCGGTTGAATAATTCTTCGGGCCGTATAACTCATATGTCTGAGATGCAGTACTATCGTCGTGTAGCATGACTTCTAGTGCTTGCCCAACATCGATAGCCTAGTCGTGGACTGTGTTATTAATTGGCAATGAAGCGGAGAGAAGGTCTTACATGTACTGGCCAGAATCGCTCCATCATGTAGTTAGAGGTGAGAAGATTCGTAACACCAGCAAGCTTGTGTAGGAGGCGATCTTCAAACCCAAATAATGGTGCTGGCCTCACGATGGTAGTCTCTGGGAATATGTCTCTGACAACAGCCTCACCCCTTGCCTATGCCATAGTTAGTTGGATATTACATACATCACAACTGCCGGTACAAACTTTAGTTCTGAAGAACTCTGAAGGCGAGTTAAGGTCCGCATTATAGGAAGAGACGTGGACAAATCGATCAATATCATACTTTGCAACAGCGTCTGCAATGCGCTCTGCGCCTTCGACGTGAACATCTTCGAGATCGAAGTTCCTCCAGCCATATGTTAGTGAAAAGGAATGTACGCATCGTCTCTATTAATCCACTCACTTGGTAGGATACATGCGCCCAACAAGATTATAGACAATATCAGAATGCCTGACACTCTCCTCGAGTGACTGCGTGTTTCTCATATCATATTCCTATAGATTTCATATTAGGATACTCCTACGGATATCCGGCAGAGAGTCGATGTACCATGAAGATCACCCTTCCAAGATCACCCGTAACCTTCAAGTGTCTCTTTGCCATTTCTTCGCGGTACGGTACGATCACGGTGCATCCTTGTCTTGCTATAATATGAGATGTAAGCTTGCATAGCACGTTTCTGATTGTTGGAGAGTTGCTCGTACCAAGTCGGTTGACAATATAGCGGCCGAGGAATCCAGTGGCTCCAAACACAGTTGCCGTGTGTCCTAGATTGAGGTCAGAATATAGTATACATGTATGTATATTCATAAATACGGTGTACCTCCGAGTGACGAACTGTAGAACACAAAGTTAGTAATTTCCAATGGCACGGGGCAACGAATTATATTACCGTCCACCCTGGGTCCTGATGATAGGTTTGCCTGTCCTCGTAATTGTGACATCGGAGATGCTTCGCAGCGCGCAGACATTAATCTTCCTCTTCGGCCGAGCCGCAACCCGAAGCCCAGATATACTCAACGAACTGCAGGCCTTCTGCATCGTGGTGACAAAGTCAATGGGATGAATTGCAATTCTAGGTCCGGTGGTTGTTATCGACGTTAGATTCGCTTCTTTCGGAATCAGCGAGCTCAATCTACAAGCGAAGCTCTAAAGCTCACTATCTGCTGCGGCTCAGTAATCAACTATAACGAACTTCATCTACACAACGGACAACGCCCCCAAGAGATATCTTTCACACGGGTCTCAAACTGAGATTTTGACCTTGAAGCTGTTAAAGGATCTACTTGCATGCCAAGTATCTTGCATCATGAACATCGACACTATCCCTGATTTCCTCGCTGAGCAGCGCGATGTAGCGCCTGCGGATTTACAACATCTCTTCATCTCCTTCGAGGATTACTGGGAGCGAAAACTGTGGCATCAGTTGACCGACAGTCTCATAGAGTTCTTTAGCCAGACAGAAAGCGGCCCACAAAGATTATCGTTCTACAGATCTTTTATCCTTACCTTTGCGGACAAAATCAACCAGCTCAAGCTCGTTACTTTGGCTCTGAACGCTGCCACTCAGTGCAGAGGTACGTATGCAATACCATACGGTCTTCATTTTCTAAATTATATATCTACAGACAGCGAAGAACGTCTCTCTTTCTTGACCGCGGTCGCGGCAAAGGTCAACAATCCCACCTCACAAGATGCTTATGTCTACGCCACTGTTGCTGTTGCAACCGTGAGGTTAGAATTGAAGGACTTAGACGGCGCGAGAAAGGAACTAGATACGGCTGAAAAGATCTTGGAGACCTTCGACTCTGTTGAGACCATCGTACACGCTGCCTTCTACCGGGTCAATGCCGAATATTACCAGGTACATTTGAGAACCTTTGAAGCAAAGGTATTACGTGTCAGAACGAAGCTGATAATTGAATAGTCAAAACTCGACTTTGCCTCATACTACCGAAATGCTCTTCTATACCTTGCCTGTATCGATCTGGATGACCTTACTCCTGAAGAACGACGGAGTCGTGCGTACGATCTCAGCATCGCCGCTCTTGTGTCCAATTCCATTTACAACTTTGGTGAGCTCCTCTTGCATCCCATTCTCAACTCTTTGGTGAACGAGGATGCATGGCTTAGCAAGCTGCTTTTTGCGTTTAACCGAGGAGACTTGGCTGCGTACGACATTCTTGCAGGCCATATCTCGGAAAATCGGTTGTTAGCTGAGCACAAGGATGGGCTTCGACAAAAGATCTACCTTGCGGCATTGACGGAGACTGTGTTTCGACGTCCGCCTCATGACCGTGCTATGTCTTTCCGCACAATTGCAGAAGAGACAAAGGTCAGACCCGACGAGATCGAGCATCTGATTATGAAGGCCTTGAGTTTGGGGTTACTGAGAGGAAGCATAGACCAGGTAGATGAAATTGCGAGGATCGACTGGGTCCAGCCTAAAGTACTTGATATGAAACAAATCGATAACATGCGGTTGAGATTACAGGAATGGGATTCGAGCGTCAACCAACTAGGCAATTGGATCGAGACCAAGGGACAAGATGTCTGGGCAGCTTGATCCGGCTCTGGCAGGCGTCTGGGAATTACGAACCGGCAGCGGGTGTATAACAGCAATAGCATTTACCGTAGCACTAGAAAGTGTGAACTGCATCATGAAAAGGAGTTTGGTCAAATATTCCATTCAAATGAGATGGCATCGAAGCACGTATTTTGAAAATTGGCGTAGCTTTCAATAAAAAGCTCCTCCTTGACCTCCTGACAAACTAATAACTATAAACCTCGTGGATTCCCAAGCAAAATGATGGCACCGATCAACCATGCAGGCCACCAGACGCACCATACAACAACCTGAGTATTCATTCCCCATATATTCCACCCGAAAGCTGCTTCTTTGAGCACCTCTCCAACAGGGAGATTCCAATAAAGACTGCCTATGCATAATATGACAGTTGGGGCTAGTATGTGGAGTAGCATACTGAATATAATGAGCAGAATTGGCTTGTCAGGAAGAGGATGAACGTAAGTCAATGGAGCAGCTAGGAGGCCCACAAGGAGGGCTAGGGAGAAATTAAGAGTTGCTAAGGACGAGAGGAACATTCCCAGAAATAGAAGAGAGAATGACTTCATGAGCTGATATTGTTGATTAGTCGGCTCAAAATAACGGGTAATGGTAGCAGAGGCAACGTAAGGTAAAGCCACATTAATTGCGGCGAAGGCGGTGAAAGTATACGGTAGCATCTATATGCATGGTCAGTCACTCGTTCAAAATCTTCCACGGGCATGGTACTTACAAATTCGGTGCTGTGGTTGAACAGATTGAGTGGGATAACACCAAGGAATTGTGCTACGACAACTATAGCCAGTGGAAGAAACAAATGTCTCTCTTGAACGCTTAGCGCTCGGCTTGGGGCCAAGGCCTTCGTATCCTCATGTTCAATCATGAGTAGTGTAGACTTGATCTCTGCATCTATCGTTGATGCAACCTTCGGAGATGTGCTGCAAGGCCATCCACTCTGAATCCAGAGACCTATAGCCATAATCGTGAAATTGATCGCTACAAGCATTGCGCTAGGCAAATAGGTGCCAATGCTCACAAAACGATTTGCTTGCATCAATAGATAGAAAAAGAAGCTTTGATGAAGATGCTCCAGAAGGTTATTCAAGCTGCGGAAAGTGCTCTCAATCACCCTTCCCATCGCCATCTCATCTTGCCACCCATCGCCAAATGGCTGGAGAGTGATGGCATCCACATGGTACGGGATGAAGCTGCTGTGAGGGCCCGATGCATGGCCTAAACCTTGTCGCAGCATGCCCCTAAGCATAGTCTGAAGACGATCTTGATAGCTATCGGTATGTTTCCACATCTGCTGTAAAGATACTCCAATGCCCATCTGGCCACTTGCAATAGATACAACTGTGTTGAATAGATCAAGATTTGGGAGTTGACCATTTATACCATCGTAAACAATATGCAGAGACTCGAAGCGATGATCAAAGGGGTAATCAATGACCACAGCGCCCTGTAAAGCTCCGCTCTTGAGAGGCAGTGAAGCAACGCTGGAAGACGAGTGTGCGTCATGATAGGCATCCACCCAAGCTTGGGGTCCCGCTCGACTATCAGGGGTGACTAGAAATATTATATCCTTAGACCAAAGTGACCATCCTAGCCAAATGTCAGTCAAATCACTTGTTTACTAGATCAATCGGCTTACGCTTGAAATATCTCGCCAGTGTCAAAACCAGTGCAACTCCACTGCGATTTAGTTCTCCTTCCATGTTCTTCCATGCTCCAACAAGAACAATAGCTTCTGTAGCATCACCTCTTGGAGCATGAAGTATTGCGTATATATTTTCTCCATCGTATGTGACCCCCGAGGACGTATACTCGTACTTCTGGCGAGCGACTTTGAGCCCCGCGGCTTTGAAAATTTCTTCAAGCTTGTCGTTCACCCTAAGCAGTCTCAAATCAGCGAGCCCATCTTCCTCTCTCCGGAGATACACGCACCCTTTATTGCTCTCGTTAGCTAATGCCTCCACCTCGTGCTTGAAGGCTCGGAACACGTTCTGGTCACTGCCAGCAAAGTATGTGTGAACCTGGCCTGGCAAGAGAGCATTCTCTGAAACGTATGTATGTCGTGAGTATTGGTTTAGCGGTATTAATAGAAGCCAGGCAACGCCAATGATTATGCAGAGAAACGATATGTACGGAGGGAGCCTCAGAAGACGTGAATCCCCCCTAAGGAGAAGGGATGAAGCTGTTTGTATGTCAGTGATATTACAAACTCAGACAGGCCGGTTTAAGGGTATCTACATATAAGAGGCATATATGGGTTTAGGGACGGGGTTTGTAAGGGTCTCAATCCGCATCCTCGTTAGCAACGCGTCCTTGGCACAGATGTTCGCGAGTTCGGATTTGCGGAAACAAGCGACCTTAATAAACGTGAACGACAAACGCATCAATTATCTTAACACAAAAATGTTGCATGTGGTACACAAAGTTATCAGCAAAAGATTTTTATATTTTTACTCCCGTTATGTAAGGTGTCTAAGCCATTGAAAAGCTGCATTATGCCCGGCCTTTCTATACTACTATCACTACCACCTATGAAACACACTAATATTATAACAGAGGTACGTTTGTCACTCACTATACACTCAAGGTCCAAGGCGCTGTGTGCTCCCAACATATGTCATTGGGATAGCAGCGTCGGTAGCACCGCTCACGGTTGTTGTACTCGAAGGAAGGACACCGAACCTCCCATATGTCTTCTGGTCAATGCTAACATAATGCGGTAATCTTCCAAGCAGATTCATCTTGCCTTCAACCCATCGAAGTATCTTCTCAGGAGGAGCAAGAAATTTAAGATAGCCGAGCCCAACTTACTAAAATCAGCATATATTATTTCAAGTAAAGGGATAAGCTTACATAAATATCCTATAGTAAGTCCACAAAGGTGGCCGAGAAAGCTCGTATTTGGAATCAAAAAGGTAACGAAGAGGACGAGGATTAAAGGCGTTGTCCATGTCGGAATATGAATGGTTCCGAGAGCAAAGAACGGGTTCGCTCTATATGTCTTGATTGCCTCGATGCCAAGCAGCATGAACACCCAAACACTATGTTTTCTCAGTACAGGTTTCCTTTCGAATCAGCCTAATATCTTCAACCTACCTAGCTCCCAATACCGCTGTGTTGCCTCGAAGTATGCCTCTTTCTATCACCACATACATGATTGCTGGTATCGTCGACAATGCTGAGATATTTGTGAGTAAGATTTTTTCCAAACCAGTTTCCTGCCAGACCCTACTTACGCCCAAAGAATAGTAACAAGGAAGTCAACGTCCCATGTTCGGCTTCGAACCGCTCCAGCAGGGGGGTGACAGCGACGATATTTAGTAATGCATGTACGAATCCCACATGTATTAGTGGGAAGGTGTTCGTCCGATATACTATGTGAATGAGTTAGTCGCGGATGTTAGGAGTGCATGATGCGGAAAGCTTACAAGTCGTTATGCCGGTTTCCTTAGGTATGAGAGAGCCCCATTCCTGTACATTCCATATTGATTGCATACTCGCAGCCCAGAAAGCCACTATGAGAAGCACGGCCAGTCTGGTAAATAAAGGTAGTCGAAATATGTATGATCGCATACGCGTGATATTAAAGTGAGGCAGAGTTGGAGCCATAGTGAAGACGGAACAAGGACAGCACTAAAGGTTCCTTCGAGTTTAGCTTGATAAAAAAGACTTATATCAATGAATACGTGGTTTCTCAAACATTGTCGTGAAGCTGAACCATGAAGGTTGAAGATCTCCGAGTCTTTAAAACCTCTAATACGTTTCCTCAAAATACGCTATGAATGCGCTGCTGGGGGCGGACGCGGTCAGGACTCGCTTATGACCCGGGTCGGTCCTCGACGGCTATCTCGGTGCTCGTTGAGGCGTGCACAGATAAGGTACCTTAGTCTATCCCAAGACCGTACTTATATAACCGTTGGACGAAATCGAGGCCACCACCATAAGAGTTATATTTTTAAGTAGGAATAGCATACAGTACAAATCCTCTCCGTAGCTACAGTAACATTTCTACTACATACTGTAAGATAGATACTCTTTTACATCACACGCTAGGCTATGTTGGATCTTTGCATTGATACATTGCTAACAACAAAACAACAGGCTGATGCTTGGACAGTGTACGAATGCAGTTCCTGCAGACCTGACGAGTCGCACGGGGCAAGGTATGAACTGAGAAAGAGCAAAAAAAAATATTAACAACTACACTGGGACCGTAAAACCCCGCAAAACTATTCCGTATCTCATCTACGCATTCGCCTTCGCCATTGTGTTCAAAGCACTCCCGTTCTTAAACCACTCAATCTGGGGTGCATTGAAAGTATGTGAAAGCTCAATCTCGAAAACCTTGCCATTCTTCGGGTGCACCCTCATGATCAAAGGCTTGCCAACCTCCAGCCCTGTGGTAAGAAGGTCGATCTAAAAAGGAATTAATAAGGAGTCAGTCTACAATGATCAAGTTTGGAGCGTACCTTGTCCTCAGGGTTAACCTTTTCATAATCTTCTGGATTCTTGAAGGTAAGTGGCAGCATGCCCTGCTTTTTCAAATTTGTCTCGTGGATACGAGCAAAACTTCTGGTAATAATCGCAATACCGCCCAAATGTCTTGGTTCAAGAGCAGCATGTTCTCTAGAGCTTCCCTCGCCATAGTTCCAGTCTCCGACAACGACCCACGGGATTCCTTTTTTCTTATAATCTCTGGCAGTCGCTGGGACAGGACCATACTCACCAGTGGTGAAGTTCTTGACCTTGTTCGCTTCTCCATTCTCAGCATTGATGGCGCCAATTAGCATGTTATTTGAGATGTTGTCCAGATGACCGCGGTACTTGAGCCATGGTCCGGCCATGGAAATGTGATCGGTAGTAGTTTTACCCTTGGTCTTTATAAGAATTGGGAGATCAAGAGCATCTTTGCCGTCCCAAGGCTTGAATGGCTCCAGAATTTGGAGACGATCACTCGTAGGTGAAACCTTAACAGAGACAGAGTCACGAACTTCAGGTGGTGCTTGGTAGGTATTCTGTCCTGGGTCATAGCCGCCAGTTGGTAGTCCAGCTCCGGATGGTGGGGAGAGAAGGAACTCGTTTCCATCCTTGTCCTTTAGCTTGTCCGTTAGAGGGTTAAAGTGAAGAGACCCCGCGATGCTCAAAGCCACGACAAGGTCTGGTGAAGTGACAAATGAGTGTGTAGCGGGGTTGGCATCGTTACGTCCAGTAAAGTTTCGGTTGTAAGATGAGAGAATAGAGTTGGGCTCGCCCTTCTTCACATCCTTACGATCCCACTGACCAATGCACGGCCCGCATGCATTTGCGAGGACCATGCCACCAAACTCTTCCAGAGTCTCCAATTGACCATCGCGCTCGATTGTAGCACGAATCTGCTCTGAACCCGGCGTAACGGTGAAGAGAGACTTGGACTTGATGCCATGATTAAGCGCATCACGGGCGATTGAGGCAGCCCGAGACATATCCTCATAAGAAGAGTTTGTGCAAGAACCGATCAAGCCTACCTTAAGCTCCGCTGGCCAGTTATTAGCCTTAACAGCTTCACTAAACTTTGAGATCGGGGTGGCAAGATCTGGAGTGAAGGGGCCGTTGATATGAGGCTCCAGCTCTGAGAGGTTGATCTCAATGAGCTCATCGTACTCGGCACCCTCGTCTTCCCTCAACTCCTTCGCATAGATTCGAGCGAAATCACCAATCTCCTTCCGCTTTGTGGCGGCTAGGTAATCATACATGCGGTCGTTGAAAGGGAAGACGGAGGTTGTAGCGCCAATTTCAGCTCCCATGTTACAGATAGTACCCATGCCGGTAGCAGAAATACCGTCGACACCTGGTCCGTGGTATTCAACGATAGCGCCAGTTCCACCCTTGACTGTGAGGATGCCGGCAACCTTGAGAATGATATCTATAAAGAAAATTCATTAGCAAGGGAAAACAGGCACAGCCAAAGTTTCAAACATACCTTTTGGGGCAGTCCAGCCTGATAATTCACCAGTGAGCTTAACACCAATCACTTTAGGAGCCTTCAATTCCCAAGGTAGATTTGCCATTACATCGACGGCATCAGCACCACCGACACCAATAGCACACATACCGAGACCACCAGCGTTAGGCGTGTGGGAGTCAGTACCGATAAGAAGACCACCTGGGAAGGCATAGTTCTCAAGGAGGATTTGATGGATAATACCGGATCCGGGCTTCCAGAAACCGATGTTGTATTTGGCGCAAGAGGAGGCAAGGAAATCATAGACCTCCTTGTTGATTTCCACGGCTCTAGCGAGATCTTTAACACCGCCGACTTGTGCCTCAATCAAATGATCACAGTGTACGGTGGATGGGTTGGCTACGGACGGCATGCCTGCAGACATGAATTGTAGGATGGCCATCTGAGCAGTCGCATCTTGGCAAGCAACACGGTCAGGACGCAATCTCAAGTACGAAACACCGCGTTCAATTTCTTGACCGTGGGGATCATCCAAGTGAGAGTAGAGAATCTTCTCCGCATAGGTCAATGGTCGATTGAGGCGTTGTCGGACAATGGCGAGGTTCTCGGACATCTTCTTATAATTGATGAAATTATTGCTCTCGTGGATATTCTGTCGGCATTTCACGTCGAGTGGGTTATCACTGACGGTAGCCATGCGACGTATGGCCTGCTGAGCAAATGCTCGCCGTTGGACGGCACCAAAGAGCTGTCGTGAGGCCAGCATTGTGGTTTGGAGTGGAGTGTACGGATGTGTTTGAAGGAGGAAAGCGAGACGACCAAGCTCTCTCTTACTCTTATCACAACCCTCGGGTATGGCAGGCTTTCGTAATGGCGATTCCACCGGCCAATCAGGGGCCTCTCATTAATTGACACTTCCCCGCTGGGGCCTGCGGCGTGGGAATGATGTTAGCGGACAGCCGACTGTTATTGAACCTGGTAGTCTTTTGTCGCTATGGATCGCTATGAATTAATCTCAAGTTTCTACAGTATTCTTCCAAGCAAGGTGCAAACGCGCATTCGTGCATGCGTGCCTCGTGCATCCATTCCTCGATTGTCTTGTCAATCAAGATTGGCAGTTCCATGCCATGGCATCAGTCTGCTGCACTGGCGCCGGCTCAGAGGAGGCTTTGCGAGCCTGCCATTGCTTGCCAACCTTAGAGCCGAGAACCCGCAAGTGGCTCTTGCCTACTCCAGTAAAGAGAGTCGCTATTCAGTCTCGGGCAGACGCCTGGCAACACCCTAGAAGAATCCGACTCGGCGGGAAACGCACGAACAGAAGGCTCATGGCAGCCAGTGGCGACGCCTTTTGTGTTCGATCGCAACCTTTGGCGGTGCCCGGTGGAAGTCACGGATCCTTGGGGAGCTGTAGCCGCAGATGGCACCCGTGGCACCCGTGGCACCCGTGGCACTCTACTGTCTCTCCCGTACGGGGTAGCTAGCTATATTGTGAAAATAACAGTATTATGGAAATATGAAAATAGCAATGTAGAGAGGGGTAGGAAAGCGCCTGCGGTGGGCAGTAGACAACTAACTACAGCAGGCAACTTAGGTACGCTCCCTTCGTGATAGCAGGCTGGCTGGCTTAGGGTATCAAGTACCGCAGCAACAGATACCTTTGCATGTGACTAGCTGGCTCTACGACGGTCTGCGGTCTGCGGTCTGCGGTCTACGGTGCTTTCTCTTATTCTCTTGTGCAGGACGAGGCCTGACAGAGGACGAGGGCAGCTGGGCACTGGGCACTGGGCACTGGGCACTGGGGTGCTACGGACGGAAGCCCGGCTATGTGTGTCCGAGGCTTTGGACACTCCAGCCTCGGGAGCAATGCAATGATTGGTAGAGTGCCGTGCAGAGTGCCGCGTGCAGAGACTCCATGGACACTGCACAGTGCACACTCGCACTGCACAGCGAATTACCTCCGGCCTGCTCCCGCTGCAAAATCTTCTCCGTCCGAGTTCCATGACACCGCCGGTTTGGCCTCCGGCAATTTCGCTGCCCCCTTCGCGACCTCGGCCACTAGGTTGGGCTTTCCATGTTCACTTCTGTTCGTTGCTGAGCTCGAGCCGCGCCCGCCACGCCCGCCATGCCCGCCAGCCGCACCAGCCAGTTCTAGCCTCAGGAAGCGAGCTCTGCTACGTTAGCCCCGTTTCCTCCGTGGTCTGGAGACCACTGGTCACTGCCCGATCGGGCCTAGCTCTTCGGCACAGCCCTGCCACTTTGGAAATTCTGATGGCCTGCAGACCAGAATTCGCAGCTTAGTGTCTTTGCGCAACATCACCGCCCGTCCCTCTCTCTCTGCACTCTGCGTCCAGTCCTGAAGACCGACCGGCCGCCAAAGCAAGCACAGGACACCGCTGCCATGGCCATCGAGAGCAAGAGAACGAAGACGAAGACACGGCGTTATACGCGGTATGTCTGCCCTGCCCGCCCCCCGGCGTCGCACGTCACGTGCCAGAACTGACTGATGCCCGCTCACAGAGATATCGATCAAATCAAGTCGGATCTTCGCTCTGCTAAGCATCTCGCCCAGCACAAAAGCACCAAGGCCGTTGAGGACTTGCCAGGTTTGGGCCAGTGGTATTGCATTGAGTGTGCAAAATGGTTCGAGGGCGAGCACAGTCTCATCACACACCGGAAAGGCAAGAATCACAAGAGAAGGTCGGTACATTTGCCCCTAGGCATGCATACCAATGTCGTTTTTGATCCAATGCTGACTCTTTTGCTACAGGGTCAAGGCTCTAAAAGATGAGCCTTATACGCAGAAAGAAGCAGAGGCGGCCATTGGCTTACGCACAGACAACGGACCGCTTATGAACGGCAAGGGAGCGGTGCAGGGTATGGAAGTCGAGATGGAAACTGCAGTTCAAAACGACATGGTCGTCGTGACGTGACCAAGAAAGCAGCTGCACACAACTACTATATATCCCATCCCCGGACGACCATGATCAGCAGCGAGCGACTGTATATTCGAAAAAAGTGGCACGCCACACTACCGCCCTAAAGACCTGGGCACGTTGACAAACGCAGCCAAGGATAGCTTTGGAGTCCCATGCGCTGTTCCATAATCTCATTTGATACCATGTCCTCTCGCTCTCGCAAGTCCACTCCCTCGAGTGCCTCGAAGTCCTCCTCTGGCCGTCCCACCTCTCCCCGATGGAGCAACCCCACCACGACTAGAAGAACCAGCTATTCTCGATGCTGGAGCCGGTGTTGTAAATTTGGGGGTAGCTTTCGACGAAGTAGGGGGGTTATCAACAAAGGACGTATCTGTAGTCCTGATGGCCTCGGAATCAGCTTCGCATAGAGGTCGGCTATTAGGATAAATCTTACATGAACGTTGTTTCCCCATCGAAATCGCCGCCGTGATTTCTTTCCGAATTTGTAGATCGACCTTAGCTATGTTAACTAACCGCTTACTACTATTTGAGAAAGATGGCCTACCGAGTTCTTCCTCTTGGTGTCTGGCTCGGCGGAAAGAGTCTGGAATTGGAGCCTTGCCATATAGGTAAGTTACGAAGTTGTATAGAGCCCATTCAGTGACCTACTTCTGGGAAATCTACACAGAACGCATTCATATTCAACCCGTAAAGAAAGCTGGCAAAGCTCTCACTAAATCGTGACAAGCTCTCATGCATCAATTGGAGGTGCATAAAATTGGCTTCGAGGTCTGCCATTGAATCTGACAACTCGGCAAATGCTGGCTCAAACGTCTCGAGGGGCGCGTCAGATCCTCCACCAATGCTTGACTTCCCAGACTCGCGGAGAGACGATCGTGATGATGGGCGCAAAGGTGTTGTGGGCCGAGAGGTTGGCCTACGAGTTCTAGACTCTGAGCGTTTAGTGCTATTTTCGAGCGGAGTAGTAGATGAAGACATGGTGGACCGTCGCAGTGAGGTCCAACTGGTATTCAACTGATCTCAAGGGTGATAATGGTTACATGTTTTGAGTGGAGGAACCATTCTGTCGATCGTGAGCCGCGTTCGCGGCTCACGCGACTAGGCGCGTTAACGCAACTACTCAAGTATCTACCTTACTTGCTCATTTCAGGGCGTATGCAATGTGTGGATGTTGTATGTTTTATATTTTATATTTTACACTTTAACATACTCAACTAAAAATTTACTATTATTATTTTATACCGTTTTCCTCCATTGATCTTCAACGGCGTGGTTTTGTTGCAGATTGGAGAGTGCGCGTAACATTATATTATCCCCACAACATCATCCCAGTACCCTCATTGAGCATCTACCCGAGAACCCCGAGAGTTAAATAATAATGACGGGCTTGTACAGGATGTCGTATATCAAAGGAAGCACACACAGATTAAACGGAAAGAATTGGCTGAAAGTTCTAAAAGATGCAGCAGATGTGATGACTAAAGTGAAATATTAATGCCTAGTATGTAAACGACATTGTCTTCCGCCTATACTTTGTCAGCAGTACCACCTTCACCAAAGGATTCCTTCCAGGTCCTATGCCAGCAACAACAGATATTCTCGTTGCGCCTCTAACCAAACTACATCATCATCCACCTACGAGATATCAAATATTACGTCAGCCCCGTATAAGCTGATTTATCCGCACATAAATTTTAATTCAGCCTTGGGTATAAGCCGCCTTGTCGCGCGTTTACCTCATTGTCGATATCAACTCAGAGAGGTCCTATACGGCCACTGCAGACATTCACTGTCCTCGCTTGATGCTCCAATATCTTTCATTACTATGCCAAAACGTGCCAAAACGTGTCAACCGATCGTCTCCAATATCTACCCGCGTCATCAAAAGGACTCTGAAGTCCCGCCCGCCCGACTACTACAAGCCTTATCCCACACCTCAGCTCAGTGGAATTAGCATTTCGCTGGCAATAATAGCTACGGGTTTACTTGGTGGAGGGCTACTCACATATACGTCTTATTCAGGAGAAAGTAGTCAAGCATACAAAGCTGTGCTTGCTCGGACATACCCATCCGAAGAGAGTCTCCAAAATCTATCGCATACTTCAAAAGACTGGTCCCAAATGACCGGTGAATTACTCCCGGGCCGCCCAGGCACTCTGACACCAGAGCAAGACGAAAAGCTTCGAGAACTCTGGATTGCGACGCTCCAAGTATTCGGTATCCTTGGCAGTCAAAATGCAAATGAAAACGCCAATACTTCGAATGAAGTCCAGCACAGCCCAAGCACGCTGGCTTCAGATAAGCTGAAGAAGAAGCGAAACCTGTTTAGTCGCAAACTCAAGGATACAGATACGGATTCCGCACAGTCTAGCGGCTCCCCTCCATCCCCCAACTCTGAGGATAAATATGGACAGACAAAGCAGTTCCATGACACTTTGGCAAGTCACTCTCCCGAGATTTTGCGGAGCACCTTCTGGAATATGGTGAAGCACGATCATCCTGATGCCCTTCTTCTAAGGTTTTTGCGAGCAAGGAAATGGGATGTGGAGAAGGCTCTTATTATGATGATATCTACAATGAACTGGAGAGCAGCAGAGATGCACGTTGATGATGATATCGTGCTGTTAGGTGAAGAAGGAATGCTTGATGCTGCACAAAGCACTGACCCTGTATTGAGGAAATTGGGCGAAGGATTTATTTCACAAATGCGCATGGGCAAGAGCTATTTGCACGGCCTTGATAAGGCAGGAAGACCTATGTGCTTTGTAAACGTACGTCTCCATAAACAAGGCGACCAGAGTGAGGAAAGTCTGGAAAGATATACTGTATTTTTTATTGAATTGGCACGAATGGTTCTAGCCCCTCCTGTTGATACAGCCGTGAGTATTTACATCCTTTCGAACAAGATTGTTATCTAAAGCGGGCTTAGTGCGTCGTCTTCGATATGACAGGCTTCTCGTTAGCAAACATGGTAAGTATCACAAGCTTTGCACTGTATATAATTTGCTAAACCGCTTGCAGGATTACAGTCCCGTCAAATTCATGATTAAATGCTTTGAGGCAAACTATCCAGAAAGTCTTGGGGTCGTACTTGTACATAAAGCCCCATGGGTTTTCCAAGGTCAGTTATAGTGTGCCAGGAGAAGAAAGAGAATTCTGTTAATATACTTTAGGCATCTGGAAAATTATCAAAGGCTGGCTAGATCCTGTTGTCGCAGGCAAGGTTCATTTCACTAACAACGTTGAGGAGATGGAAGAATTCGTTACAAGGTCTCAGATTCTTAAGAATCTTGGAGGAGATGAAGATTGGTCGTATCAGTATATCGAACCGGTCCCAGGCGAGAATGCCAGGATGAAGGATACTGCAACGAAGGAAAAGCTCCTGCTCGAAAGAGAGAAGATTGTAGCAGAATATGAGAAGAATACACTTGGCTGGATCAAAGACAGTACTTATTCGAATGCATCAGGTATCATGGAAAGGCGTCACAAACTGGCAAAGGCTCTGAGGGACGACTACTGGAAGTTGGATCCTTATGTTCGAGCAAGGTCGGTCTATGATCGCACTGGTATCATTCAACCTGACGGGAAGTTGGACTTCTACTATAAGACCACTTCGTCAACAGTATTGTCTTCTAAGGACACCCAGGAGGTTGAAACATCTGCAGATGACCTTGACTAAACAATCCTCATATTACCTTCTCTGGCTGCATCATTCTTATTCTTTTTATGCGATTACTGTACATATTTGATTGACGGCATCAGGCACCGTTACAACAGAGCAGGATAGAGTAGATCTAGCATATGTGCTTCGATAGTCCATGCCATGCATTAAAGGTTTACTACAACTAAAATAGGGGTTTTGTAAAGTTTCCATTTACTAACTTCACAATTTGTATACGTGTTTATCGTAGATCCATCTACATCTTGGACTGGATATCAAGGGATAATTCCTTCAATTTATCCATATCCGTCTTTTGCTGAGGCCATCCGATCGTCATGCCTTCTTCCTTGTTAGGTTTTGGAATCTAGAGTGGTCAGCTATATGTATAATATGATGCCAGATATATATATATGTATATACCATATGGAAGTGGACCTATAAACTGTAGTTAGCGCTCGTGTGGTCATGGCAAAGCAAAAAAAGCTTACATGGTCGACTTCTTGATGTGCGATCCTGCCATTGTTTTGCAGCACATTGTAGTTGGTAGCTCCAGTAGCACTGACAAGCTTCTTGACAACAGGCTATGATGATGCATTAGTGTCGGGGTTTCTTCTTCCATCCAACATTGGCTTCGTACTAAGATCTCAGCGAGCTGATCATCAGGAATATCGGTCAATTTCTCGCCGTGAAACTTTGGGATCACGAGCTGAAGTATGGTCAGTTTTCCTTTTCGTCATCCGGAGAGTGGAAATATCGTACGGCGTGCCCTCGGCTGAGCGGTTGGATATCGAGAAAGGCAAAGACCTTATCGCTCTCGAAGAGTTTGAATGATGGGATTTCACCTAGGCCCTGTCAGTTGACGTGGAAATATTTCAGTTCAGGGAGTATTGCCCTTGATTATCTTGCAGAAAATACAAGCTGCCATAATGAATATGTTATACAGTAGTTGCGCATAGCTACAGGTACTGGTGGTAACGTACTAGCCGACAAGTGCAACGTCAGTCAAGCACGGATGCGCTAGCGGCCGCAACAATACTATACTACCGCAAGCGCCATGCCGGACCTATAATATTCATTGGCTAATAAACTATAATAAGCAAGTCTGACTCAAAAACAAGTCATCGTGCCAGAGTGGTTAATGGGTAAGACTTGAACTGCAACCGATAAGCCCTCGGGTTTCAAGGAAGCAATATATTCAGAAATCTTATGGTTTCGGCCTCGTAGGTTCAAATCCTGCCGATGACGGATTTTTTGGAGGCTGTGTTTTTTTATACTTTAAAAAACTGCCATTGTGCCAGACTAGCTAGTTACTTACTATAAGTCATGAAAACTGCCATTGTGCCAGACTAGCTAGTTACTTACTATAAGTCATGGGTAAAACTTGGATTGCAAACAATCAAATTTCGAGTTTCAAATAAGATAAGGCTACTTACTTTTGCTTTCCAAAATCGGAGTATTAATGATATATATAAGGTAGTTGGTTTTCACCCTAAATCTTTAACGGCACACAATCTATTTGATTTCATCTTGATTTTTTGGCCTATCGCCTATCGTCTACTGTCTCCTTAAACGATGCCGCCAATTTATGCGAGCATACTACTTACTAGTGGTACACACGTGCTTACAGATAAAGATGAATATCGCTTTGTCTTAACAGGATGGACAAATCGGCATTGCCAATAGGCGAATAATTATTATCCAACCCATTTTTGCAACAGGAAACCGTGTTTGGTTGTTTTATCGTCATATTTAGGTACCTATACTAGGTGTTGAGTGTCTCAGCCCCGGAAAGAACAACTAAATATCAATTTGCAATTGTCAAAGCCTCTATAGAGCACCCACTTAGACTGCTCCAGAACTCGCAAAGCGGCACAGGACTCCAGGGTTTGATGAGTGCTTTCAGCAACGCTTCCCAAAATTCTATTCGCTCACTTTTGATGTCCATCTAGACTAATTTTCCTCGCGGTCACCACTCTCCGCTGGTCCTCCGTGGAGAAGACAGTAGTGCCTTGCTGGAGAGCGGTCACCAACAGAGGTAACGTCCCATAATTGAAATCATCCGCTACTCTGATTCGGTCCAGGTCCTCTGCAAATTCTACGGCCACTCTCTGCATATAGTACCGACTGAAAGCTGCAGATACATCGGCGTCGCTCACCACTCCGGTTTTCACTGGTATTGACTATGCAGCTGTTAGTTTATTGTGGTGACCATTTCTGATGATAATACCTTTGCAGACTCTTCCAACTTTTCTACCTTCACAGCTTGCTGTTCAATCTTGCCAGAATCCTCGCTATCACTATCCGAAGACAGAGCTTCAGAAGTTAGATTAAGAAAAGTTCATGCCATCAAAAAGTATTACCATCGGTCCTCGATTGTCTCTTCCTATGGCGTTTCGCCTTGATCTTGGGGTTTCCGACCATACTATTCGACATTTGTGCTTGCTAGTCGAGAGTTGACCGAAGATTGTATATTAAATCCTCATCTGCTGCCTGAGGTTTGAAATCACATTAGAGTTACCCGGCACGCTAGCTGGATGGACGGAAGCCGACTACTTGAAGCCTATAAGGGCCCTGTGTTGAAGTTACAGAAGTGTCTTTGTACAAGAAGGTTTGATTACACGTTCTCCTCCTCTTCTATGGACCCTTTATATAGGCCTATTCGACTAGCCTACTGGTATTTCCAGCCGCAAGTAGAACCGCCCGCAGAATAGAGGCCTCTGTCCCTGTAGATAGGCAGTACTAAGTAATGTAAATATTTATTTCACTAAAGGGTTAATTACTCCCGCCTACCCCAAAAGTTTCAACTTTACCAGGACATACCAAGTTTCAATATTACCTACCATACCTTGAAAAAAATCGCATATTTCACTACTGAAGCTCTCCAATACAAAATCCAAGACCGTTGCTATTCTATTTTTAATTCATCGTAATGGAGGTCATTCGAGGCGATTTTCTCTTCAATTACATATAAGGTATTTTATATTACGTGTTGTAGTTATAAACACGCTCTGTTCACAGGAATTGGGTGAGAATACATACTATAATTAGAGTTGAATACTCTCGTAGTATTAATTTCCAAGGTATAGTCTATATCCGTTATGTTATTGAAATATTATACTGACACTGTAACCTAAAATGTATATACATATTTGGAAAATCATATCTAACCCTATTTTTGGTGGAATTTCGGATGTTCCATCACCGTGTAACTTTGGGCTCAAAATAATTCGTTAACTTTGTAAATTTTGGGGTAGGAATGGCAAGCTTGTACCTTAGCAAACGCAAGAGTGGTACTACCTACTTACCTTGAGCCTTTGTATTCCTTGAAGTACATACTGCAGGGCTATTAAGACTTTACCCACTAATTAATTACCAAGTTGGCATGTCTCGGTGACCCTAGGTACTCAGTAGCAGGTTACAGCTGTAGTAGGGTACTAAGGTACTTACATATAGTACTGTTAATTAATTGTAAATTGATTGAACCTACCTAAGCAGGTACTGTACCCAAAGTAATCCAGATGATGGATGCGCCCAATTCTATCCGAATATAAATACGACTACTGGTACATATTTGAAAATGGTTCACAAATCTGCGCTGTATACAATTTTTAGAACACATACCTATAAATACATTGCCTATGATATAAGATTGAGTTGATTCGTCATAATGTCGATAGTAATATAGTACTTGTATACTACTAACTGATATTTGGAAAAATAAATTATTAAATTTTATAATAAGTAGCTAAATTATTGCTCGCATATCTCACCTTTTCATATTTGTTACCATACCCGAAATAATTAGCCAAACCGGATCACAATACTACGAGATATATCATAGGCCCAAGACGAGACTTCTGCCTTCGTTTTCATAGTGTAAAATATAATTTACTAAGTGTGTAAAAATTATATATATTTCAAAATTGTGTAGCATTTCCAAATTTGCAGCCGTTTTTACATTTGGGTAAGAATTTGGCTTAATACCATCGCCGGAATATTTGGGGTAGGTTCGAGTAAGTAACCGATTATTTTTCATGAATCCCCAATTTTATACGGCATTTTCAAAGCAGTTAAGTTACTTGTAAGGTGCTACTATACTACCTATGCTTATAAGTACTTACCTACATACTATTTTTTATATATAAATAATCGGGGTAGGCTTGGTACATTACTTAAATAACCGTCTAGTTTAATATAAGTGGTACATATTAAAAATACACCGGCAAGAAAACAAAAGCACCCCACTGCATAAGTACTATCAGGCAAGTTCCTAAGTAAGTAGGTAGTAGTAAGATAAGGAATGGGACATAGGTAACACAGTATGAGCACAGTATCAGCACGACTAAAGTATCGTGAAGTTATCCTTGCTGTAAAACTAGAACCGGGTCTATTAAGGCCCGACATACAGGAACATATTGTATAAAGGAAGGTACAGAGTCACTACTAAACTGTGCTTTCTCTAAAAGCCTAGAGCTGTCGCAGAATTAGCTAGCCATACCTCTGTAATTCTACTTGTATTGAGTATTGAACGCCCCCAAAATGCACGTTAGACCGCTACTGTACAATGCCTCATGCAAGATTACCATCAATCGACCTATAGAAGCATCCGACGCGGATCCTCGATGTACTCCTTGATCTTCACAAGGAATTGCACAGCCTCCCGACCATCGAGTAGACGATGATCATAAGTCAGTGCCAGATACATCATAGGCCTGATTTCGATCTTGCCATTTACTACGACAGCCTTATCCTTGATGGCATGCAAGCCCAAAACTGCAGCCTGAGGAAGGTTGATAATAGGAGTACCCATCAAGGAGCCAAAGACCCCACCATTGCTGATAGTGAAGGTTCCACCAGCCATATCCTCGATTGTTAGTTTGCTATCACGTGCCTTGATAAATATATCATTAGAAAATGCGCCGTTAGTGAATATTTCATACGAGTGACTCACCTTCTTTCCAAGGTCCGAAATGGCTCTCTCAATTCCAATCAAGTCCAAAGCTTCTGCATTCCTGACAACGGGGGTCACAAGCCCTTTCTCTGTCGCGACGGCAACACTGATATCAACATAGTCTCTGTAAACAATCGTATCGCCTCCATTGGGGCCTTCGATAGATGCGTTAACAGCTGGAATGTCCCGCATGGCAAGCACACAGGCGCGAGAAAAGGCGCTCATGAAACCTAGCTTCACGCCAGTTTTCTTGAGAATATCATCCTTATAAAGCTTTCGAAACTCCATCACAGATGACATATCGACTTCATTGAAGGTGGTTAGGGAGGCTGCCGCATTCTGGGACTGCTTTAGACGTTCAGCAATCCTCAGACGCATGCGGTTCATTTTTACCTGCGTATTGTTAACCCTTTACACCTAGTATATGATGCCATTGGTACATACTCGTCGCTCGTCCCTGTTACCCACGGCTGGCGCGGAGCTGACAGGCGCTTGCTCACTCTTTTTTGAATCAGTCTGCTTGGGAGGAGATTGCTCTTTCTTTTGTACCGCTGGTGGAGGAGAGGGGCTCTTTTCCTCTTTCGATGGGGATGTTGGAGCCGAAGCTTCCTTTTTTGTTGGCTCTGGACCCGAAGATGTAGCTTGATCACCTGTAACGGGCTCCTTCGGCTCTGTGGAGGCTGTCCCCTTTTCCCCTCCCTCAGGAGGGCCTCCGAGTTCTAGACGTACTAGATCTTGTCCGACAGTGACTGTGTCTTCCTCATTGGCGAGAAACTCCTTTATGGTACCTGCCTCAGGCGCATTGACGGCAACATCAATCTGCGAGGTAGTTAGAAATACTGGACGGCAGAAACGGAACCTGAACAAAAACAGACCTTGTCCGTCTCAATCGTTGCAATTTCCTCATCCTGCTCTACATAATCGCCAATCTGTTTCGACCACTGCTTTAATGTGCCTTCAGAAATCGATTCGGCCATTTCTGGCACCTTGACGACCTTATCCGCATACCCTCGGAATTGGTGGATAGCCGGGAAGGAGTACTGCCATTGCGGTGCTCTGTGAGCTCGCAGAACCCTCGACGCAAGCAAAACACGACGAGAAATCATAGTGCTGTATGCTAAAACAAAATATTGTAGAATAGAAGAAAATTGAGGAGTAGAGTGGTAGAAGGGAACGGGGAAGTAACCGGGACCTGGGCCAGCTTTAATGATCTTAAAGCTGCTCGGCTTGAATGGAAACAAGCGAAACATTGCCTGCCAATCAACAGCCACCGACAGTAAGCAGCTGCGCATCATATAGTGCCAGCTTCGCAACGCGAACTTCGACAGTTCTTTGCTCGTGCAACTATATCTGTCTTGATTGAAGACAACTATACACACCAACAGGCCGTCACGAATTGAGACTCATCAATTGATCCCTTAGGAGTTGTTGCCGCACATCCCCCATTGGCTGATTGGTCCACATCCCTCCATCGCCATGTCTACCACCCAAGTAGTATCGTGAGTCAACTACTCATTGTTGTTAGAGGGAAATACTGATAATTTTATTCCTAGGTCGCTATATCGACGATCGCTCAAGCTCGCCCTTGACTGGTCGGTCCATCGCTACCTCTGGAGAGGTCAGGCACTCTATATTCGATCGCTATTTGAAGCAAATAAAGGAATCCAAGACCCACGACAACAGAGGGCAAGTCTCTAGTTCCAAAGCACTAGCAGCGCTCTCTAACTGTGCATACTAGGCTTTATTTCGAGAAACGGAAGACCTGCTTGAGAAATGGAAACACCCAGATCCATATCATGCGCCAACTGCGCCTGGAGGTATGCCAGCATCATATAGTGATTCCTAGCTGTACACTTGACTGACTAGATCCCCCCCTAGGCTCCAAATATGAGAGGAACCTTCCTGCATCAATACTTGACCGTGAGTTATCATTGAGATAGAAATATTGCTGAAGTGCTGATGTATATTTTAGCCCCACCGCACATGACTTTATAAGTTGGCTACAAGTAGTTATAGGGCTATAAAGTTTGATTCGAAGGACATGGCAATGCAATAACTGTATATAGATATAGAACTGGGAGGAATATTGGAACCAAAGCAGCATTCTCTAAAGCTTATGAGCAGGATGTGAGATCTAGTATAGTATAGTGACAAGTGATAAGACTAAGATGTACTTACTGGCTAGAAATTCATGCGTATGGGTAAAACCTTGATTATTTGTAATACAACCGGAACAGATCTGAACTAGCAAATGGACAAAAATTAACTCAAAAACCATGTATTGCACCGGCTTTTGAAGGGTGCCCAGCTATTTTAACATCGGAATCCTATGTTGCCATCTCCCATCCCGCCGATGATTTTTTTTACATCTCTAAATTTTAATTCCTACACCCCAGCCAATTCAGAGAAAAGCATGACGTGAGGATCGATGAGCGTGTCACTGAATTTAAAACAATTGGAGGTAGTATCATAAAATTGATTCCGGAAAGCAATCCTGACCCAGTGCCATGGATCTAATGTACAACCTTAACGCAGAAAGCAGCCGTGAGCCCATATCCCGGACGACACCCCATTATCATGAAAGAACCATATTTCAGAAAGCCAACAACCCAGAAAAAATGACAACCTATAGCTCTTGGCTGGCAGTCTTTCCACCCTTGGCAGTCTTCTTTGGCAAAAGGTCTTCAAATAAATTAGCAAAATCCTGTGATTTTATAGCACATATAAAACTTACTCTGATGAATGTTGGGCAAGACACCACCTTGTGCGATCGTGACGTGTCCAAGAAGCTTGTTCAACTCCTCATCGTTGCGGATGGCGAGTTGGAGATGACGGGGAATGATACGGGTCTTCTTGTTGTCACGGGCAGCGTTGCCAGCCAGCTCGAGAATCTCAGCTGCTAGGTACTCTAGAACTGCGGCAAGGTAGACAGGTGCACCTGGTGACACGTTAGAAATCGAAAGCGTATTCACGAGAGGAGAACCCACCAGCACCGACACGTTGAGCATAGTTGCCTTTTCGGAGAAGACGGTGGACACGACCAACTGGGAATGCAAGACCAGCTTTAGATGATCGACTGGAATGAATAAAGGTTAGCGATGTGAACTCAAGACCAAAGTTCGAAGCGAATATGTAATGCCAAAATGATTCGAGATCAAAGGTATCATCCGATAAAGACGCGTCAAAAACTTCATGTTGACCAAGTGTGACATATTGAAACCAACTCACGATTGCGCGTTCTTGGAGCCGCTGGCCTTTCCTCCGGACTTTCCTCCAGTCATTTTGAAGAGTTGGTGGGGTTTGGGTGTTTGAGAAACGGGTTGTTGATTATATGTGGAGACGTGAGCCGAGTTGTGTGAGTACTGTCGTTGATGATTGATGGGAGTTGAGAGAAACAGGAACAGAAGCGATGGCAGGTGGGAGATGCTGAGTTCTTATATGGCTGTGATGCGCAGTCGTTGATTCCAGGTGAGGGCGAATCACTCGCTTGCCGATAGGGTATATAGCCAATAAAATTGGGGGATATGGTGGGGTTCCTGCTTCCAATGTTATGATGAATTCACGAACGCGCTTCTAGAAATGTACTAGCTTATTAATGCCTTCGCGTATTCAGATCACCATCGCCCGTTTTCTGGAGGTATAAGAGCTTAGGACATCCGCCATCGACAGCGGTCTCTCTTCTTCCTCTCTTCATCTATCAACCACCGTCACCAACATCTACCCACGCTTCTTCCACTATCCGCTTCCATCAACTCATCCAACTCACTTAGTCGACTTTAAGTCCCTTTTCAACCCAAACCCGTCAACATGCCTCCAAAGGGTGCCGCTGAGAAGAAGCCTGCTTCCAAGGCCCCGGCTTCCAAGGCCCCAGCTGAGAAGAAGGATGCTGGCAAGAAGACAGCTGCGACTGGCGACAAGAAGAAGCGCACAAAGACGCGCAAGGAAACCTACTCTTCATACATCTACAAAGGTACAAACTAGCCCCTCGGATCGCGTCACTTGATGCATTTGTCGCGTCGGAACAATACGACTTCAAGACATTACATTGAGAAGGCCTCAACCTCCGTGATATGTACTTTTACATACTTCATTTACTGACTTTGACATCTAGTTCTCAAGCAAGTCCACCCTGATACTGGTATCTCCAACCGTGCCATGTCTATCCTGAACTCTTTCGTCAACGGTAAGAGAACCACTGCATATAGGTGCAATAAATACTAATACATTTGCAAGATATCTTCGAGCGCGTAGCAACTGAGGCGTCTAAGCTCGCTGCATACAATAAGAAGTCTACCATCTCATCCCGAGAGATCCAAACATCGTAAGCACCACATTTATGAAATTGGATCGACCTAAAGCTAATTTGGTGTAGTGTCCGACTTATCCTCCCCGGTGAACTTGCAAAGCACGCTGTTTCAGAAGGCACCAAGGCCGTCACCAAGTACTCTTCATCTACGAAATAGGCTGTTCTTTTCGGGGTTTTTTCATAGGATATCGGATCTGCTCAGGCTTCGGGGTCATCTAATTCAAGATGATAAAGACTGGAGTAGTTCGATTTGCTCGGGTCTCTTAATGCGTTATGGATGGTCTGTTTTTAAGGGGGCAAATGTCTTCACGGTCTGCTTTCAGGGTCACGTGGTTGTACAATAGGCATCTTCAGAATAGGAATTCAGAAGGTCAAATTTGCACAATGGTCTTTTTCCTCGCGAGGCGTTTGTGATGGTATGGAGTTACAACATAAACATCACTTAGGCCTATCCCGAAAAAACAAAACTTTCTGCAATTAACGAATGACTTGCTGATTGATATGTCACAAGATTTTAGTTTGTCATCTATTTAATTCGAAGATCACAGAAGGTTTATACCAAACCTAGGCTCTGTCCTATACAATAAATAATAGTTCTCATCCCTTGAATTGAAAACTATTGACGAGTACTTGTCGTGGTTATCTATAAGATGCACCCGTCAGTATTTTATGAGCAGGAGCCAACTATTGGTACTGAAGATAATAGACTCGAAACCCTTGTGGAGAATTCAAGGGATGAGAGCTATTATTTATTGTATAGGACAGAGCCTAGGTTTGGCATAATCCTTCTGTAATCTTCGCTAGTGCTCGTGCTAAGCTAATACAAATCACTAATCTAGCAGAAGTAGTGAGTGGTATGAACATCTTATCCTAGACCAGCCTTCGTAGTCTTGACCACGTGTGAAACTGGCTGGAGTATGCCTTTGTTATTAAGAGCACCAAGAGCAGTACCCGTACTCCAGCCCATCTTCTCTAACATGGCCCTTCCTTTGTTCTCAGCGCCTAATTCTGGCGCTGAGCCTCCAACAATGTCGCCGTCGCGGTAGCTGACGCCTGCGCTACCAAATCCTCCACGACCAGAGCGCTTAGATGCTGTAGGGACCTTCTTGCCTTTTAGATCCATACGAGGAAGGTATCGCCGGGTCAATTTGGCCTCTACCGCAAGGAAGGTGCTCTCTACGTAAGAGGATGTTCGTGAAGTACGATATAGGACAGGAAAACGCTTTTGTCCACTGCCAGCAGATTTTGATTTGAGATTGAAGACATTGGCAAGCTCGTGAACGACCTTACGATCTGCTTTGTCCATTGGAGGTAAGGCCAGTCTGAGGGAGTTAGTAATTAACATAGATTTTATGTCTCTTCAAATACGGGAAACTTAAACGTCGCAAGACTGTGATACTAGGAAAGACATACAAGTAGAAGAATCTAATGTTCGCCGGGAATTCAGACTGGCGGTAAAGATAAGAAAGATGTATGGCTTACGTTGTGTTGTCTCCAATGAGAAAGTTCTTAATCTCGTCCTTTACCGCATGAATACCCATACCCTCTTTGTATTTGGCCTTCAAGTCCGTTTTGTTGTGTTTTTTGCCTAGGAGACCTTGCAATCGAAGCTCTTCACGCTCCTCTTTCCTCCTCTTCTTCTTTACCCGATCATTGTCCCAGGCAATTTGCACAGACGCCTCGAATTCAGAGTCCGACAGATCGAAGGCTAGCTTGCCTTTTCGGCCCCTTGGTTTTTTCTTTAAGCTTGGCCTTTCAAAATCCATAACATCAAACCCATCATAGGCATCTGCCAGCGCGCTTGCAGCTGGAAAGTCACCTCTTAGCCTTTTTGAAGATCTGCTTCCCCGACTCCTATGTTTCTGAGTTTCGCGGATAATCATGTCTCCGTCATCATTTTCTGCGTCCCCTGAATCATCGAAAAGCATCAGCTCACTTGAACCCATGCCTAGTTCCTCCTGTTTTGCTAAAAGTCGGGCGAATCTTTCGTCCGTCATATGATCTATCTTTCGTTGCACGAGGTCAAGTTCATCATCGTCAGAATTCTCGATATCGCCTTCATCGATAATGCCGTCGCTAGAATTAGAGCTGTCGTCACCACTGCCATCATTTAGGAATTCGGCAACAAGTTTCTCGTCTGCTTCGAATTTATCGATGAGAGCCGATGCAACCGGATCAGTTAAGCTTGACTTGGGAATCCACCTCGCTTCATCTACTGTATGACCCTCCCAAGCAACAAGATACTGCTGTCCAGAAGTTCTTTCTCTCTTTGACAGAATAGCTTGAACTACTCCCAAAACCTCATCTGAAGTGCTCAGATCATCGAAATCACATAGCTCTGACCGACCCCAGTCATTTTTGAGTGGTTTCTTTGGAATTTCTCCAGAGGATGTGTCAGTTTCCAGCCAAACATCACTATCCGTTCCGCCAAGCTCACGCTGGTTGTAGGGTGCCGATAGATCAAGGCCTTGGTCTTCCATGTTGGCAATGTAGTCGGCAATTAAAGCCTTATCTTCGATCTCTTTTATTTTTCGACGACGAGCACTTTGATTTCGGGAACCAACATTTCGGTTACCTCGTATTTGTGGGGTCAATATGATGGACGCTACAGGTGACATGTTTCGAGGACGCCGGTTTATTGAAGGAGATTCGGTGGAAGTTTGGGGCGAGGAATCTTTGGGCTGTCTAAATGATTGGAATTGAGATACAGATCCTCCGTCAGTCGTTGTGATTAACAATTCCTCCTGCTGATGGATCCTATCTTCAATCAATCGGATTTTCATGTCAAATGGATCACGAGCCACTGCTTGGAGAGCTGAGGGCCTTAGGATTCCTCTGCCAGCCTGGTCTCTCCCGCCAAATACGATAACTTCATCGCTTGAATTCGATGGCGTGGGTGAAGTTGATCGAATTTGTGGAGGCGGAAGACCCGTATTGACAGGATGGCTTCCTTGTGTATCTATGGCAAACTGCTCGAGTATTCCAAGTTCGTTGCGTGGAACAGTATCTCCCTCTTGATACGTGTGCATAGGCCCCGTGTTGTGTTCATTCAATTCAACGGACGGTGCGTCCAAAGACATGTTCTCCATAGCAGCTTCTGGATCGGTGAGCGTCGACGGCTCAACCCCTCCAGCACTTATGAAATTTACTTTAGCATGTCGTAGCTTTTGGTCCGATCCTAACGAGGACTGATGGCGTTGAGTATTGAGTGCTTCGGACTGCAAAGAGTAGCCTTGAGCAAGGTCAGCGTGGTAGAGGTAATATCAATTTGACCAGCTGCTTACCGTCCTCTCCATTCTTGCGGGTTAAATTAGGCATAATTTCTTGTGCAAATGGGGTAACTGATGTTTCTAGGCTGGCTGGGACCCTTCCATTGTAGTGACCACCTCGACCACCACCTCGACCGCTCCGACCTCTCGCTCTAGGTGTAGGTTTTCTAGAGTGTGGCATGTTCGGACAGTATGTCTACATTACTTGAGGTCGAAGGCTTGCTCATAAATGAACCATATACTGCTTCACGTTGAGTGGAGTATATGTTGAGAAATACCTTAGATGGTGTTGGTGCCATTCAAGCGGCGGTCCCCAAATTATCTAGCTCCAAACGTCACGAATTTCCGTTAAGTAGGCTACCAGAATTGGTAGGTTAAGGCATTTTTGCCGTTCATCGCAAAGCAAGCTAATAGAATTTCCACATTTACAAAGCATAGTCTATCATATATTCCTGTACCGAAAAGGGCCTGCTGCTGCTGAGGGCAAGTTGCCAGGAAAAATAACAGCACTACATGAACATTACATCTAGATACGTAGTTGTTCTTGAAACGAACTGTAGGACAGCCATAGACGCTAAGATAAACTGATAAGGTTACGCTAACTGTCACAATCCCCGCGTGAGAGCAGCGAGGTAAGACAATCCCTCTACTCGCAACAACAACAAGCACCTTGGATTCCAACTGTCCTGCATCTGCCTTCATTTTCACGATTTTAACCACTACTTGCTATGAGGATTAGTCGATTCAACCTCTAGATTGTTTTAGAGACACCTCGTTGGCTCTTCTTCCCCGACGTTTTATGCACACTACCAAAGACAGACACCGTTCCACAGCAGCTTCTGACTCTCATGTCGCATGCGAGCTTTGTCTAAGGAAAAAAACTTGAGGAAAATGTCGACTGTAGACTTCGGGCGGTATAAGCGTATTGTGAAGTATTTCTGGGATCCTGAACCTACAAATGCCGACGGTTCAAAGTTACCGGTGTGGTGCCTAGGCCGTCAATACACAGTCAAGCCAAATTCAAACAGCATCCCTTCCGCGCAGACTCGACTCGACGAGAATGCTGTAGATAAAACTGTTACACAAGGCTCTACACAACCTGCGACGTCTCCGGATAGCGTTAGTAGTAGCGTCTATTCCAATATCGTATATGAAGAGACAACTGCAAGCAATGGAGAAGATGGTGGTTGGCCTAAACCATTCCTTGACGATTTTGAAGCCAAAATATGGCTCTCATATCGCTCTAATTTCCAGGCTATTGCGAGATCTCAGGATCCTCAATCTTTATCTACAATGACCTTCTCGGCGCGTTTAAGGAGCCAATTAGGTGATCAAGGAGGTTTCACATCTGACACTGGGTGGGGCTGCATGATCAGATCTGGTCAGAGCCTTTTGGCAAATGCGATCATTATCCTTCGTCTAGGAAGAGGTACAGTTTCTCACTTACTACTCTGAGTAGGCACTGATGATGTATTGCAGATTGGCGACGTGGTACCTCATGTCACGACGAAAAGGAGATACTGTCCTTGTTCGCTGATGACCCGAAAGCTCCATACTCGATCCATAAATTCGTTGAACACGGGGCGGAAGCTTGCGGGAAGCACCCTGGCGAGTGGTTTGGTCCATCAGCCACGGCACGCTGTATTCAGTAATAATCTTGTTCCCAGCCTACATTGCAATACTAATAGACACCAGAGAATTGACTAATCGACATGAATCATCTGATCTGAGAGTTTACATCACTGGAGATGGCTCCGATGTGTACGAAGACAGTTTTATGAGCATCGCCAAACCCGATGGTGTGCTATTTAAACCAACTATGATTCTAGTAGGTACTCGTTTGGGCATCGACAAGATAACACCTGCCTATTGGGAGGCATTGAAGTCTGCACTGCAAATGCCACAGTCAATTGGAATTGCGGGGTAAGCAATTTAATGCCTATCGAGATACCTCGAACTAAAATACGTAGGGGCCGGCCCTCATCTTCCCACTACTTCATTGGAGTACAGGGGGATTATTTCTTCTACCTAGATCCTCATCAGACTAGAACGGCTCTTCCTTTACCTACACATGTCGACGAGTACCTAGAAGCCGATGTTGATTCTTGCCATACACGGCGGCTGCGGAGAATCCACATCAAGGAGATGGATCCTAGCATGCTTATAGGGTTCCTCATCCGTGACGAGGATGACTGGGTGAGATGGCGAGAGGAGGTCCAATATGTGCAGGGAAAGGCCGTAATACATGTAGCAGATAAAGATCCGGCTATGCAGGAGGTTGGTGGAGAAAGGGACAGCGCAATTGACGAGGTGGAGTCGTTTGACGGAGAAGACGATAACACAGTCTTGGATGCTTAAAATATAACAAAGAACTCAAGTCCGCAAGCATAGAAACTAGAGGTAGGTGCGTATATTCGCGTTGGATGGCGTTAGGGCGCAAAGTGCAGGCTTGAATTTCATGTGGGCATAAGTATGGACACCGGTAGGATAATAATAACCCTAAAGGATACTGTCAATTGCGGCCTCTATGTGAAAAAAAAATACAATCAAACTAAACCTGGAACTCCTCGCTATGCTACCAATGTGATTTCATGCCGAGTATTTGAGTGGCTTGCGAATGTTGATAATTCTATTGTGGACGGGTTTTCCCTCTGGTGACTCTGCTAGGTCTCAAGACTGGTTGCGCATGTTTCTGATCCTTTATATGATTGAACATTTTAGTCTTCGAGGTAAAAGATGTACTACATGTTGTACAGGTAAACTGATCCGCTGTGAGTATGTGGTTGACAATGCTTGCCATGTAGTAGTGAACTCACAAATTGGTCGCCTTGTGCCGCCACCTCTTGCCGAGCAGCTTTCCTTGCTCTCTTTGCCTTTGCCTTTCCAAGTTTATGTTGTGATTCGCCAGTGTCGTCATTTCCATCACTAGCAATTGAAGTAGCGTCAATAGATGCGGCTAAGTGATCTATATCTTCCAACCTCACGGATGTATTTTCGTCCAGATGCTTCTCCTCGGATCTCGCAAGAGCTGAAAATCTACTCTGCACCTCTTCTCTCGGTGCATATTCGTCATTGCTGCCCCGGCCATTGTGAGAACTTTCCGACCCAGAATCTTGTTGCAAATCATATTTTTTTATTCTAATTCCAAGGTTTTCCGAATTTCCCTCCAAACGTGGTGGTAGGGCTAGGTCCGTATCCGCGATTTTGCTGTGAGAATATTCAGCGACTTGCGGTTCCTCTGGGTTGGATAGCGAGGAACTATTTTCCGGTATTGAGTCACTGTCCTTGCCTTCTGATTGTGGCACAGTAGCGCTAGCATCGAGATCGAAAAGCTTGTTCTCCTTTTGCATTTGCCGCTTCAATTGCTGGACAGCTTTAATATGCTTTTTGCTCTTCTCATGAGCTTCGTATTGCTTCTCGCTCTTGAATGTTTTTCCACATGTCACACATTCGTAGTGGTCCTCCTCTGACTGTTCCGACTCGGAGAACATTGTTTCCTCTTCAATATCTTGCGCCTTAGACCATGCAGGAACGACATGTTCATCAAGTTTCGCCTGGTGTGCAGCTCTTGATCGAGCAGCCTGGGCTGCAGCAGCATCCCTCAGGGTCTTTTGTCTGTCGGCCTCTGAGAGAGCATTTGGTATATATCTGGGATCTCGTTTTCGAACGAAGCTAACTAGTGACCTCACGGCATCGTTGAATTCCCTAATGCCCTCTTCACGGAGCCTCTTATTTTCCTTTTCCATTAGTCGCCGAACCCGCCTATCTGGAGCTTCCGTATAATTGTAAGCATCTTTCCATGAGAACGTCTTCTTTGTCCCAAATCCTATCCATACAGCATAGAAAGGTTTTACAACTTGTTCATAGCTATCGCCGGAGCCACCAAAGTCGGGATACTCGATAGCTTCCAGACCCTCCCAATCACATGCCGCGAGCTCCTCTCTTGCGAGAGTTGCAAACGTATACCGAAGTGAGCCATAGAAACCGTTTGGTGCGTCTGTAAAGGGTATGTTCGTTGCGAATTTGCTGATTAAGCTTGTAATGTCTCTGGAGCTAGTCAAGCGGACACTGTGTTCGAAGTGATCGTCGGACCCTATGTCGTCGTTCCGCAGGATAGCATCACGGTGTGAATCATACCAGGCGCGCTCTTGCGAATCTGACAATACCTGATAGGCAGATTGAACCTCTGCAAACTTCTTCGTTGCGTTCTCAGCATCTCCATAGTTCCGATCTGGATGTAGGTCTAAAGCCTTCTTTCTGTAAGCCTTCTTGATCCTGGATATAGAACATCAGCTTATATCTATAGCCGCAGCAGCTTCGCTCTTCTTACTCATCGTCGGTAGCTTGGCGACCAACACCAAGAACATCATAATAGCACGTCTTCACAGGCTGGTCGGTGCCTTCATGAGTACTGGGCCTGTCCCGGTTCGAAGACTGTTCTGCACCCATGTTGACAGCCTTGGAGAGACATGCGCCACTAGGTTTAGCAATCCCCAGTACTAGTCTTCCAGAGTCAATTCAGAAGACACTGCACAAACGGCAGTCATGCGCTAGCCTTCGCAATTCCGTCTATAGTACCAAGAATAGAGATTGGTTTTGATCAGCAGTAGAAAAGTAGGGATACAGAAAAGCTCAGGTACCAAGCACGCCTAGGTACTTTGCTACAACAGCTATCTCAGGTAAGCTGGTAATATCCTGCGGGACTAGGCAAGAAAATAGATACTAGTGTACACCCGTGACATTTAAATACCTATGGTATGTACGACTGATCAGGTACTTGCGTAGATTTAGATTTAACGAGTGGAATCCAAGCAAAACTTAGGCGAGGCCAGTCGAAAAGCTTATGAAAACCCCACGGGTACCTTATCGTGCTTACAGTAGGGTAACTTAAGTATGAATATGTGGTCCGTGCACGCATAATTGTATGCACCAACCAAAAACCAGCGTGGTTCTACGAAGCACGAAACCGGCACCGCAAGACAAACCCATTTTTCATTTCCCTGCCTATTTATTGACAGCACATACCATACCTCCTATGTGAACATGACCGCTTCCAACATTTCCTGCGCCTCAGGTCAATTGTCGTGCTATACTATACTCATGATATAATCTTTGCGGTGGGAGCAACCCTGACCAGGCCCCACCCACGTGCTGAGACTCTGAGAGAGTGTAGCACCGCATGCCAATGATAACCCCCCGGCAATTAGAATACAGAGGCACGGCCCAGCAAGGAGGCGATGAAGTTCGCTCATGAATTCAAAGAGGCCTTGCGGCAGGAGGGTTTCCCACTGCACTGGGTTGAGTCCGCAATACCATATGCCCAGTTGAAGAAATGTATCAGAAAGGTTGAACGTGAGCTGAGGAGTTTCGGTTTGGATTCACAAACCTTGGGTCATTTAATACCGTCAGCCCCCGGTCTGGAGCACCGTCAGATTCGACGAGACAGCCGGGATGCACCGGTGGCATTCCATTATAATTTTACAGGTTATAATTTCCCCTCTACCTCTTCAATTGCTCGCACTGCTAATTTCAGTTATAGAGGAACCTAACGCGTTCCGCCCTAAGTTAACGCTATATGTTCAGTTGAAGGATGGTGTTGCTATAGATGCCAGCTTGTCATCTGACACGAGGACGTATCTGGCGGAGCTTGCTACCAAACCAGGCCTGCCTTTGGTATCTTATCCGCACGTTGATGGTGTATTTGCGAATAACACCCTTTCTACTTCACTACAAGAGTAAGTGAGTGTTATCATTTCTCCTTCTCCTTTTGATACAATCTTGCAAATATAGCGTGTTGTTGTGTTTCCAAGCAGACAACTCTCAACTACTATTACTATACTTCAATCGCTGCCTATCTTGAAGGAATAGGTTCTATCTCAGACGGTGTATTTAGGGCATGATCAGGCGGCTAATGCGTTTTGAGATATTAGATTCTGTGACACAAAATGCTCGAACCCTGTTCTGGACAAAGAGGGTCCCCTGATTCGGAAAATAGAGGTTCCATTGACCTTCGATGTAGAGTTTTTTGAGCTACTTCAGGGCGATGTATCCGCGCTCGATACTCTTCAAACTAGTGAGCAAAGGGCCATTATAGACGAAGTCAGTGCTCTAGGGAAGGATGTTGCCATAGTCTCCAGTCCATCTAACTCTAGGACCGATCTTGACCGATGGCGTCAGATTTTTGACATATATCTCCAAGCCGGTATCTTCTTCTCTACAAACGAGTTAGACCACGGTAGTCGGAACAGTGTTGTGGCTCTAAAACAGCTTCAGTGGTTTCAAACCGAGGTTATGAAGAGGAGCCTCACGAAGTCTTTCAAGCTGACTGCAAGTCGGGAAGCTCTCGAAAGATTCATGAGAATTAATCTGACTCTATTGCAAATTTTGAAATTTCAGGAGATTAACCAAGTAGCAATATCGAAAATTCTCAAGAGTGCGTAGATCCTTGTACCGGGGTTTTCTTTGCTTATACAAAGTCTAGAGTTCGATAAACGGACATCTCTTGGAGTTAAACATACATTTCCAAAGCTAATCCAATACGAAGCAATAATGCCAGAGAATATGGCAAAGACCGTCTGCGCCAGCGTGTCTAACGAATTAATCAAGATTGTCCCTCAACTTGATGACTATTTGTGCCCAGTGTGCTTCGGAATTTCCTATAAGCCCGTGCGGTTGATATGCAGTCATGTATTCTGCATCCGCTGCATGATACAGATGCAAAAATCAAATGCTAAATACTGTCCCCTATGCCGAAATGACGCTATCATGAACGCAGATAGTGGTGGGTTATTTTTGGGCATTACAGATATTACCCTTTCATATAGTCATTGTTCCTCCTGGGCTTATGCTAACCTTCTTCACCAGCAAATCTCGACATATCACTCATGAATTTTCTTCAGAAATATTTTCCGAAAGAGACAAGGGCAAAACAAAGGGAGAACGAGATCGCGGCAGGAGTCGACCGGTATGGCGACAATTACGCTACTGCTAAATGTACTATGATGTGAGGGGTTTACCGGGCATCCAGAGCCTCGATTATCAGATTGAGACAGAGCTGCTTGTCTGGCAGGGGTAATGGGTTCAGTAGTCTTGTGCCAGTCTGGGTCAAAACCGAGCGAGGGCATTCATAACTACCACTCAGTGTGCCATTCTTTAGCGTTTAGTGCATTATTCATATGCAGTAATGATTTGATAACCTAATAGGCGCTTTTCTTGTTGCATTATGCCGACTTTAGTTTAAGGTTGTTTTCGAGTCAAACATACTGACTCCTACACTAAACCATAAAAGCAAAATGTAGACCTATATTGGAGGCTATATAACCTAAGTATGGTCTTGACAATTAGGGTACAATTGGTGGCTTTTTCGGACTTTATAGGATATATTGAAGTTTCAATATATTTGCTATCTTGTGATAGAGGAGATTAGAGAATATGATTTCGCAATCGATACAAATAATAAACTTAGGGTTTGAAATATAATTTCATTTCCCCCGCTCTAAGCATTTCCAACCTATTATGTTTGCCTATGCAATTAATCTCTGGATATATCTATGAGCATCACCCACAAACGAAATACAGATGATGCCTATTGCAACCTCATCGCCACTATCTATGGAAAGGTGAAAAGTTAATATTAAATCGATAGTATCACGTGAGCAATACACTGCGGAACTATTCCGAATCATGACCAGTTAAGGTTGATTACTCGTTAGTGATGGGGTGGAAAGCAGCATGATCTTATCGCTACACCATCACACCCCAAGGCCTCGTTAACTTGTAATGACTTTGGTCATGGCAGCAGCGCCTTCGATATGCCAACTGCCAGACGAGATTCTCCAGCAAATCCTCTATTTTCTGACACCCGCAGATACAGTGGTCACAATTCAGCCTCTGTCAAAACGGTTCGCACGAATCAGCAACGAGCCCCTACTTTGGCGCCACCATTGTCGTACCAATTTCAGGTACTGGGACTCCAAGCATCGAATTTCACAGAAGTTCGCTGGCAGCGTTGGTGATGTCGACTGGAAGAAACTCTACATCTACCGCCAGCATGTCGACTCCCAAACGACGAACACCTTGGACGGCATACTTGCAAGTCAAATTAAACGAATCGAGAAGTTTGAGCTTATAGGTGGCTATGGGTACGATGCCAAGGACACGCTGTTGCGTCATTGCCGAACTGATGAAAAAACCGATGATGTCCTTTCAAGAAGGTGTGCTTTAGCCCGGTTGATGTCCTAAGATATCTAAATACACTGATGCTTGACTGGTAGGTTCTATAGCAATGCTGTCCTCGACCATATTCATCGCTCCAAAGCACTTGAAGTGTGGTTTAAACTGAGTAAAGGAGACGGCGTATCTTTGGAATGGGCTCTAGGATCCTTTGACCTATTTGTACTGCACGACGAGTACGGAGATTTGCTGGAGGTACGTGTATTGCCGCCTTGAAGCCCCCAAAATACGCATATGTTAATACTCTCTTCGGCGATAGATATCTGACTTATTCAATGATCTTGTTCGTCGAATAAGATTAGAGTACCCGAGCCTGGATGAGTGCTCTCCACGACAGAGAGCACTTACTGCAGTTCGATTTCTACGATCAAACAACCTTACCGGTGTCACCTCAGAGCTTCAGTATCGTGACTTGCAAAACAATTACATCGGTATCGCGCTTCAAGACAATGAACATCCATCCTTGCCACTTATTTCTGTGGCGATATATTGCGCTGTTGCTCAAAGACTTGGTCTTGACGCCCGCTGCTGCGGTTTTCCACAACATGTACATGCCATTGTGTACCCGAATTCAGGAGAGACACTAGATGGCTCGGCACTCTTATCGAATGGCGGGACGGGAGAGCCATTATACCTTGATCCTTACAGATCGGATCTTGAGGTTCCAGTGGAGCACCTCAGGACACAATTGGTGGCCTGGGGAGTCCATAGCAGTGATTTCCCAAGATTCCTAAGTGACTCCAGTACAAGGTCCATTGTTCTTCGTACCTCACGCAACATCCTTGCCACAGTTCATGAGTTTAGTGGAATTGATGGAGGTACAGACAATACAGGCCATCCGACAATTCGCCTTCATGCCAACCCTTTCGCTGACATGGATAACGCATTCTATTCAGCTCTTTGGGCGAACTTCATGTTATGTAATCCACTATCAAGATTAGAGCCTGTAGAGCAGCTCCAGCTCACCCCTATGATTCTTGAACGATTTGAGCGGCTTTACCCCATGGATGCAGTTTTCATAGAGCGCTATGTCTGTCCCATGTCCAGGGGTAGAGCCGCAGCTGACCAGTGGGGCCTTATTGAGACCTTAAGAGTCGTCCGCGCTGGAGATTCTATGCCAAAGCAAGTACGGTTAAGGGATCACATAGCTTCTCAAGAAAGCGTTAAATATCATGTTGGCCAAGTCTTTCGACATAGACGGTATGGGTACACTGCCGTAATAACAGGGTGGGACGTCGAATGCAGTATGAATCCGCAATGGATAGCACAAAACCAGGTCGACACGTTAAGTAAAGGTCGTCATCAGAGTTTCTATCATGTCCTGTAAGACTCCAATTCATATTCTCCACCTTAGCAGCGGCTGATTTATAGAACGTCCAGTGTCGAGGACACGAGCATTCGCTACGTTGCTGAAGAAAACATGGAAGTTATCGAGCCTGAACTTCCTGTTTCGCTGATAAGTCTTGCTGGTAGATTTTTCAAACGGTGGGACCAAGAGAGACACAGGTTTGTGTCGAATATTCGAGACGAATACCCTGACGATTAGGTTATCAAATAAATTCTAAAACAGGCATTCGAATGTTTAAATGCATGCCATTACTGTGATTATTATTAGAAGTGTCAAAAAGTTGATCGCGGCCATATTTCCTCTGCAAAATTTTGCATTGTCCAGTAATTCATACCATCATCTAAGGGTCTTTTATATAGCATAAAACTAGTCGGCATTCTTGAAGGCCTCATTATACACCGGCCTACGCACCTTCTATTTAAGTGAACGCTATGCAATATGCCCAGAACGCCATACTATAACGCATGCATTAGCAATCCCCGACCTTTATATCCTTGAACGCCTGTTCAAGGCAACTGCTAGAGAACTGTACGTATAATTTTAATCGCTCCTGGTAGATTCAACCACGTCTTGCAATACTCCCTTGTCGGCAAGCATCCTGAGCCAAGTGTGAATCAATGGCGTATAATCATGCCGCCGACCCATTGCTCGCTCATCATCCTCCTCGATTGCTGCTCTCTCGTCGAGGAAGTTAGCGCGTAGCTGTGATTGAGCATTTGTTAGTTCTCGTCGCATATCGAATAGATCTGTAACTGTCGTTGTGGGATCTTTAAGCTTTTGCTGGACGTCATCTGAGACCTGTGCAGCATCAAGGTGCTCCTGTGAGACTTTGTAGACGACATCAGGTTTCCGAAGCATGTTATCCGTCTCCTGATCATCGACGAATAGCTTCCAGTCCGGCTGAAGGCATTCCAGTTGATCCTCAATAGCGAAATTCGTACGAATATTGGCAGCGAGCTGCTCGGGTATTGTAACTAAGGGACTTCTGCAAAGCGACAGCAGATTGAACTGAATCTGGTTCCCCTCGTATTGCTGCATGCGTTCTTCAATAATGGGGCGAGCAAGATTCATCCAGTCGCCATTGAATTCCCCTGAGAACGAATTAAAGAAGGTTGATATGGAACTTTGGAATAGCATACCAAGATTCATCGGTTGCCGCTCAAGGCCATCTAATTTCCATACATTACCTCGAATAGGAACAAATGCAATAAAATGATATCCCGCCTCTTCCATATCCTCCTCCTTTCTATTCTTTGTAGACGCCTTCTTTCTAAACTTCCTGGCATCTACCTCACTGGATAAATATAGGTCTGCATTGAGCATGTCCATTTTTCTGTGGCGGAATATTATCAGTATGAATAGCTAATCATATATGAGCTAACTCCATAACCTTACCGTGTGAATGAGTTGTGAACCTGGCGAATGAAGTCATGATTACCAACTGTATAACCACGAAGTGCAGGTGTAAAAAGCACCGAAAAGTCCTTGAGCTGGCTCAAAGTTGGTCCCAGCTCAACTTCAGTTAGGTTCATGACAATGTTTAGCAGGGCAACGGATGCGCATGAATTATTGGTAGTCTAAGATTTAGTTTGAGTACAGCTTGCATAAAGTATTTGATAGTGCGGTCTGACCTGGTTGGCGAACCAGATGTGGTCTGGACAAGTTGCTTCTTGCTTGGTCGGATCATCTTCTCTGAATTGAAAGAGGAAGATTAAGCCATAGATAGGCTTGCTAATCAATCATCAGTTCAACGCCGAAAGGCATGATATTCAAGAGGGGAAATGGATCTTACGGAAGGAAAGTAAGCATTGCTTCGTCCAAGCTGAATACCTCTTGCACTTTAATCCCCTGAACACCCAATTCTCGAAGAATGACATTGAAGAAAGCCTTTGAAACCCAACGTTAGCTCATCTGTGGAGTAATTAAGAAGGATGATTAAACCGGTGAGAAGCATCATATACGCTGACAGCTAAGTCAATGCTGAACATGCTTCTCAGTATGTTCTTCGTCTTGAAAGCTGTAGAGATGGACCTACAGGATCTGACTCGACCTCACACCAACCTTTCCAATTTTGTCGATCCTCTGCTGTTGCTGGCGTCATCATGAAGTCTCTGGAGTCTCTGTGAATGCCGGCTTTGTTCCCCATAGATTTGTCGGACTTGTTAGAAGCACCATTACGCCCGCTTTTCCTAGGATTGGCTGTTGTAGCTACATTAGATATAATAGCATTATGAGGATCGAGATTGTCTGGGACACTTTTATCAACCGCCTTAGGTGTCGTAGAGGAATCGTGCGTGGCGTCTAAACTCTGGTTTGATAGGCCGTGTGATAGTGCCGGTGCTGGTGAGCTGGCAATATCATCGCCAGATGCTGGCTCAGTAGCGTTTAGACGAGTAGATCTTCTAGTAGAGGGTGCTGCAGTCCTGCGACCATTTGACTTGGCGGACATGACGATCTTGATGAAAGTGAAAGAGTGGGAATGCTTATGCTACTGACAGGAGTATGGCAAGCTATAAAGGGACTCTGAAGGTATTTTGAAGGCTCACTTCATAAATTCAGTCTTTAGACTGCCTTTATTGTTCTCTAAAATTACATGTTTTCCTGGAGCATCTTAAGAAATCCACAAGAGTTATCACAATATAGTTGTGTTCTGTGAAGTCACGAGAATTGTCATTTAGCTAGGGCCACCACCGGGGTGCATGCCTTCGCTTCCGTCACGGCGCGTCTTCCCTAGGCTACTATGCTCTGCACACTACGTCGCGCAAGAAAACCAAAGCCGTCAACAAAGCTCGTACGACATCCCGAACCTGGACGGTACAGAGTATTCACTCTTTAGTTTATGCCTTGAACGGTTGGCGACCTAGTTGGATCACTCACTTCTGCTAAACGCTGAAGCCGAAAGGAGTGCCTATCAGGATCTCGATATTCTTCCTGGAGCATGCCATGAACGAAACTCCTCGTCTGCGGTCTTCGTACCCTTCAACTCCTGGAAGTGCCCAGAGGACCCCAACAACAAATGGGACACCGCCTGGAGAAGAAGGGTCTAGGAGGACACTGCCTCGTGTCCCAGAAACTGCTGCACAAACGACGACAACAGATGCGCCATTAATTCCTCTTACAGTACTTGATGCGCCAAGTCAGCGCTTCTATGTCTTCGCATTGTATATTGCGCTGTTAGCATATCGCCTTTATGACTGGGGAAAACTTGTAGAAGACGAGGCAGAGTCGTTTTGGCTATTCATTAAATGGGTTGCTATAGATGGTGTCTTCTTGTATGGCTTGCCAGGAATGCGAATACCTTGGCTCGAATGGTCAAATCCAGTCATCACCGGGATGTTCTTGATACATGCTCTGCTCAATGGTATGCTGATGTTTCGAATACCGGTTAGTCAAGATACTTGTGGAATTATTGAACTTCCCTCACTGACATGCAATAAGATACCAATTGAAGCTGGGCTAGCAGCGTTGGTGAAGACATTATATGATCGCGAATTATCCGTATCAGAAAATCGAGTCAAACCCGCAAATATTCTACATAATGCCTCTCTTATAATGGGCAAGCAAATCATCAACGTTTTGCCCGAAGGGTCAGTCCGAAAACCCGCCCAAAAGAGATACTGCTAACCATAGACTAGTTCTGTCACACTTAATCCCGATCGTCTGTCTTTCTGTATCGACCAAAAAAGACCGAGCGTGAGATTACCAATCCTCCTGAACCAGACTCACCCAGTACATATCGAACTCCTTCGCCTCGATTTTGTTACAAATACAAATGAAACTATAGTCATTGGATCTAAGGAGCTACAAGCTCTAAGAAAACAGGCTGACAGACGAAATATAAAAACCGACCCTGAAACTCTTGTCTTAGAGTATGCTGCGAAGAAGCCAGGTTTGTACAGGCTGCAGAAAGTGCTTGAAAAGTCCAAGCTGGAGGTTCAACGGCGGATGTCAGATACCCTCGTTGTAATGTGCCCAAAGGCAGTGATCAAGCCATCAGCGTCCGATAGGTGTATTGGTGATCTGTCTGACCTGATAGTCGAAGTTGAGGGCACCCCACCCATGAAGATTGTTTACAGTCGGACGATCAACAAACAGGATAAAAGTTTTCACTTTCAAAGCCTTCAACCTGAGAATCTGAGCTCCCCCCTTTTAGGATCATCTACAGCATCTACACTGATGTCTCGGGGCGAGGAAGACATATCATGGGGCATGTCACGTTCCGTAGCGGTTCGACTGAATGAATCAATGACGCCTAGTGGGAAATGGTTATATTCTATCGACGAAGTCCACGATGCCATTGGTAACATTGCCAACTTCTCTGCGCGCGGCGAAGATGGTGAACATATCTACCCTAAGGGAACACACCTAGAACATGCGTTCACTGTACATGAGCGACCTGTGGCACGTCTTGACGGATGTGACACTCGGAACCCTCTCCGAGTCGCAAATGGACAGTCATCTGAACTTCCTATCAGTTTTGGCTCTTCCATTCAATCTCCAGATGATACAGGACATACTGTCAGCTGGTTATTTTCACCTATTCAGAGTCTTACTAGTAGTGGTGACCATGGCAATGAGACCATTGTCGAGGAATTTGTGGCCAAGAGTCCGCGTTCCAGGCCGCTGATTCATCGAGCAGGTCTATATACCCTGAAAAGCATTTCTAATCAGTTCTGCGAAGGCGAGATCCGGGAACCAGCTTCCTGTCTACTTTTGAACCCACCTGAGCCCGACCTTCTTATCACATCAGAAGACATCTATGATAAATGCGCTGGCAACTCGATTGGAATTCTGGTGAATATGGACCTCACTGGCACACCACCATTTGTAGTCAGGTATGAAGTTATCCAGGATAAGAAGGTTACCCAACATTCTGTACAGATTGATGGGTCAAGATACCAGTTAGAGTTAAAACCCAGAAACGCCGGCCATTTTACCTATCGCTTTAAAACGATAGACGACGATGTCTATAAAGGCCACTTACTGAATTCCAAGGCTTTGACCTTAGAACAAGATGTCAAGCCTCCTGCATCAGCCTTCCTCGCGGAAACGCGCGGAGATATTCCAGCTTGTATCGATGAGCCTGTTGGGATAGATGTTTACCTATCAGGCGAGTCCCCATTTACGCTCGAATATGAGCTTGTACATGATGGGAAGCGAAATAAGCAAAAGGTTACTGGTATTGAGAGCAATAAGTTTAAGATATCTACGGAGCCTTTAGTTCATGGTGGGGAGTACTCCTTAGCACTGGCGAGTGTGCAGGACAAAACTGGCTGCAAAATTTTTCTTAGTGACGAGATCAAGATTAATGTTAGACGCCAGCGACCAAAGGCTTCTTTTGGTCAGATAGAGGGCAAAAGAACGACCATGACACTGGAAGGAAAGCATATTCGCTTGCCGTTGCGATTAGAGGGCGATGCTCCATGGACTATTAGCTATCGGAACCTCAATGAATCTTCTGGCCAGGTAATACGAACTGTTAAGAGAGACCATAACGACAATGTAGAGATTGGCCAGCGTGGTGTCTATCAGCTCATAGAAGTCTTTGATAGAGGATGCCCTGGTACTGTCGACGCGGCAGCTTCCACGTTCGAAGTCGATTGGATTCTAAGGCCCAAAATAAAGCTTGGTGATAATGCGGCTCTCTTACTGGAGGGCGAGAAATTCTCCAAACAGGATGTCTGCGAGGGTGATGTTGATGCTGTGGAGATTAGTCTCATTGGCAAGTCACATTTTAATATATTTTTGTCCTACTGATCTAACTGATGATGTAGGGTCTCCACCATATCACCTGAAATATCAACAGCGCCACAAATCTCCGCGTGGATCTCAATCTGTCAGTAATAAAGACATCGACGCGGCTTTGGGTATTGTGACTATTCCTATGGACACGACAAAGGCTGGACTTCACACATACGACTTCTCTGAGCTCTCTGATAATGTCTATGACCATGATCCAGGAAAGTATGAGCCGGTGGTTATTCAGCAGACGGTAAACCCAAGACCCTCGGCGGAATTCACGAAACCAGGTCAATCCTACAAGTATTGTAAGGAGGAAGAAGCCGGAGATGAGGTGATACCTATTACTCTGCATGGTGTGCCTCCATTTTACCTAGAACTTGACATCAAGCACCAGAGCAGCTCCAGACCTGAGACAGTAAAGATCCCACATGTGGAAACCAACCAGTACGAATTCCGCATACCACATCGAGTGCTGTCACTTGGGACTCACCAAGTCAGCGTCCGTAAAGTACGAGACTCGCGGGGATGCCAGCAGAAGACTGAATATGGGGCTGCGCACGTCCAGGTCCAGGTATTTGATGTTCCGACAATATACGCGCTTGAATCGCAAACAGACTATTGTGTTGGTGATCGTATCTCATATACTCTGTCGGGAACACCACCGTTCGACATCTACTACACCTTTGGGGGTGTCCAGCGAAAAGCCAAGTCTCCGAATACAAACTTCAGGCGCATCGCAGAAAAGCCAGGTAATTTCACGATTACCGCTGTTTCAGACAAAGCTAGTGATTGCAAGGCCCCGGTGGCTATCACTAAGACAATCCATGAGATGCCTAGTGTAAAGATTAGCAAAGGTAGACAAGTCTCAGTTGACATCCATGAGGGCGGGGAGGCACAGATTCTCTTCGAGTTTTGGGGAACGCCACCATTCGAGTTTACCTACACGAGGAGTACCAACGCCCGGAAAGGACAGAAGTCTCAGGTGTTGGAGACGAGACATGATATCTCTTATGAGCATAGCAAAATTGTCCAGGCCTCTCAAGAAGGGACTTACGAGGTTGTTGCCATCAAGGATAAGTTCTGTGCATTTTCGACACAGAGAATAGAAGCGAAGGCCGGACAGAAACTTCTTCAACTTTAGGCTTGAAAGATACATGTGTTGACTTGATATGCATACTAGCGCGGCGTTTGGCACTTAAGCTTTTGTGTAATAAAATCTATAACAAATTCTGTAATTGAAGTCAATCCGTACGGTTCCTAGTTTTATGTGATCTGTATTTTAGTACGTGTTATATGTTCTATTCAAGTGCTTATTGGTACTATAAATCATGGCATATGCTAGGCATAACTCGCTCACAGACTAAAAACTAGAGAAGACTAATCAGCGAATCATTTATCGGTGTACATCAATCCGAACTACCATGTCACCTCCCAATCGTGCTATTTCCGATAATATTGCTTCCTTGTCAATGTCAACAGACCCTTCCCCTCCCGTCCCTTCTACCAGCCCACTAGATGATGGCTTCGTGCCATAAACCATATTGACCCTGAATGGCCGAGCTGTCATCTGGGGGTTCCACAAACCGGCAATGACGGAGCTAAAGGTGGGATTATAGAAGAGGACAACGCTGGTCGTGTAGAGCGTAGCAATTTCTTCCATATATAATTTGACAGGAGTGTAGCCTACTGTGAGTAGGTCTTCATCATTCTGTACTTCCAGATTCTTAAACTGTGTCGGCTTTGGATCTTTCGTACCCCTGAGAGACCCTCTAAATTTTGGCGATAGATGCACAACAAAGTCATACTCGTTTGTGGAAGACATAAAAAGAGACTTTGGGTCTACTTCAAGTTCCATATCTTTCACCAATTTGCACGCAGACCGTGCCAGTGCAGTCATGCGAGCTGCAACCACTTTTGATGGCATCCCATCAGTAAATACTGTACCAGTCATATCGTGATTCGAAGCAGCGAACAATACGGTGCGATTCATTCCGGGGTCAATCTTTCGCCATGCCTCTAATCTTGTATTTATTGAAGTAATGTCTTTGCTGGTCATTGTGCCGCTAAAGTCCACGATCAGTGGAGTGGTTCGCCAGTCCCACCTGGATATGAATAGTAGTGTTCTTAAGAATCCAGTCATAGCACTCGATGGCACTCGCCATGGATATGGCTGCAAGAAGATTCTGATGACTAAAAGCTCTATAAGCTCATCTCTGATATGACTTGAAAGCATGTGCGATTCGAACCACTTTTTTACTAAGCGCATAGTTGGAGACAAGAGCGGAAATCGAGTGCAATGGGTTGCCACGGACTGTGTGTGAAGAGGTAGTTGGACAAACATGCGCTTATATAATGACATTGCAGAGACTGCTGCTTCTCTAATATGAGAATCGATGACCTTGTCTTTGACTTGGCGATCCAAAAGAATTTCCTCTCGGTCATTATGAATCCGAAGACGGAAAGTTGCGCCGGAAGGATACATGACATCGAGGAAGGCGCTATTGAGTAGAGGGTGCTCTACATTCTCCAATCCGAGATTTGCTGTAATTCCTTCAACAGACTCCTCTAAAATGCTGCCAATCTTCAGTAAGAATGCAATTTTCGTGCGTTGAATAGCGACTACATCATCTGGCCATCTACCAGAGCCTTCGAATTGGATGAGAACTTCGGCTGGATCTTGTAGATGCTTTCTGGCGCTGAAAATTGGTATTTGCAATGACGAGAATCGTAAATTTGGACTGATAGGAGAAATTTGTTTAAGCTGCAGCGGTAAGCTTTCCATGCCTCTTATGTCTTTCTCAAAGGTGCCAAAAGCTTCCTTAAGATTACTGAAGGATTTCGCACTGATATCAGTGGCTTGAAGGAGATTTCTGAAACCTTCCCCGGCATACGTCAAACTATTGGCATCTAGGCTAATGTGACGTTTGAGTAGATAAGTGACAATTTCACGGAAGGTAGCACCGTCCGAATCGTTGCTCCATACTAAACTCTCAAGGATGCTTCCATCTTTGAATCGACGTAGCTCAGCCTTTTCACCCCAGAACTTCCGGAACTTTGACGCATCCTTTTTATCCTCCGCTGGGGGGCCATGGTCCACGACTCGATTGACATTTGCAGGATCGAATATAAAACCTGCGATAATTTCAGGTGATGCCAAAGGGGGGGTAGAATTCAAGGACCAAGGTTCTGGTTCTGGCGTTTTGATCCGAATGATTTTAACCCTATCCGTTAAACCTTCCTTAAGTACATTATATACCTTCGACATTATTGCCCAAATGCGAGATTCATGATCCTCAGATGGTACAGGCAGACAGCCTTGGGATCCATTTATCTTTGCAAGACAATCGAACTGCTGCAGGGGTTGATCTTTTTTCAGTATAAACGTGGCGTCAAATTGATCAAACGTTGCATCATTTAGCATTGATAGAGAAATCTTTGCCTCTTCATGCAGTGATTTGTAGGACCACGGCGACATCTTGAACAAGATATTAAGACCTCGCGAGCCATCGTAGAACATTGGCACATCAGACTTCGGAAGAGCGATCCGTTCCGCCTCGAAAAGGATGGGTTTTGTTACAAGGTCGTTGTCGGATAGGTACTGCACCACAGCCTTGAAAAGCTGATAGCTACTGTATCCTTGGGAGAGCACACTGCGGCCCTTTGGGCCCCCTCCATGTAGTAGTAGAGCTGTCAAGGCAGCCCATTCGAAATGACCGAATCCTCCCCTGGAAAGAGAACTAGAAAAGCCACGCTGATGGAGCCACGTGCGGCCTAGGATACAAGCATCTGCAAAGCCATCGGCTTTGTTTGAAGCATGATGAATTAACTTAAGGTAACCTGAGTAATGGCAATCGGCCTGAAGAGTTGCATTATAGAAGGGGGTCGGGCTTAGAATTTTGGTCTCGCAGTCAGATGTTGATTTTGGTCTGATTGCGTTCTTACCCGGGTGCAACTTGTTCTCTGAAAAGTAGCCCTCGGGAGCCGCAGGAATAATGTTGATATTGCAATTTGAGTTCGAAAACTCCGTCGCGTGGCTTTCTAGAAATCGTAAGTAAAGGAGTCAATTGTGCAATTATCAAGGCACAAACTTTTACCAGGTTTGACCACCAGAATGGGTTGGAGAGTATTCCCGTTCATATATTCAAAACTGAAACCAAAGCCGTCTTCCTCTGCGTCTTGTAAACCGGCAGCGAGGCAAGCAAGATAGTAAGCCCTCTTGTAGAAATATCGGTAGTTGAGGTAGTCCTTCTCCTGCAGCACCGAAGCTGGCATGGTGACTACTAAATCTACAGCCAATACATTTTCACCCTTGCTCATAGTCTTGAGCGTATAACTACCAACAACATTGATGTCCGCAGGTCGTGCATATGCTAATTTATACGCGGCATCCTTATCAGGCTTTGGCTCTGGGAAAGGTACGACGACCTTATGCGATTTATAGATCAGCTTTGTCGCTTCTGTTACCTAATTTGATATATTAGAATAATAATCACAACTCCACACGATTGTAGCTTACTGAAAGTGGTTCGCGGTCCTCCAAGCCTTCGATCAAGGACTTCAATCTCCGCAAAGCGTTGTCGACAGGGCCAAACCGTTTTGCATAGTTGGGCCGTACCTCTGCTAACATCTCGTCCACTTGAAGCTTGAATAAGCTTGAATTGTACAAATCTCCAGCATATGGAGCAGATTCATCGATATCTCTGGCCCTTCTCAATCCAAGTCCCTTCTTCAGCACGACTGGCTTGAGGGCCGAGTGGCCTTCATTCTCAGATGAATGTGTTTTGTTGTCATTCTCCTCGACAGATTCCGATAAATTCTTATGCGAACCCGTTTCTGTAACATGTTCCAGCTTGCGCCGTTTTGGTAATTGAGGAACCATGTTGTGGTGGCTACATTCGGGGTGTGTTCCTGACAACTGTTTTCTTAGATTCCTGATTGCATGAGATAAATAAATTTGGCAATTTTTGATGGTCCAAGCGCACAGCGGAGGAGATAAACTAGCCCAAAAGCTTATTGCCGTGCTTGGGCCTTTGATCTTATCGCCAATCAGCGTAGCCGTAACGCCCAGCGAAGTCGGAATTTAAATTGAGTTGAATTTGAAAAGCAAGCCAAAGCAAAGCAAAGCTGTTTAGAACAACGCCTCCATCATGGCCACAGCTATTATAGGAGAGTCTATCCCGGCACATACTTCCCATGTCAGTGCTAAGTCCATATCGACTTTCTCCTACTAATTTGCTCGAGGACTGACAATTAACGCAGGCTGTCAGCGTGTCATTGCCTACATGGAAGGCTAATGTAGCTTATGAGGAGGGCCAAGATTGGGTTATTAGCAAGCTGGAGACTGGATATCCGAGGTAAGACTTTGCAGTGTTTTGATTATATTGCCCGCAGCTGAATTTGAGGCACAGATTCTTCATCCACAAGCAAATCGCCGCATTCGCCGAAGATATTGTTAGGAAGTATGGCTACGCTGGAGAGCAGGCAATGCTGTTTCCTTCAAGTAGGACAGCTAGGAGATGTGCGGTATTTATCGCTACTAGGGATCCTTCCGTGCAAGAGTCACAGGTGCGAGTGATCGATCTTGTGCTAGATCCCAGCAAGTCTACCTCGGAAACACTGAAAAAGGCGTCACCTTCAATATCTGCGGTGCTCTATCCCAAGGAAAAGTTTCCCATTGCAAAACAGTATTGGCAACATTCTGGAGATGGCGTTTCGAGCCGGAGAGCTGAGTTTTGCCATGGGCTCTTCGATGAGGGTCTATTGGTCGAAGAAAACCCTTTAAAACCTATCACCAACGGGCATGAGCGTCTCTGCAAGGGACCAAAACGATATCAACGGGGCTCATCAATAGATAAATCACCTGGTATGCTACATAGCAACGGTACAAAGATTGTTAGTCTGCCTGAGCAATCCAAGGTTGACAGCAACTCTGAAGATCAGGAGAGCTCACTGTTTGTCGAGGAAAGATATGGTAGGAATCTAGACTTATCTTTTCTTGACAATGCAAAGTCAGCTATTCGACGTCGGATTGCTGGGTCTCTGACTGATGATGTAGACCTGACAGCTCCTCTGAGTGCTAAAATGGATACTAGTACCCGGGGCGTGTCGGGACTTTCTGAGGAGGATGTTTATTTATACCCATGTGGTATGAATGCAATATTCAACGCGCATCAAACAATGCTACAAGCTCGTGGATCACTGAAAAGTATTTGTTTTGGCTTTCCTTACGTGGATACTCTTAAGATCTTGCAAAAATTTGGACCCGGTTGCATCTTTTATGGTAATGGGTCTTCGGAAGATCTCGACGACCTTGAAAGAAGGTTACAGAGTGGTGAAAGATATCTAGCATTGTTCTCCGAGTTCCCTAGTAACCCTTTGCTAAAGTCTCCGGATCTACTACGAATTAGGAAGCTGGCTGATACTTATGATTTTGGCGTCGTTATTGACGAAACTGTCGGCAACTTCATCAACGTTCATGTCCTACCATATGTTGACATTGTTGTCAGTAGTCTCACCAAGGTATTTACTGGTGAATGCAATGTCATGGGGGGCAGCGCGATCTTGAACCCGAACAGCCAATACTACCAAAGACTCAAGGAGATCGCTGCAACGCAATATGAGGACAATTACTGGGCCGAGGACGTCCTGTTTATGGAGCGCAATAGCCGTGACTTTATCTCTCGGATTGAGAGGATCAACTACAGCGCTGAGGCGATCTGTGGTATTCTTGCAGCACACCCTCTCGTCAAGAACGTCTATTATCCCCAGTGTGTACCTTCGCGTCAATACTATGATGCTTGCCGGACTCCGAATGGAGGATATGGTGGTCTACTGTCTGTTACATTTCATAAGAAGGCATATGCGGTAGCCTTCTTTGATAGTATCAAGACAGCAAAGGGTCCCAGTCTAGGTACAAACTTTACTATGACCTCACCGTATGTTGTTTTAGCACATTTCTTGGAGATGGACTGGGCCCGAACTTTTGGTGTTGACCCTGATCTTGTGCGCATAAGTGTTGGCCTAGAAGGCACGGAAGCTCTTAAGGTGATATTTGGTGATGCCTTGAAAGCGGCCGAGGAGTGTGTAGAGGCTGAGATATAGATATAGGGGATGAATGGAATGTCCTGCATAGACCGTTTATTTCCCCCCAAGACAGAAAGCATTTATTTCAGCGAGAAACATCAATATGACCCCGTGAAAACTTAGTAGTTCACTATGTGGGAAGTATTAAGCTCTGCTCGACCACGAAAAAATGATATCTATAGTATAATTAGATATCCTTTAGGCCTAGCTAAGCTACACTAAATATCAAGACCTTCTAAAGATTCCTTCTGTTATATATATGCTTGCATACTTTATTATGAAACCATTAATGGTCAGCAGCACTGTATAGGCTGGAACGCCCGCTAGAAAGCATGCATTTCAAGGGAAAGATTAATGGTATGCCCGCCTTAGGCCTAGCGTCAAAGTGACAGCGCGTCGCCTTCGCGTACTCCTAAACTACTTGACTTGTATGAGCTTTTGGTGATGACAGCCAGGAACTCTGCCGCACTTTGAGTGTGTGCGTGATATCCAAGAATTACTACTTTTGTGAAGACTCCGAAAACCCGAATCTTCTGAGACAATTATCTTGCTAGGTCTGTCGATATCAGGATGGCTCCCATCAAACGCGCGAGAATCATTGTGGACAACGACGAGATTATAGCAATAGATACTGCGAGCTCTGGCTTGCATCGGGATGCAGTAAGTTGGGAGTACAATTTTTTATGTTGTTTTATTGTGAACAAAACCTAAACTGTCTTGTATCAGCGGAAGAAAGCCCGCCTGTCTGGTCCTTCTCAAAGTGCTTCGAAGCAACAACACCATCACGAAGATCGATATTCCTCTCCCTCAGAAACAGACGAAACTTCCGCTCCGACAGTCACCCAGAATTTTCCTCCAGCCGCAAGCCAATACGACATTGATAGAGATGCTGGATTTGCCCACCTTGAAAACGTGGACCGCGACGACGAGCGTGCTACACAACGCCTCCTAGCAAGGAAAGAACTTATTGGGGAGAATCATGCGGCAGATAATGGAATTATTGAAAGCGTCACTATGGTTAACTTCATGTGCCATGAAAAACTGCATGTGACCTTGGGCCCCTTGATCAATTTCATCATTGGCCACAATGGAAGCGGAAAAAGTGCTGTCTTAACTGCCATAACACTATGTTTAGGAGGCAAGGCGAGTACGACTAACCGTGGAGGAAGCTTGAAAAGTTTCATCAAGGAGGGACGAGATCAAGCTAGTTTGGTTATACGACTAAAAAATCAAGGCCCGGACGCATATCAACATGATGTCTATGGAGACTCTATCATTGTTGAGCGCACTTTCTCTAAAATGGGTGCAAGTGGATTCAAGCTGAAGAATGCAATGGGCCGTCTTGTTTCTAGCAAGAAGGCCGATGTTGATGAGGTGATTGAATACTTTCAGATGCAGATTGAGAATCCTATGAATGTCCTTACCCAGGACGCTGCTCGACAATTCTTGAATACTGCTACACCACAGCAGAAATACAAGTTTTTCGTCAAAGGTGTGCAGCTTGAACAGCTTGATAATGATTACCGGCTCGTCGCTGAAACGTCTGATTCTATGGAGGCAAAGCTTGATGTTACCAAAGATCAGATCAAGTCGCTGAGAAGGAAGGCAGATTTAGCAAAAGGGAAGGCAAAAGTCGTGATTGAGCATAAGTCAATGAGAGATGCTATTCGGCGATATGGGAACCAATCGGCATGGGCACAGGTTGAAGAGGAGGAGCGGAAACTACAGGAGCGGGAAACACTAGTGGATGGAGGCCAGTATGGGATTGATCAGGCTCAAAGGGATGTTGAATCAAAAGACCAAACATATCAGCAAGCAAACCTTGCCGCACAGCGTGCAGAAGAAGCTGTAGAGCAGCTTAATAACGATCTCCTGCCGCTTAAAGGGGAGGAATCAAACGCCAAAGGAGAATTCGACAGAGCAACTCAGGAGGTCCAAAACACCCATCTTGAGCATCGAAAAATTCGCGACCATCTAAATGCAGCAAAAAAGAAGATCCAGGCGATTAGGAAAGACGTTGAGGCGGAAAATATGAGGATTAACAACGCGAACGGAGGTGCTCATGCCGAATGGTTGGCCCAGCTTATCGTAGCGGAAGAAAAAGCCAAGAAGGCCAAGGCAGATCTTGAAGAAAGTGTAGTCGAAGGGCCCCGCCTAGCACAACAACTAGAAGTTGCTAGGGATAAGTACGAACAGTCGAAAGCGCCTGTCGACTTGAAAAGAAAGGATGTTGCAGCATGCGAGAACGAGCTGCAGATGATGAACCGTGACGTTGGGCAAACTATGGCAGGATTCGATCCTAAGGTGTCCAGACTCCTGAATATGATTCGCGATGATGCTGGCTTCAGAGAAAGGCCTGTTGGCCCCATGGGTCTCCACATCAAGTTGCTGAAACCAATATGGTCCAACGTACTTGAGAAGTCAATTGGTAACATGTTGAGTGGCTTCATTGTCACAAGTAAACCTGATCAGCAACGGTTATCTGGAATGATGCGGCAACTAGGTCTCGACAACTGCCCTGTGGTTATTGGGAACCACCAACCCATTGATACTAGGGGTCACGAACCCGATGAACAATATGAAACTGTGCTAAGAGTCCTGGGGATTGATAATGACCTGGTGAAACGTCAATTGATTATCAATCAGGGTATCGAGCAGACGATTCTGATTGAAGAGCGAAGAGCCGCAATGAGAGTCATGTACGAGGGAGGAAAGCCCCGAAACGTGAAGCAATGTTTCTGTTTACACGATAGTAGAAGAGGATGGGGAATTATGTTGGCTTTTATGGCAGGCACATTAGAGCCACGTAGTGCCCCGATTCAGGCCACTGGGCGAAAGCCTAGAATGAAGACGGACCTTGAGAGCCGAATCGCATATTCCAGGGAGACGTTACACCAGCTTCGACAGGAATTGGGTATCCTTCAATCTCAGCAACGAGAATTGCAGCAAATCGTAGAGAAGCATTCGCGTGCTGTCACACACCACAAACGTGCCCATGAGGCCCTTAGGATCCAATTGCAGAGGGAAGAGGAAGATGTTGACAAGTTGCAAGCAGAACTGGATGGCCACAATGTGGAAGACGGTCGTCTCGAGGCTCTAAGAGGTGATTTGAAAGAAGCAGAGGAGGAGGTTGCAATTCATGAGGGTAGCTATATTGAAGCTGTTGCAGCAAAAGAGAAGCAAAACACGATTTCAACTGGCCTCAAGCGTGCACTAGATGCCGTGAAGGAAATAATTGCAGACCATGACGCGAAGACCAAGAAAGCAGAAGGAAAATCAAGGAGGTACCAACAAGCACGTCAAATAGCGCTCCAGGAGAAAAATAGGGCAATCGAAGTAGTCGAGGAGATGAAGGCTGCAAAGGCTATAGCGGAGCAGAAACGTGATCGCCAAGCTGCGCGTGTTTCAGATTTCATAGAGCAGGCATCAAAAGTCTGCTCCCGCGTGCCGGTTGAGTCCGGCCAGACCGCGGCGAGCTTAGAAGCCAAGCTCTCCAAGCTGACAGAAGCCGTGAGGACGTACAATCAGAAGCTTGGTGGTACCGACAATGAAATTCTGCTTGCTTGTGAGGAAACTGAGAAGGCATATCAAACTGCTGCAAACCATATGGCGGGCCTAGAAACCCTCTTGAACGCCCTCAAGCAGGCTTTCCAACGGCGACTACTTATGTGGCGCCGCTTCCAGCGTCATATCTCTGCGCAATCTCGTATTAACTTCACCTATCTACTTAGTGAACGTGGCTTCCGCGGAAAGCTGAAACTCGATCATGAGAAGAAGGCTCTTGAGCTGGAGGTTGAGCCAGATGAAACAAAGAAGAGTGCCAAAGGTCGTGCGACAAAGACGCTGTCTGGTGGAGAGAAGTCTTTTTCTAGTATCTGTTTACTACTGAGTCTTTGGGAGGCGATGGGTGCCCCGCTGAGATGTTTGGACGAGTTTGATGTTTTCATGGACAACGTTAATCGTGACGTGAGCACCAGCATGATTGTAAGCCATCCAGTTCACTGCCAGCTCGAGAACGAGCACTTACTAACAAACATAGATTGGGGCTGCAAGGCGATCTGTAGGGCGACAATTCATAATCATTACGCCGAACGCGATTGGTGGTGGTGCAGAGCATATGAAAGATGTCAAACTTATAAGGTACGTTTCTGGATCAAGATGGCACTTGTTTATTTACTAACGTTAACGGCAATAGACTTTGGGATCCACGCCAGCCTCGGATCGCTGATATTTGAGCTTTCTATCAGGCGTACGGCTAATACACCAGCCTCTATAAAAGCACAGGCTTTCAGGAACTTCAGATTACCTCTGAACCATTTGTTGTACAAAATATCATTTCTAGGGCTATATATACCAGGCGTCTAGGCGTGAGGCCTACAGCTCATCCCTCATTGCTTTGTCCAGGTGTATGCCATTCATTTTAGCGAGCAGCAGCAATGCAATACGTATACGTTCTCACCCATGGGCCTACAGTCAGCTAAATAATACTGCACGATATCAAATCCTAGCCCCCTTACTACGCAGAACGTTCAGTCCCGCGCCGGCAGTAAATCCAACCCACTGCCCTAAACTCCCCACAGCCATCCCTAGCTTCCTTGAGTCTTCAAATCTTCTATTCAGGAAGTCCCTTGTATCTTTATAATCAGGCGATTTATCCGTGGTCATGAATAGGTCTGCAGCAGCATATATCGTCAACAGCGATGCACGTTTAGTGTACCAAGACGTATCAACCGAGACATCATTGGCGAGGAACCATATCTCGTCTGCAAGTAGCCCCAACTCGTGCAAGGACGTCGAGGCAGTACTCGGAGAAGCCATAAGAGCTAATGCTTCCTGCCATCTGTGAATAACGGGCTTATTCGCCATCAGACGCTCCCATGTCAGTGCTTTAACTTTCTTGCCAACCCCCAATGGTGTCCTGTCTGAAGTTGCATCATTGGGCTGGAGGATATGAGCATGTTGGGATAAAGCGAGTCGCTGGGTGTAGAGATAGTAGAGGACGAGGCTGAATGGGCCTTTGGGGAACAGATTGGTGGAAGCGTCAAGGTAACCGGCGTCTTTGGCGCCGAGAGCGAGGGTGGTCTGGGTAAAGCCGTGCGAGGGGATGTGCGGCACGGCACAGGAGAGGATAAGGGACTCGGCGGAGTTGAAGGGCCCGGGTGGTGGGGGGTGCGTGTACGAGTGGAATTGGTGATGGCGAATGTGGCCCGACGCCCCGAGAGGCCGCAGTCGCGTCAGCCGGGTGGTCCTGGGAGCCATGGTGTTATGGATGGCCCAGCGGAGTCGACTTCATCAGAGGATGGCCTGGCCCAGTCGTGTTCGGTCAAGGTCGAGAGGATGGCACGGCGCGAGGAAGTTGATGTGAAGGGGAGGTAGGCTGTACATCTGCTGTCAGGTACCCACGGTGCCAAGACAGCTGGGCTTCCCGCGTTCCGCGCTCCGCGCTCCGCAGCAGGCCGGCCACCTTGCTGCGTACAGTAAGCCGCTTAGGAGCGGTATACGGTAGGGCGGGTACCGGAGCCTCAATATCGGTATTAATAAGATTAATAAGATCTGACATAGCGGAGGCGTGGCCGGCAAGGCAATAACAAGGTGGGCGGGGGGAGTGGAAGACTGCATGCTACCAAGGCCCTCCCGCCAAGGCCCTTCCACGCTGCTGACACTCTGCCACTCTGCCACTCTGCCACTCTGCCACTGCTGCAGTTCTCTTGCTGCATATACGCATATGCGCACACACAGCCATGCACAATATGCAGAGCAGAGTATGCAAGGCGCCATATGCATCCATGCACGACATGCCTGCTGAATAGCTGTATTCGTACGCTGCTCGGGGTAGTCTGGGCACAAAAGCCGGGCACCGCATTACTGGAAGTCTAGATTAGTATACTGGCCACATTCATTATATATTTATTGTATATCTATTATATCTATTTCCTCATTATACAGCAAGACATACGATATGATGCGTGCAAGAAAACTCTGCCGCTCACACCTCTCAAGCAGCAAAAAGGTACGTATATACCATGCATGGCAACTACCTCAGTGACTCGGTTGCAACTCGTTAATTCCCATCTCCAACCTGTATCTGCAGCCCTGGCCGGTGATGCCTTGTTCTACAGCAGAAGCACCGGCACCCAGTAGGCCACTACAGCACACATCACCTCACCTCTCCGATAGGCCGCTGATTGGAAGACATCGATCTGCAGCGGGCGATACAGCATTGCTGAAATACATGTCCGGCGTAACGTAGTGGGCTTCTCCAGCTGCAAACGAATCTGTCCGCCTGCAGCTGGGCATATATGTCGCTTCGGCGCACGCGTGAACGGAGAGGACCGACGGTGCAAACGAGACGGGTGATTGGCCAGCACCGCCGTATGATCAAGAGAACAGGCTGCAGTGTAGCGCTGATAGCCCTGTGCGCAGGTCGAGAATGCGCCGTGCAGCGCGAAAGGAATTGGGGAGTTGAAGAAGGCGGGTCCCCAGGTCTCCAAGTCCCCAGGTCCTCGGCCTGGCAGATGCACAGTACAGTACAGTACGGTACGTGCTCCATCGAAGCCTTGGCCAAGAACGGGCGACGGGCGCCTTTGCAAAGGCAGACAGGGCATGGCATTTCGCCCCGACCACCACGCGTGGTACTTGCCCAGACGCCGTCCGATGATTCGATACATAGCCGCCGGTACCTGGGACTTTGGGGAGTCCCATGCATTGCGGGCGGCGCGAAACTGTGCGGCCGCCGATGGGCAGTGGCCTCCTCGGCGCCGCCGTACCAGGAACCTGCATCTGCCAAGGTGCGTGTATAGTTCACAGTGTATACAGTAGTTCACAGTTCACAGTGCACAGTGCACACTACGCTACGGACTGCACGCGGCAGGCTTTCGCACCCTACCCAGCAGCTTATACAGCACAGTAGTAATTGCTGGCGAGATCTCGCAGAGGTGTGCGGAGTGGGTCATCCTAAAGTGTCCCCAGACAGGCAGTTCCGGGCATGCCTAGCATAGCCAGAGGACTCACTGGAGCATGGATGAAATGCAATGCCCTCACCAGTGCCAGACCTGCCTCTCAGATAGCCAGATATTGTTAGGGAGCCGACGAGTTCCCAAAGCATCTTTCATTACTACTCCGGATATGCCATGCCATGCTGTGATGAGTGATGAGTGATGATCCTCCAGACCTACCTGAATGCGTAGGCGTAAGCACATGCAGCATGCAGTGTGCAGTGTGCAGTGTGCAGTGCCTTCCATATGCACTGCAATGCCGAGACACCCAGGCATCTAGGGCAGTGCATCGCACCCGAACAGAGAGAGATACGAAACAGGGCATTGCACAGAGGGACACCTCGCATCTGGTGACGTCTGAAGGCGTTGTCGATACTGCATTTACTTTTTGAACTCTACGTAGGCGTGACATGTCGGGCTCAAGCTCGAGCTCAAGCTCACATCGGGTACGGGCCATGAGATCATCAAAGAGGAGGCTTGCGAGGAAGGCCGAGATGTACAGTACAGTACATACAGCAGTCCAAGGCCCAGCTCCTGGCGAAGGAAGCTCGGGCCTCTTTCCGTCCCTGAACGCTCGTGAACGCGGGACTGCTGCTGGAGACGTGTGTCGTCGTCGAGCTCTCCGACTTCCAACTTCGGCCGGGTCGGGGCGCGGCGGTGATTGGCTGGAGACGGGCGGCGGTGCGGTGCAGTAGCGGGCCGGAATTTTTCCAAAACGCAGCACAAATAATCCGTGCTGCAGCGCAGCAGAGCAGAGGCAGAGGCGAGCAGGGCAGGGCAGGGCAGAGCAGGCCCGGAGCAGAGCAGAACAGAACAGCCAGTGAGGCCAAGCCAGCCTGCAGCTTCGCACGCACAGCTCAGCAGTTTGTCTCCCGGCCAGACCCGCCAGCGCGACTGCGAACCATTACCGCTGCGGTGCACGACCGGCCGGTCTATCAATCCACTCACCCACCCACCCACCGATCCATCCATCCAATACACCCAACCCGACTCATCCGTCCACTCCGCTCCACCAGAGTACGGAGGGAGCATCACAGTCGCCAGCGCCAACCGACACTCGAGACCGACACTCGAGACCGACACTCGAGACCGACACTCGAGACCGACACTCGAGACCGACACTCGAGACCGACTCTCGAGACCGACTCTCGAGATTCGAGATTCCAGATTCGAGGGCCCTTTGCCCTTTCGCACGCGTCGTGTCGCGGAGCCCGTGCAGCACCCGCCCTCGCTCCCCTTCTACTCACTGTGGTCGGTACCTGTCTGTACCTGTACCTGTACCTGTACCGGTACCTGCACCTGTACAGCCTCCATCTCCATCCCCATCCTGATCCTCCTCATCCTCATCCTCGTCCTCGTCCTCGTCCTCGTCCTCATCCTCATCCTCATCTCATCTCATCCTCCGTCCTCATCCTCCGTCCTCATCCTCCGTCCTCATCCTCCGTCCTCCAGCCTCCAGCAGCACCCCCTGGTCCGCCGACTCTGTTCTCCACCCACACCTGCGCTGCATTCCCAAGAGCCGTTTGTCGCTGCGAGTCCCCACTTCTAATTCTGCCGCTTGTGCTTTCCGAGCCCGAGTGCAAAACCAGCAGCGCGAGAAGGGCAACTCCCCGTCGTAATTCGCGAGGCGCATCTAAGGCAAAGCAAGCATTCGTGTCCTGAGAGCGTATACAGTAATACAGTAATACAGTAATACAGCACAGTACGTACGCACTGCGTAGGGTAGCCAAGCAGCCTGTGGCAAGACATCCGACCCAGGTACAGTACTCCCTACAGACCCTACGGACCCTACGACCCGACGACCCCGTCGGCCACCGCAGGAAACGAAACAAGGCACGCACAAAGCACGAAGCACGCCGCACGCCGCACGCCGCAGCACCGCACAGCACAGCACCAGGCCAGCAACCTCGGATCCCGCGCACCGCACCCGCTCCACACTCCACGCAACTTCACAATCACAACGCGCACGGTAACACAGTACGCAGAACGCAGAACGCAGCACGCAGAACGCAGTACACAGCACCCTCGACGCGGTACACGGTACACGGTACACGGTACGCCTCCTCTCCCCCCCAAGCCCCCATCCGCCGTCCTCTTCCTTCGCTGGAAGGCGCACGAAGCATCGACAGCAGCCCCATTAACGTGTTCCGCTCCCAGCAGAGTCAGCAGAACCCCCCCCCATAACCTACCAAGTCCAATCGCGAGCTGTTCACGTTCGCTCCTGGTTCTTCCCGACTGGTCGTTTGCCGATAGAACCTGATCTTACGCCTTTTCCCACGCCAGACCGGTATCCCAGTGCCGATTTCTCATTCGTTCTTCACCTCGCTGGAACCGTTTCGCCGTGCACTTAGATCCTTGCGCAGACCCAGCACATCCCCTCGAAAACTGACTCTGCTCGTGCTGCAGCTCCGTCGAAAAGGAATTGCAGTCTCTTAGCCATACTCAGACTCAGACCCAGACCTTATCCACCGCGGTAACGTTATATCACCATGGGTTCGTCGCCCTCCCTGCCCTGCACTGCTCCCCCATCATCCGTTGCCAAGTGCATTCATTCACTGCTAGACCGTCCATCACTCTCTTTACGAATCCATATTCACATTGTGTGCTCCTTCCTCCACCAACCCTCAAGCACTCCCCTTCTCTTCCTCGATACACGCTCTGACATTTGCAAACACCATAGCTGATACTGGAGATACGTACCGCCCTGTAAGTTCTGCCGCAAATTCTCTTCTCACCTTGATATCAACTCCAGCACCGGACGGCGTGCCACTGCGCCGAACTCATCAGCCCTATGCTGGACCAGGCACTCCTGCTACAACTCTATTCCCCACCAGGCACTCGTGGCTGCAGTATGACAGGTCGGATACAGTGTCCTCCCCGTGCCCTGCCCCACTAGAGTCACCTCGGCTCCTCCTTCACCCTCTGATTGCTCCTCCCCTCAGCCGTTCACTTGTCACCCAGTTATCAACTCCCCTTGCTCGCACTTGATGATTGAGACAGACACTTACCGATTGCAGCGCGAGAGATCTCGCTCACCTCGTCGTGGCCGTTCTAGAAGCCCTGGTCGTTCTGCTCGTCGCCGGTCCTACTCCCCTCGGAGCCGCTCTCGGAGCCGTGACGATTATCGCAGAAACGATAGAAGATCCCGTACTCCCATGACTGGCGCAGGTGCAGGTGCCGGTGGCTCTGCAGGTTCGGCTTACGGTGGTGCTCCGCAGAGATCCTTTGAAGAACGCGCCGCCGCCAAAGAACAGATGATGTCTAGTCTTCGCGAATCGTCCCAGCAGGACCGCCGAGTCTACGTCGGCAACTTGTCATACGACGTCAAATGGCATCACCTCAAAGATTTTATGAGACAGGGTTAGTCTATGATTACGGGCGTTCGACTGGATGGACAGAGGGCTAATGGGGATTGGTTTCTTTAGCTGGAGAAGTTCTCTTTGCCGATGTGCTATTACTTCCAAATGGAATGTCGAAGGTGGGCGCCTAATGTGGCTGGTTTTCTGGTTTTTCCTTTTGGTTATTGAAGGAATGTTGGATTGACGGGTTGGGACGTTGTCCATGGGTTATGTAGGGCTGCGGGTAAGTCAACTAGCTACCTGGATGAGGGTGGTCTTGCCAGAAGAGTGTCGACTAACAAATCCCCCAGAATTGTGGAATACGCTACTCGGGAGCAAGCTCAACAGGCCGTCAACACGCTCAGCAACCAGAATCTCATGGGAAGACTTGTCTACGTTCGAGAAGTGAGTCAACCCCGTCCCATCTCAAGCACTGGGCCTAACTAGCGTTATAGGATCGTGAGGCCGAACCTCGATTTACGGGCCCTCCAGCGGGAGGCCGCGGCGGATTCGACGGAGGACCACGAGGCGGGTTCGGGGGTGGATTTGGTGCAGGTGGAGGTGGAATGGGCGGTGGTGTTGGCGGCGGCGGTCGTCAGATCTATGTTTCCAACGTTTGTTTCCACACATTTCTTCCCTTTGTCAACTTGTGTCGGGCAATCCTGTTGACTTTATCCCACTAGCTTCCTTACACTGCAGGATGGCAAGAGCTGAAGGACTTGTTCCGACAAGCAGGTATGACCCTTCCAAAGGACTGACAGAAATGGGTTCAATTACCTTGTAGTACTGACACAGTACAACCTATTTAGCTCGTGAAGGTGCCGTTATCCGTGCCGACGTCCACATCGGCCCCGATGGCCGGCCAAAGGGCTCTGGCATTGTGGCTTTCGAATCACCAAATGATGCCCGTAACGCTATCCAACAGTTTAACGGTTACGACTGGCAGGGGCGCCCTCTGGAAGTCCGCGAAGATCGCTTCGCTGGATCTTTCCCACCTGGTCGCGGAGGCTTCGGTGGTGGACGAGGAGGCTTCGGCGGCGGCTTTGGCCGTGGTGGTCCTGGCTTCGGAGGCCGTGGTGGTTTCGGTGGCGGCTTCGGTGGTGGTCGTGGCGGCTTCGGTGGTGGATATGGAGGAGGAGGTGCTGGTGGCTTTGAAGCAGCCGCCCCTGCAGTATCAGCTCCCCCCAACCCCTTCACCGATTTTGCGACAGCTGGCACAGAGAGAAGCGAGACTATCTATGTTCGCAACGTAAGTTTACCTTTCACCAGCATTTTGCGGCTTATTTAATATTGACTATTATTAGCTTCCATGGTCGACAAGCAACGAGGATCTCGTCGAGTTGTTCACTACTATTGGCAAAGTTGAGCAGGCTGAGATTCAGTATGAGCCTAATGGTCGGTCTCGTGGGACCGGTGTTGTCCGCTTTGATACCATCGAAAACGCCGAAACTGCTATCACAAAGTTCTCTGGTTACCAATACGGTGGCCGTCCTCTTGGCCTGAGCTTTGTCAAATATCAGACTCCCGGCGGCGGTGACGCCATGGAAACCGAAGCGACAAGCCTGACGCAAGACCAGATAATGTAACAGACGCACCTCAAGAGTTCTGCGCTGTTCATTCTATCACGGCCTACGTCTGATTTCAAGTAGACGGATACTCCTTTTCTTTTAGTCTGTAATCAAATTGGCATTGGCATTTCTTTTTCTTCTTCGGTAACTAAGAGAGAGCAGTATTAATGACAGGGTGGAAATGTGGTGGAGAGTTGCAGTGGTTTCATTTTTCATTGCAAAAGTTATCAAAACCATTTGAAGTTCTATAGCCTGGCATCCAACTACCACCTCAATGGAACCAACTGTCACCAAAATCTTTTTAAAAGTGCTAGTCGTCTTGCATGTGCATCGTGTGTAAAGAATTGCATATACCATGGGGCTTTCAAAGACCATTTCTATAATAGTGATTTTCAAAAATGTGTGAATAATCCACCTGCACGATTCAATTGTAAGTATGGCTCATTGGACCTTTATCTCCGGCGCATAGATCAGGATTAATGATCCGAGAAGCCGTATCAAACACTACTGAATCATCGATATTCACTGTCATGTAAGTGACTCGCATATATATATATATATATATATATATATACTTGCATTTCTCTCAACGTTCGTCTCTTTCTGCTCTGGCCATACAAGCTGGTCTTGATCTATATTGTAACATTTCCAACACCCCAACATTCCAAATTACGGAGACAGCGAAAAGTCCAAGCCGAACACAGCAAACAGAAGCACCGGGAGACAGAATTCATTATCCGTGTGCAGAGCAAAAAGAAACAGGCGTCCCTGCATCGATTACCCACGACTTCCCAAACCCAGCAGAAGCGTCCCCCTTCTCAACACTACGATATCCAGCCATGTGCGAGATCCGCCGCCGGACGTTCCCGTGCTGCGCGCGCGAGAGGTGGATCTACACCAAGGTCCCGGGGATATGTCTCGATGCCGCTCCGGGGCAGCGCTGTCCCTCGCACCTGTGCCTGTTCATCGGCACGGTTCAGCACGAGCGCGGCGGGCGCTGCGACAGGTGCGCGGTGCCAGCGAGCGCGACAGAGCCGAAGGCTGGAACGGGGCCTGGCGGGGCCGAGGAGGGGCAGGGGAGGAGGGCAGGGAGGGAGTCCCGCGCCCCGCAGCCGCTGGGGGAGCGACAGGCGCCGAGGAGGGGGGCTGCGAGTGGAGGCTGGGATGCTGGCGGGGAGGGCTTGGGCCGCGAGAGTGCGCGGCCGAAGAGGGAGGAGGGCGCGCCGTGGGTTGATGAACGGATGCCTGATGATTTCACCGCGGCGAGGCCAAGAGGCGGGGCATGTGGAGGCTCGAATGGGGCCCCGACGGGTAGGTGGATGCTTACGCAAGTCTGGGTTCCGGGAGTGGATGTAGGAGCCGATTCAACGTTCGGGACTACTCCAGACCACAGGAGAACATAGTGGGCAACGGAGGAGCACAGTGAACCAGGCTGGATATCACAGATAATGTGCATGGAGGAAATAATGGGTTGAAGGATTGAACATATTCGAGCTCGGTGACTTTAGTTAGCAGTGAAGTAAGCATGGTATACATATACTCTCAAACTCTTATCTGTAAGTAAAGATCTGCAATGGTTCCTTGAAATTTTTTGAGTATGCTGAGTGATATATATACGCCTATGCCTTCTTCGCCTCCTCTGCACCGTCCGCACCGCCCTTCTTCTTTTTGGCCTTTAGCTTCGCCTTTTGCTTACTTCGATCCCTCTTCTTCAGTCCCGACATGCCACCCTTGCATACATCTGCATACCTCGTAAAAAAAGCTTCTAATCCATCCGCATCCACTATCGTTGACAGCTTAATTTTCGAGGCCCTGTCTGTTTTCGATTTGCCATCTGTGGCCTTGATAATGATTGGGAGCGGCTTTGAGGGATGGAGGTCTGGGAATGGTTCATCGGTTGTGGGGGTGGGAAATGTTTCTGGAGATTGACCATATGTCACTGAAAGAAAGATTAGTAGCTGCATATGAGGCCGAGGAGGGCGATTGCATACTGCGCTTCTGTGTCAGGTAGACTGAGCCATGGTCTTTCTTGCTGCGCTCCTCGAAGAGCTCTGATAGACGGACGAAGAACTAATGTACCATCAGCAAATGCTCCGTTTCGCGGAAAGTATAATCACTGAAAATCACTTACATCGTCATTGGTAAGGTGGTTTCCCATGCCAGCGATCTGACGTTCCGGCGTTGATTGCGTGGTACAGATACGAAGATGCGACGGACGTTCTTGGTGGGGGATGTCGGCAAATCACAAGCGCCTTCCCCACATGTACAGCCTTGCGTTTGCCTCGTATGAATTTCTGGCTCGCCAAAGTTTTTGATAACCAGCAACTACATTATGCGCCCAACACGAGATACATTAAAGCTTCCGGCGACGCTCGTTCAGGAGCTAGGAGGGCAAGGTAACATTTGAATTCGCGATTTTCTCCCCTCATTTCTTGCTTACATTGGTTGCAGATGCGCTATCCGGAGGACGCAAGAGCCACAACGCCGTGATCGCCCGGAAAGATAGACGAAAGGCAGAGCGGTCGGAGAAAAGAGTACAGCGCGGTGGACTGCCTCCATCAAAACGCCCGAAGATACAGCATAGCCCTGAGGCAAAGCTCGATGGCGCCCCATCCAAGCAGTCGCTTTCCCGCGCGAAACCTTCAAGAAATGCGGACGCAGATGAACAGCCAAGACCAAAATCGATACTAAAGACTACGAAGCAGTCCGACAAACTGATTCCTCCATCTCGTGGGGTTCGTTCACCTTCTCCCCCACCAAAACGAATGCCTCGAGCTGTCCAAGAGAAGTTAGCAGAAGATGACGCGCAAATTGCGGCATTGGAGAAGAAGCTTGGTCTAAAAGGCAAGAAGGGACTGCCTCAATCGTTCAAGGATGATGGCCTTGATGAGCTTCTAGAGGGCCTTGGGGATAGTAGTGATGATGATATAACGGACAAAAAGCGGCAGCGGGCTGAAGGTGATGACTGGCTAGCACAAAAAAGAAGAAAGGCACGAGCGACTCCAGATGAAGAGGAGGACGAGATCAGCAACAACCAGCTAGATGATGAGATGGATGATTCTGAGGGGTCAATGAGTGGAGTGGAGTATCCTGACGATGATGAGGGTGACGTCAGCGATCTGAGAGACGACGAAGCAGTATTCGAGGATGAGGATGAGGATGGTGACGATTTTGGGGACTTTGGGTCTGACACGAGCCTTCAGCCTCAGCCTGAAAAGCGGGTACGAGAGAACCCATATGTCGCTCCCGCTGAAGCTGGAGCTCCTGCTCCAACAAAATATATTCCTCCTTCTTTACGAAAACCGTCATCCTCGGACTCGGAAAGCCTCGTACGCCTGAGACGACAGACACAAGGTCTGGTCAATCGGCTTACTGAAGCAAACCTTATATCTATTCTTGGCGATATCGAGAAGCTCTATCGAGACAATGCCAGACAACATGTTACATCGACCTTGGTAGATCTGCTGCTGACCTCTGTCTGTGAACCAACAAGCTTGCCGGATACACTCATCATTCTCCCTGCTGGATTTATTGCTGCAGTCTACAAGGTCATCGGTACTGACTTCGGCGCACAAGTTATCCAAAGGGTGGTTGAGCTGTTCGATGAGCATTATATTCACGCTACAGAAACTGGAAACAGTGGACCAGCCGCAGCAACAACTGACAGCAGCAAGGAGACTTCGAATTTGATAATGCTTCTTGCCGAGCTATACAATTTCCAAGTCGTGGGAAGCAACCTTATCTTTGATTATATCCGACTCTTTCTAAGTACTCTATCAGAGCTCAATGCAGAATTGCTGCTGAAGATCATTCGAACCTCCGGACCTCAGTTACGGCAAGATGACCCTTCGTCCCTCAAGGATATCGTCAACATGCTTCGACCGGCTGTCGCAAAGGTTGGCGAGGCGAATATATCTGTGAGGACTAAGTTCATGATTGAGACAATCAATGACCTTAAGAACAATCGAATGAAGACTGGAGCAGTTGCCTCTGCTGTTGTCTCTGAGCATACCGTGCGTATGAAGAAAACCATCGGAATACTAAATACTCGAAGTATAAAAGCAAGCGAGCCTCTCCGAATCGGGCTCAAAGATATCCAAGAGTCAGACAAGAAAGGTAAATGGTGGCTTGTGGGTGCCAGCTGGGCTGGTAATGAGCAGGACGCCGACGAGAACAAGGAAGCCAGTTCCTCTGGAGTTCAGGAAACTGGCCGGCAAGATGTTGACATCGAAACCGGCTCTTCTGATCTAGTCCAACTTGCTCGTGAACAGCGAATGAACACAGACATTAGGAGAGCCATTTTCATCACGATCATGTCTGCGTCGGATTTCCAAGATGCCTATCTACGCCTGATGAAGCTCAAGTTGAAGAAAGTTCAAGAGCTCGAGATCCCAAAAGTTTTGATTCATTGTTCGGGGGCCGAGAAAAGCTATAATCCTTATTATACGCTTATAGCGAAGAAATTATGCGGAGATAGGAAGCTCAAGATGGCCTTTCAATTCAGTCTTTGGGACCTCTTCAAACAAATGGGAGAGAATGACGACGATGATGATGCGGTTGAGGATGAGGACAATGAAGACGCTTTGGACACAAGACATATAGTCAACCTCGCAAAGATGTTTGGATCACTCATTGTTGAAGGTGGTCTCAGTCTCAGCGTGCTAAAGAACCTGAATTTGAGCTATCTTCAACCAAAGACCAAGACATTCGTGGAGGTGTTGCTCATCACAATCTTCTTGCAATCACAGCGACACCCCGAGAAAAAGAGGGACGAGCAAGCAGTAGTGAATGTTGTGTCAAAGGTCAAGGACACCCCATCACTAATCCGAGGCCTGCAGTACTTTATCAAGAAGGTAGTGGGAAAGACAGACATTGCTGGAGGTAAAGCTGAAAAGGCTACGGTGAAATGGGCCTGCAAGGTAGCGGATGGGACTCTAGATGCGATTATGAATGCAGATACCGCTAAATCTTAAGCTTGTACTGTACTTATCAGAATTTGAGATACTAGATACGAGCAAAGTCGGGTCACTCGGAAGTGCCATTTGGATATATAAGTGGTCAAAAAGGGAAAATCTATCACTAGAACAGTAAGCATTATTACTTCTACAACTAAGTCCTAGATGATCTTGGTAGAGGGGAAATGAATGGCGCGAAAGCGAAACAAAACCCGGAATCCATACTCTATATTTAGGGTTTGAAATACTATATTGTATCTGCGTGAATTTGTGATCTAATGCACTTATATGGAAGTATTAGCTATCCTATTTTTGTCATATTTCCAATGTAGATTTATCTACGCCCTTCTACAGGTACGCTGAATAACGTCGCCGTCGCCAATTCCGTTCCGGACAAATCTCGCCTCTTTCTCCCGGCACTAGCCGAACCAAACCAACGTCCTGAAGCTCGCTCACCCAGCTATCCGAAAGCTTCCTGTAGCAGCATCACGACAATCTATACATAATGCTTCGCAGTCTTCTCATCCCCCGGGCGGCCGTAAGGTCTGCCTTCAAGCAACACTCGTCGTAAGTATTCACGAGCTCGTCTCGCAAAATCCGCACTGCTAAACCGGTTCTCAGACTACCTGCACTTGTCGCCCCTTCTGCCATTGCGCGCTCGTCGAGACGAGGATTCGCCTCAGAAGCTGGTTAGTCTTTGATTTGCATATATTGAATGTGTAGAGATGGCTAACGCTGCAAAGATGAGAAGGACTTGTTGGTCATTGGTGGCGGAGTCGCGGGCTACGTCGCTTCCATCAAAGCTGGTCAGGAGGGCTTGAAAGTACAAACTCATCTTTCCAATGCTGTTGAGACTACTTCTAACTGTTAATCAAGGTCACCTGCATTGAGAAGCGAGGGGTACTGGGTGGCACATGTTTGAATGTTGGATGTATTCCGTCAAAATCGCTCCTCAACAACTCCCACCTCTACCACCAGATCCTCCACGACACCAAGGGCCGCGGCATTGACGTCGGTGATGTGAAACTAAATCTTACACAAATGATGAAGGCGAAAGAAACTGCTGTTACTGGATTGACAAAGGGTATTGAATTCTTGTTCAAGAAGAACGGCGTCGAATACGTCAAAGGCACGGCATCGTTCGTAGGCGAGCATGAAGTTAAGGTCGACCTCACGGAGGGGGGAGAGAAGACTTTCCTTGCAAAAAACATTATCATTGCCACTGGCAGTGAAGCTACGCCATTCCCCGGTCTCGAGATCGACGAGAAGCGAATCATTACGAGCACTGGTGCCATTGCTCTTGAGAAAGTCCCAGAAAGCATGCTTGTTATTGGCGGCGGTATCATTGGGCTAGAGATGGGATCTGTCTGGTCAAGATTGGGAACTAAGGTCACGGTTGTGGAATTCCTTCCGCAAATTGGAGGACCTGGAATGGATACCGAGATCGCCAAGGCTACGCAAAAATTCTTAAAAAAGCAAGGCGTTGACTTCAAGCTCAGCACAAAGGTTCTAGGCGGTGACACCACCGGCGAGAAGATAAAGATCGATGTTGAAGCATCGAAGGGAGGCAAGAAGGAGACTGTAAGTGCATGCGCAACGTATATAGTTGATAACCATGCTGACAAACTCGTTTTCTAGTTGGAGGCTGAGGTTGTCCTTGTTGCCATTGGGCGTCGACCATATACTGATGGCCTTGGTTTGGAGAACATTGGTCTCGAGAAGGATGACAAGGGCCGCATGATTATCGATTCCGAATACCGCACAAAGCTTCCACATATCCGATGCATTGGTGACGTCACGTTCGGACCAATGCTTGCACACAAGGCCGAGGAAGAGGCAGTGGCTGCGACTGAGTATATCACAAAGGGCCATGGGCATGTTAACTACGGTGCCATCCCCTCAGTGATGTACACGCATCCCGAAGTCGCATGGGTAGGACAGACCGAGCAGGATCTGAAGGCTGCTGGCACAAATTACAAGATCGGCACATTCCCTTTCTCCGCCAATTCTAGAGCGAAGACAAACCTTGACACAGAGGGAATTGTCAAGATTATTGCAGATGCCGAGACTGACAGAATTCTTGGTATTCATATCATTGGTCCTAACGCGGGTGAAATGATTGCTGAGGGTACTCTGGCAATTGAGTACGGCGCATCAAGTGAGGATATTGCACGGACGTGCCATGCACATCCTACCTTGTCAGAAGCATTCAAGGAGGCGGCAATGGCCACTTGTGGAAAAGCTATCCACTTCTAAAATCTGCGTGCTACAGCAATGGTTAAGAATGAATAGGGATGTTGGGTGCATATTCAACTGTAAGATAGGTTACATTTTGTATGAGTTGTAACCAAGAGAACGAAAACAACGATACCTAGAATACCACCAAATTGTTTACAGATCTGATAACCTGCACCATTGTAGATATGCAAGTTCAGAAAATACAAGTCATGATGAGTTGATGATTGATGCAGAATGATTAAACTAAAGAAAAGTAGAAGTTAAGAAAGGCTGCAAGTATTAGGATGTAACTGCTACGACTACAAATAGCTATCATAACTATGTATTAACGTGAGTACACACACGGGATCAAAGGAGAAAAAACATCGTAATTGAATATATGATACCGCATCGTGGGAAGCTACCTAGAAATTCGTCTAGTTCATTCAAGCGGTCCAGGTTCGTCGTATACTGTAAATGATAGATAAAAAACCAACCATTTAGGGTTCCTTGTAATTTATAAAACTCAACGAATTGCATAACATTGTATTGGCCAGTGGCTGGCTACTGTGTTCCTGTCTGCCTACACTCGAGTAACTTAATGTGGAAGAGTGGCCTGTCACGTGAGTGGAGCGGGCCTGGAGAATAGATAATCAGTTCCGGTATCTATGCCAAGACCGACTGCTACAGCCGGGTACCTCATAATATACGGGCGAGCTCACACGTTTCCTCCACTGAGCATTTCACACCCAATGGTTTAGCTACCTCAAGCTCCTTTTAGTAGCTGCATGCATAGCTAGAGGCATTGAAAGGTCAATTGACAACCATGTTCGCCAAAAAATCAAGTCGGAATGAGACCTTACTCTCTCGAAGGCAGATTGAGGGACTGATCTCAGATGGCAGAACCATTATTATCGTCGACCAGAAGGTGCTTAAGGTTGATCCGTGGCTGAAATACCACCCTGGTGGTGATAAAGCTATCATGCACATGGTCGGCAGAGATGCTACGGACGAAGTCAATGCGTACGTTCTTGACCGGCTCGATAATTAACCGTCTCCATACCAGGGAAAATGTTATAATTAACTTTTGACAGACTACACTCAGCAGAGGCCAAACAACGAATGTTGAAATATCAGATCGGCAGGATTGAAGGGCGCTGGAAACAGTTCATACCACCCATCCAAGGAGGGACGTACCGTGCATACTGTGAGACCGAGTCTCTAGAACATATCGAGGACGACGTAGACGTCGCCTCGGCCAGTGATATCTCTAGGGCACCATCACCAGTATTTGATGGTGAAGATCCTTCGGTACTACATAGACGGAAAACATTGGGCCGTTCCACCTCTGTCTCCTCGAATTCTTCCATGGCAGAGGACGAGCATCACGTTAGCATGTCACTCCTGGATGCTAGGACGAAAGAGCTACTTGATATAGACCATGCAAAGTATCCACCATTAGATCCAGTCACACAAGATGAAATCGTCCGAAAGTACCGACTTCTTGGTGAACGCATTCGTGCCGCGGGTTTATATAAGTGCAATTACTCAGCGTATGCTATTGAGATATTTCGATATAGCTTGCTGTTTGGCATGATGGTTTTGTGCCTTCGATTGGGGTGGTATGGCTTCAGCGGAATGTTTCTCGGAATGTTCTGGCATCAGCTTGTATTCTCGGCCCATGACGCAGGCCATATGGGCATCACCCATAATTTTACGATCGATACAGTTATTGGTATCATAATTGCCGATTTTATTGGCGGCCTCTCCCTTGGTTGGTGGAAACGAACCCACAATGTCCACCACATTGTCACAAACTCCCCAGAACATGATCCTGATAACCAGCACATGCCAATCTTTGCTGTCTCGCATAGATTTCTTGAGTCACTGTACTCGACGTATCACGAGCGCCTCATGCCCTTTGATGCTGTCGCGAAATTTCTCGTACCGTACCAGGCATATCTATATTATCCGATTCTTACGTTGGGTCGTTTCAATCTCTACGTCCAATCATGGAAATTCTTGATCGAAGGCCAGGGCCCTCTTAAGGGGCCTGCAGCCTGGACTAGATGGCTTGAGGTTGTTGGGCAGGTTTTCTTTTGGATCTGGTTTGGCTACGGCGTGGTGTACAAATGTATCCCTACTGGATGGGATCGGTTTGTCTTCATCATGATTAGCCACATGGTCACTATGCCTCTGCATGTCCAAATTACCCTATCACATTTCGCAATGAGCACAGCAGATCTTGGACCCCAAGAATCTTTCCCGCAAAAGATGCTTCGTACCACCATGGACGTCGACTGCCCTCCGTGGCTCGACTTCTTCCATGGCGGCCTACAGTACCAGGCGATTCATCATCTTTACCCGAGAATCCCACGCCACAATCTGCGGACCACTCAAAAACTAGTCCAAGACTTCTGCACTGATGTTGGTATTCCATATGCGCTGTTTGGCTTTGTCGATGGGAATAAGGAGGTCATTAGCAAGCTTGGAGACGTTGCGAGACAAGCTGCAATTCTTGCGAAGTGCCAAAGGACTGTTGCAGAGAGAGGCGATCTCATTCATGAACATCACTAGAATCATCGAAATATAAGAATCATCGAAATATACGAATACTCGGTCTCTAGATTTTTGATGCGTGCTTTAAAGCGTGGACATTTATTCGCTATAGCCCCGGTATATGGACCGGTATATGGATCTATGGTTTATGACTTTATGTAAATAGATGAATGAATAACACGTGTGACAGTATGGTCTAGTCCCAAACACTCAGCCTGGAACCTGCTGAAAGAATGATCTCGTGCCTGTTCTTGCTAACCCCTTCGGCGCAAGAATAAATCATCACTTTCATAAGTACTGTAACATTTAATCATGATCTTAGCGATAGTATCTAGGGCTACTCGGCCAATGCTAGTGGTTATGGAACGTGACATGATAAGGAGGTTCCTATGGCGTTTGGAAGGAAGTCACGAAGCACTTAATATCTGATCCAGTACAGCAAGCATGTCGCGAGTTAGGCGAGGCATTCCATCCCCGCGGGTTGACGTAGCCGCGGGTAGCGTGAGTCGCAAAGGACCTTAACGTTAAGGTGGTAGGAAGCATGAGCACGAGCACCAAGCACGAGCACAAGGCACGGCCAGGCAAAACAAGGCAATAACCACGACTAAACTCGACTATCGTGATTTATGTGAGACAGCTGAAGATCCGATCTCGAGAACCTCCTTTTAAGCCCTAAGATACCTCTTTGCCGGTAGTTGATGCTCCCTCAAATCTCATATCCCTCTGCAGCCTAGAAGCAGACTGCCGTGTCCCTTGGCGAGACCAAGCCGCTTAACCAAACAGCATTGTAAGGCATCTCCAAGACCGTTGACAAGCTACTGAGCTCACTCCCCACAGCACAGCACAGGTTATGCATGAACCGACCTCAGGTTCCGTCTCCGGCATGTACCAGTAACAAGGACAATAAATCACGATGGAAGTAAGTATTCAGCGAGCCTTGAATGACAAGCTCTACGATAAGAGGAAGGTCGGCGCTCTCGAGTACGTCTGCTAGCCCCCCAGCCCCTTGCCGCGTGGGATTTGGATCTCACATACATCAAGTCTTGAACGCGTCATAAGAGATTTGGCAGCCAGCAAAGACTACGAGAAGATCCACAAGATCATCCAGCAATTGTGCAACGACTTTGCCTATGCTGTGCATCAGCCGCATGCGAGGAACGGCGGCCTGATTGGCCTGGCCGCTGCAGCTATTGCTCTAGGACCAGTATGTAGAAGTCTTCATGTCGGTCTTTTGATTTATGTTAATCTGGCATCTAGGATCTCGCAAGGTATCTTGAACAGATTGTGCCACCTGTGTTGGCCTGCTTCACAGATCAAGATGCTCGGGTGCGGTACTATGCATGTGAAAGCATGTATAATATCGCAAAGGTAGCAAAAGGCGAAGTGCTCCCGTATTTCAATGATATATTTGACGCTCTGTGCAAGGTAATGTGATGTGCTCCAAAAAATCTCGTCTTGGTGGTATTGACAACCTCGTAGCTTGGTGCAGATTCAGAGCTATCCGTCAAGAACGGCGCAGAGCTGTTGGATCGTCTGATCAAGGATATTGTATCGGAATCCGCAGCCACTTATGTTTCCATTCTCCATGCCCAGGATTATGGGGGCATGGACTCCGATAAGGATGGCCAGGATGACTCTATTGACCTGCCTATGGCATTCTCGCTGGAGAGGTTCATTCCACTTCTCAAGGAACGAATATTTGTGCTCAACCCATTTACCCGGACTTTTCTTGTAGGATGGATCACATTACTTGACTCGATACCTGACCTGGAACTGGTTTCATATCTCCCAGAATTCTTAGGGGGTCTTTTCAGGTTCCTTAGCGATCCAAATCGGGATGTTCATGTTGCCACCTCAAATGCACTAGAGAGATTTTTAACAGAGATCAAGCGGATAACGCGCATTAAAAAGGGTATAGAAGAGAGCCGGAAAACTAGAAGTGACGGGAAGAGGAAGAGATCAAACTCGGCAGAGAGTGAGAGCCCAGGCGGGGTATCTGACACCAGGAGCGATAATGATTCTGTGACTGCCAATGACGACAACGCTGTAAGCAGTGACGATGACTGGATTCCAGGTCAAGATGTGCAAATTAACCACAAGGAGATTATGGAAATACTAACAGCAAATCTCGATTCACAGCTTGGTAAGCCGAAGCTACAGCTGAAAGAGCCAATGTCTAGATAATGGCTGACTGCTAACATCATACAGAAGAGGATAACTTACTCGAATCGCTCCGATGGATTGTTGAGTTCCTTGATATATGCCCCGAGGAAGTACTTCCATTCGCTCCTAAGATTCTTGCGCACCTTTTACCAGCAATGGCCAGCGGGGTGGAAAGTATCCGACAGGCTGCGGCAAGAGTCAATACCTCCCTGATGGACTATGTTGTTTCCCTCTCCGACGAAGGTACGTCCGCCGAAGGAACTTCTCGTAATTCAAGAATACCTACACTCGCGAAGGAGGTACTTGAACAGGACAGGCGGGAGTCATCTTCTACTACAAGGGGATCTTTATCGGGATCCCGGGAGCTTGATGGCAAAAGAACATCACAAGTCCAGACACCTCCCCCGTCAACTACCCCTGAAACGGCTGCTCAGAATCCCGAGCCACACGTCGATCTGGACTATGCAGCAGCTGTGAGCTCCTTGACACTGCTCTTTCTGAACGACCATGAGGCTACCAGGGTTGCAGCTCTTACATGGCTTCTTATGCTACACAGAAAAGCGCCACGAAAAGTTCTCGCATTTAATGATGGTACTTTTCCTGCTTTACTCAAGACGCTATCGGATCCTGCAGAAGCTGTGGTTACGCGGGATCTGCAGCTGCTATCACAAATTTCGAGGAATAGCGAGGACGACTACTTCACATCATTCATGGTCAATCTACTGCAACTCTTTTCGACAGATAGGAAGCTACTCGAAACGCGAGGTAACCTAATAATACGGCAGCTGTGCGTAAGTCTTAGCGCAGAACGTATTTATCGAACCCTGGCGGATTGCATAGAAAAGGAGGAAGATGTGGAGTTTGCCAGCATCATGGTACAGAATCTTAACAACAACCTCATAACAGCTCCAGAACTGGCAGACCTGCGGAAACGATTGCGAAATCTGGAGACAAGGGTTAGTAGCCTAAGAAACAATAACTATGATACTTGTACTGATTCTAAAATTAGGATGGCCAAACATTTTTCGTTACCCTTTTCAAGTCGTGGTGCTACAATGCTGTGGCTACATTTTCGCTATGTCTTTTGGCTCAAGCCTATGAGCAGGCCTATAACCTTCTTCAGATATTGTAACTGACCCCTATACTATCTGTGACCCAGCTAACAATTCCAGTGCTGAGCTGGAAATGACGGTTAATATGCTCATCCAAATCGATAAGCTCGTTCAATTGCTGGAGTCACCCGTCTTCACATGTACGGATTACCTATTGTGGCATGGACAGCTGCTGATGCTCCCCAACAGATCTCCGGCTCCAATTACTAGAGCCAGAAAAACATCCTCATCTTTACAAGTGCCTTTATGGCTTGCTTATGCTTCTACCTCAATCTTCTGCCTTTGCAGCTCTGAAGAATAGACTAAACAGTGTTAGCGCAATAGGATACCTACATATTGCACCGCGAGCGTACGTCTCATCTTCTCCAGTTCCCCCTTCTCAGTCTCGTAACAATAGTGTCGTCGATGCCATCTCTACTTTCCATTACCATCAACGTCAGAAAAGCACCTCGGACAATTCTCATATATTTCCATTTAGCACTCCAGCTACTGCTGCTCCATCGAACTACGATCGACCGAACAGGCTTAAGGGTCGGGATGAGGGGATTAGATGGTCCGACCTGCTGGAGAAGTTCAAAAGTGTGCAGGAGAAGGCTCGGAGAGCACAAAGAAGAAATGGGGAGTTTGATGATGGCTTTGCTTTTGGAGATCGAAGGGCTCCTAATGGAATGGAGGGAACAGGATTTAAAGATATGGTTAAGCTACCAGGACCCCCAATACCGGCGAAGGATCCCCTGCCAGCGGTAACACCCCAGGCTCAGAAAGCAAAGGGTGCTCTTGGGAAATTTGGGCGTTTGGGTTCTTCTAGTCGACCGAAGAGGTAGCACGAGAGATGTCTTTGATTGATTAGGAAATATATGCAATAAAGAGTTTATATTCTTAATTCCGTGATTGCGGTCTGCGTCTTATCGGACTCTCTCTTTCTACTAGACCTTCAAACATACCGTCCCTCTGTCGTGTGAGCTCTTTCAACTCAACTCTGAGAGTTTCAAGCTCTAATCTTGCTAAGTCTGTATCATGCGGTAGCCCATGATAGCTCTTAACCTGGAATTCCAGTGCTTTCACTACTGCCATCAACTCTCTAAACTTGTCCTCCTCTGCCTTGACCTCCTGGATCGTCGGCTTCGGCGTTCCACTCGCAGCTGACAGGGCAGCTACCCTGTCCTTAAGCTCTAGAAGCTTTACAGCGAGGAGTTTTGTCTTCCGTTGGTAATCCGAAGTCTGCTTTGAGAGGTCGGAAGATGGCTGGTAGGCATCACTGTGCAGGTCTTCTATAAGTGTATTGATCTGCTGAAGCTCGCCGTTCAAGTGCTTGTGTAGGATGGCCACGCGCTCGCTGGCTTGCTCCAGATTGAAAGAAGTGACCTGAAGGTCCACGACCTTCTGAGCGAGCTCTACGGTATCTGCGAACGGCTGGTTGAGCGCCACGCCGGCGGCTGCGAGGGCATCGAGACTTGCATGTCCCTCACGCGTCAGGCTCTCTTCTAGGGAGTTCAGAACCTCGGCATCCTGATCTGTTGCTTCTTGAGCCTGGAGCTCGCGGAGGGCTTTGGCTTCGACCTTGGTGAGTAGGTCCCGGTCTTCATCGGCGGTCTCGTTGAGGGCCGCGAGGGCGAGAAGGGCTTTCAATGTGTCGCTGTTGCGCTCGAACGCGGGCGCTGGCTTGCCGTTGAACTTGGCAGTTAGCCAATTGTCGACATAATTCCAGTCTTTGGCTGCGGCCTGTTGTTGGCGGGCTACGGATGGAGAGAATATGGCGGAGGGGGATAGGTGAGCCATGGCGGGGGGGGTTTGTGCTCGAGTATGACGCAATTCTATACTTGTGCCTGATCGAATCCGAGGGATTTCATTGATTCGCTTTCTCCATCATTTCTCGAGAGTTCTGTGCTAATCGAGAAGGGACCGTGCTCTTGGTGCTATGGATCCCGTTCGCTGTATTGGCCGAAATATCCCATTCTGTTCACGTGAGGACGCGTTTCCCCACGTACACCACAATCTGCTTATCGGGACTGCACAGCTAGCCAGATTAGCTCTAGCACATACTTTTGAACACGTTAAACGTTCCGGCCTGTCCCAGCTAATTATTTGACTTGCCGTTTCTCAGATCTGTCAATACCAGACCCTTAAGAGTCGGACAAGATGATTGTACCATTGTCCGTCCTGGCCTTTGCAGCCAGTCTCTTGTCATCTCAGTCTCTTGTTTATGCGCTATCCGCCTCCGAAATCCCTCCAGATACACCCATCTCCGTCCTTATTTCCTCTGCCAACGCCCATCTGGCCAAGGGCGAGACGAACGATGCATTGACATATTATGACGTTGCTATCTCGCGCGATCCCACCGATTACCTGTCATTCTTCAAGCGTGGTGCGGCATACCTGTCTTTAGGACGTACTACACAAGCCCAAATGGACTTCGACCAGGCACTGTCGATTAAGCCTGATTTCGAAGGGGCTTTATTGCAACGGGCGAAGATAAAGAGCAAGAATGGCGAATGGGATGGTGCAAAGAAGGACTACATAGCTGCTGGGAAGAAGGGTGGTGCTGAAATAGCAGAGCTGGACGAGGCGCAAGGTGCGACTCATCTGGCAGTGGCTGCTGAGAAGAGGGGCGATTATGAGGAATGTGTATCACAAGCTGGAGTAGCCATCATGGTTGCCAGTAAATCACTTTCGTTACGGCAACTTCGAGTTCGTTGTCGCTTTGAGCGGGGTGAGGTCCAAGAAGGCATAAGTGATCTGGCCCACGTTTTACAGTTACAACCTGGCTTGACAGAGCCACATATTCAGATCTCTGCAATCAATTTCTTCGCTCTAAAGGACACAGAGAGGGGCATGGCCCAGATTCGAAAGTGTCTGCATTCAGATCCGGATTCAAAGACATGCACGAAACTACATCGGCGAGAGAAAGCTATCGACAAGCAACTGGCAAAGGTCAACAAGTTCTTTGAGAAACGCCAGTTCAACAGTGCCGTTAAGATCTTAGTACCATCCGAACAAGAACCTGGTTTAATTCAGGAGATAAAGGACGAGGTAAAAGAGTTACGTGAAGCTGGCATAATTCCACCTAAGGCTCCTAATGAGCTTATTGCTCGGGTAGTGGAGATGGCATGTGAGGCGTACACTGAGGTAGGTCCTCTTGAAAAGTTGAACTTCTTTCTCTATTCTAATGCGGTCTCAGATGAACTCTAATAAGGCCGTCACCTGGTGCGATGAAGCTTTACAGCTCAACGAGTTCTCCCTTCCAGGTCTACTTTCGAAAGCACAGCGCTCGATGGATGCCGAAAATTATGAAGCTTGTATTAGCACCCTGAACACAGCGAAGGAACATCATCCAGAGGCACAACAGAAGATTGACCAGCTCAACCAGAAAGCCCAGATCGCCTTGAAGCGGAGCAAAGAGAAGGATTACTACAAGGTACTAGGAGTCCCGAACGATGCGGACGAGAAACAGATCAAGGCAGCATACCGGAAGATGACAAGGATGCACCATCCAGACAAGGCAATTAAAACCGGTGTAAGCAAAGAAGATGCCGAGAGGAAGATGGCATCAATCAATGAAGCCTATGAAGTCCTCAGTGATCCAGAACTAAAGGCAAGATTTGATCGAGGAGACGACCCTAACGGCCACGAGCGGCAAGGCAACCCTTTCCAGGGTAGCCCATTTGGGGCCGGAGGTGGACAACAATTCTTCCACCAGCAACAAGGTCAACGGGGGGGACAGTTCCAATTTAAATTCCCTGGTGGTCAGGGTGGATTTCCGTTTGGTTAATGATTTTTGGATTAAGGCAAAGGCATACCATAGGCGTTAAATATGATCTATTCATAAGTTCAGGTAGTGGATACTGAAATCTAACATCAATACAAATTTACACATTTACTACATTCTTTCTGTTGAATGTTTGGGTAATACCTTATAACAGAAAGTGGATTGAGCCCTTTGAGTTCTAGAGTTTCGACTGTCCAGTGGCCTTGTCAATGGTCGGTTTAATGACTGTTCCATATCTTAGAGAATGTATTATGGTAACATTTGCTATGGCATTTAGTGAATCCTACGGATGGTGAGGCTACCTTCTAAATTAGAAAGCCATCAGCCTTGCACACTAAATCACGTCGCATAATCGTATCGTATCCTTGCTTTGATGGCTAGCGCCATAAATGACTTGCGACCCGCCTCATATTCTCAAACTTGGCATCGACCGAGCGGATCTAGCCCACCACAGCCACTCCGGTATATGGCAGATTGCCCTGCTGTGCAGCTTTCTTTTCAAAAGCTGACTTCGTAATGCTTCTCCGATTATCTACAAAGGATGCCCCCTATTCCACTCTTACCTAGCATGGAGGAGTTCGAGGTGTCCTATTCCCTAGATAACGAGCAACAGTTTTGGGACGGTAAGTAGCCTCCCCGTTGCTGATCCTACTTGCTAGGTGGGGCATTAGCTGACATAAAAATGTATTAGAGCTCGAGGATATCGTATCGGTAGATTGCCAAACATCACATCAACTAATTGATAGTGCGCTTCGCTCGTATCTCCATTTCACATCGAACTTCAAAGACGAATACCTCCACTCAGAATACCAGATCGCGCAATGCTCGCAGAAACTCATGCACAGTGAACTCTTCAGGAAGAACAAAGACTATGTCAGAATACAGCTTGTGTACAGTCTGCTCCAGGATGATGACCCGGCGACACTACATATTATAGTAGACTTGCTGCTCTTCGACGGGAGACAGAATGAGGAAATGTTCGAGATGATGATTAACGAGGGATCCTTTCCCCGGCTACTTGAATTGATAAAGGATGGAACGAGAGACGACGCGAGACTGCATAGACTCCTGCTGGAATTGCTATATGAGATGTCTAGGATGCAAAGACTAAGCGCTGAGGATTTGGCCCAAGTGGATGATGACTTTATCAAGTATCTGCTCCAGATCATTGAAGAACTATCTGACGACGTGAATGACCCATATCACTACCCAGTTATTCGAGTTATAGTACGTATGGTCCTCCAAGTCTGCTAAATATTTTACTTATCAACATCAAGCTTGTCCTGAATGAGCAATATATGGTTGCAGCAACTACCGCCTCCGATTCTTCCCCACCACCAACCAACCGAGTCATAAAAGTTCTGGGCCTTCATGGACAACTGTATATGACATTTGGCGAAAACATCATACTTCTTTTGAACCGCGAGACAGAAACTTCCTTACAGCTCCTGATTCTGAAGCTCCTTTACCTTCTTTTCACAACTACATCAACTCATGAATATTTCTACACCAACGACCTCCGAGTCTTACTTGATGTGATTATCCGAAATCTTCTAGATCTGCCCAACGAGCTTATTTCCTTACGACATACGTATCTTCGAGTCCTCTACCCACTACTTGCTCACACTCAGCTCTCGCAACCGCCTCACTACAAGCGTGACGAGATTACCAAGGTTCTGTTTTTGCTTGCCGGCTCTGCAAATGCTCATTTTGCTCCTGCGGACGAGACAACAGTCAGGCTTGTGGAGCGTGTCAGACAAGTCTCTTGGCTACAAGACGACGAGGACATCAAGGACAGTGACGTCGCAAGGAAACTCCTTGGGATTAGCTTGTCACCAAGCCAGACAGGGAGCTCGATCAGTGTTGTCCATATTGCTGCTGTCACAGAGAAACCTGGAGTACAGACTCCAAGTCGTAAGGCCAAAGCTGCAGAAGCTGCTGAAGATACGCCATCTGATGGGAGACGTAATGAGGTTAAAGCGACAACTCCTGGAGGCTCTCACAAGCATCGACGACCTCCGCCCGAGATACCTGCGATAAGAGTTAATGGTCACAAGAAGTTACCCCCGAAAGCACCACCGCGGAGGCGGACTAGATTAAAGAGCAATATCGCGCTTGACGGAAATGGTGAGAACTAAAGATGGGTAATTTCGGAGCCTGCATGGTCAAGAGACTGAATGTTTGGGCACCTGGCAATGTGCACCTGGTTCATCAGCGTAGGCGTTTTGGAGATATAGGCATAGCGTGGCCGGCATACCATTGGTGCTATTAGGAGGCTAGCCGTAAATTATATCATGAGAATAACCTAGCATTCGCATTTGCACGAGGAGAGATGTCAATTACATTGCACGCGAACTTGTAGATTATTGTGGTGGAAGCAAGAATCCCGAAATGCCATTCAACTTAATAGATGCCATCTAAGTAGCTGTGGTTTTTTTTACACAGAGAGCCAGAGCATACACAATAGCCAGAACGCCATAGAACCCGTACATAAATGCAGACCTTTTGACCTAACCTCTTCCTCTGCCACCGAATCCCCTCGGGGCTCCTCTTCCACGGCTAAACCCACCGCTTCCACCTCTCGAAAAGCCTGCACCACCTCGTCCACCAGCACTGAAGCCACCTCTGCCTCTTGGTGCACCTCTTGAGAAGCCACCTCCACGTCCACCACGTATTGGGCCTCCTCGTCCACCTCTGGCACCTCCAGCACGCTTTGGCTTTGGTGCTCCTGGTGCAGGTTTTGGCTTTGGAAGGAACTTCTCAAGTGGGAGGAGTTTGTCACCACCAATGTAGAACTTGTCGCCAGACTTGAACGAAGTGGCTTGGATACCCTCGGTGGGCTTGATGGTGAAGTAGACTTGGTTTATGGGACCGAGAATTTCGTCGACTTTGCCGATTGAGGTCTATGGATGATGTTAGTAAATATTAAGCCGAAGAGGAGGGAGGCTGCTGACCTTGTTCTCGAGGTATATGGGTGCGTTGAAGTATGGGATCTTGGAATTGATTGATTCGCAGACAATTTCTCCTTCGCAGTGGTGAAGGAAGGAACCCATTTCTACAGCAAGGTATCAGTAATGCAACCATTTCTCGGTCGAGATAGTACTAACCAAGTACTTGTGATGGGGGGCCATTATCTCTTTGGAATCCACCTCGACCTGGTAAAAAAAAGTTAGTTTGGAGAATTTGGCATGCGATAATTCTGTGCTGCGCACCTCCTCGAGCTCCAAATCCACCACCTCCTCTGCTTCCTCCTCCGAAGGAGTTTGCGCCGGTACCGCGTCCTCGGGGGGCGCCTCTGAATGACATTTTTGCGTTAGTTGGTGGTTTGGTATCGATTCTCGATTTTCGTGCGCCCTCAGAGAAATTCGGATTTTACGAGAGCTTGAGTCCTAAAATGGTTTAGCTGCCCGCCCTTAGTGCGTTCCTGCCTCGTTTCTGCCTCACCGCGAAATATATTGCCCTCGAGTCAGAAGATGAGTCTCGAGGATATTGTGACGCTGAGCTTCTACGACACGTACTAAGACAAATTTGCTACGATGGATGCTGCAAAAGAGGCCGTGGCGGCTGTCGCCGATAAGGTAAAGCAAGTTACCATTGGCGATAAAAAGGAGAAGAAAGAAAAGAGAGAGAAGAAGAAGGGCGGGGATGCAGGCGGAGATGATTCTGGACCTCTGGAGCTCAATCCTCAGCCAGATTTCATTGCACACCGAATTGCTATTTTCGACAAACTCAAGGCCAAGTACGATGCCGAAGTCGCTGCTAAGCCACGAGAACCGATCACTATTACTATGAAAGATGGCAGCATCAAGCCAGGCACATCATGGGAGACTACGCCGGCACAAATTGCTAAGGATATTTCCAACAGCTTGCTAAAGCGTACAGTTATTGCAAGACTTAATGGCGACAACAACCAGCTGTGGGATTTGGAAAGGCCGTTGGAGCAGAGCTGTACGCTTGAGCTACTACCATTCGAGGACGAGGAGGGAAAGAAGGTCTTCTGGCACTCGAGTGCGCACATACTTGGTGAAGCGTCAGAACGGAGATTCGGATGCAACTTATGCTTTGGTCCACCAATTGAAGACGGGTTCTACTATGAGATGGCTCTACCAGCTGGTGCTGCAGTTCAACAATTAGACTGGAAGCCTTTAGAGACAATCTTCAGCAAGATTGTCAAGGAAAAGCAACAATTTGAGCGGTTGGTTATCTCTAAGGAGGACTTGCTCGAGATGTTTAAGGGCAACCCGTACAAGCAGCACGTCATTACTGAGAAGGTCCAGACGCCAACCACTACGGTTTATCGAAACGGTCCCCTGATAGATCTTTGCCGTGGACCTCACGTACCAAATACGGGCAGGATCGAGACTTTCGCTATCATGAAAAATTCAGCATCATATTTCCTAGGTGACCCAAAGAGGGATTCCCTACAGCGTATCTACGGTGTTTCTTTCCCAGATAAGAAAATGATGGCCGAACACAAGAAATTTCTTGAAGAGGCTGCAAAGCGTGATCATCGTAAGATCGGCCGAGAACAGGAGCTTTTCTTCTTTCACGAGCTTTCGCCTGGTTCGGCAATGTGGCTTCCTCATGGCGCTCGTATTTACAACACAGTCATGGCATTCCTGAAGGATGAGTACTGGAAGCGTGGTTATGAGGAAGTCATCACACCCAACATGTATAACTCAGAACTCTGGAAGATATCTGGACATTGGCAAAATTACAAGGATGACATGTTCACTTTCGAGGTTGAGAAGGACCAATTCGGACTTAAACCCATGAACTGCCCCGGTCACTGCTTGATGTTTGCGCATCGTGAACGAAGTCATCGTGAGTTGCCGTGGCGAGTTGCCGATTTTGGTGTTCTTCATCGAAACGAAGCTTCAGGTGCTCTTTCCGGTTTGACGAGAGTACGAAGATTCCAGCAAGATGACGCCCATATTTTCTGTCGGACAGATCAGATTGTTGAAGAGATTGAAGGTCTCTTTGACTTTTTGCGTACGATGTATGGTCTTCTCGGGTTCACCTTCAAGATGAAATTATCGACGAGGAATCCGGAAAAGTTCATTGGGGAGTTGTCCGAGTGGGAACTGGCGGAAAATAGCTTGAAATCAGCGTTGGATTCGTTCGCAGCGGCCCCTGGAGGATCGCCTTGGGAATATAACCATGGTGATGCTGCATTCTATGGACCTAAGATCGATATCAAGATATCGGATTCTATGAAGCGAGAATGGCAATGCGCCACTATCCAGCTTGACTTCCAGCTGCCGCAGAGGTTCGGCCTGGAGTACATGACTTCTGAGATGGTAGTTAAGGCAAAGCCGGAAGCTGACGAACCGAAGAAAGATAACACCGCTCTACCTGATGCAAGTGAAAAGGATAAAGATGTTTCGAAGAAGGATAAAGCCAAGGCACTCACCCCTGGCTGCGCCCGCCCAGTCATGATCCATCGTGCTATGGCTGGTAGTATTGAGCGCTTTATTGGAGTTTTAATTGAGCATTTCGGTGGCAAATGGCCATTCTGGCTTAGTCCACGGCAGATCCTCATAGTTCCTGTTGGTGTGGGCTTCTATGAGTATGCTCGTGAAGTACAAACAATCTTCAAGGCTCAACGGATGTATGTGGATGTTGATCTGAGCGGCAATACGTTGCAGAAGAAGATTCGCACGGGACAATTGGCCCAATACAATTTCATATTTGGTGAGTTACCCTATTTCATTAGAGACCGCTAGTACTAACACACTTCTAGTTGTTGGTGACCAGGAGATGAAGAATCGCGAAGTCAATATTCGAAACCGCGACGACACCTCAAGTCAAGACCGCGGCAAGCCTATCCCACTTGAGGAGGCCATCCATAAGCTTGTCTCGCTACGAGATGAAAGGAGGACGGACAACCCGTTCCCCAACGAGGAGCTCAAGGGTACCCCAAAGGCTAAGGCTTAGTTAGAAAGGGGAAGGGCGTCATTGGTTAGATTAATGGCCGCTTTCTATGAGAGCAAATTAAACATACATGTAGACAAAATGAAAAAAACTTCCAGGCATCGTTACTGTAGCTACAATATGCTATTACAAGTAGGGGTGATAATGACTGCGAAGAGAAAATGCTATTTCACATGGCATTTATAGAAGTTTGTGAAAACCCCATATTTCATAGATGTAGCGCGTGTACTGAATGACCGCGGTGACGTAGTAGAAGCCTGGCTCGGGGTGGGAGGGATTTCCAATGCCAAGGTTGGATGGTAGCATAACAAGCTATCGCGTGGCGATCACCCAAGCCATCCCCTTGCTGAAGTTAAGGTGAGGACTCGTACAGATTAAGGCCAGCTGGCAAAGTATCATCTCATTTCCAGTGTGGAGAGCGGTGCTCTCGCGAATCAGGCCTAACAGGGATGTAGGATGCAGGATGCAAGATGCAGGAAAAGGGTGTTTACCATTCGAGGATCAAAGGAGAGTAGTACACCACTACCAGTTCATGGGACGAACTAACAGAGAAGACACCATCATACCAACATCAGCTGCACATTTCACTGCAGCACGGGCGGTCTAGAATTACAAAGTTTAGCATGATTGACAGTACTCTGCAATGCATACACCACGGTACTCGTGAGGGGCAGATAGGACGCCCATAGACACTCGGGAGTGAACCAGAATACCCTTATCCGGGAGACTCGGCCATGCGTATGTGCGTTGTGCATCGTGGTACTTCTTTGCATCCCTCTGGGCAGCACGGTGCTGGCTGTGGGCACCTAATGCCTAACGAGTATAAGGCCTCATTCAGCTGGGCATGGCTTGACAAAACATCTCAAAGACATGTGTGGACCGGACACTGGCACGACTGGGCCATCGGGCAGCGGGTAGCGGGCACTAAGCAAGATGCTGGGCTACCTTACGGACACTGGCACGGCTGGGCCGCTGAGGTCTTACCTTGCTCAGAGTACCGACAAAAGTCGTAAGTTGTTGGCGATAGCGTACCAGCTCCTACAGTACCAAGCCATACCAGAAGAGAGGTCCTGGCTGTCCAGTACCCATCCGCAGCTGAGACCGCGGCAGGGCCTGGTGAGGGTTCGCGCTGAAAGAAGAGGCAGGCTGGTCTACTTTGTCTTTTGGGTGTGAGATGCTACGCAGCGAGTAGAGCGAGGCAGTATGAGCGAGGTACTGCTCTCGTAGAACTAGGGAAGATCACTGCTACAGTACTTGGCACAATACCTACAATACCCTAGGTACCTACAGCACCTGACGGAAGCCGCAATGCCTCTTGGGACTCCACTGCACTGGACCCAGCAAGCCTGTAGCAGTGCACTCACTACCTATGGATTATGGATATGCTCCGTTAGAATTTCCCATTAGAACCTCCATTACAGTCTCAGAATCCACAGTTTCCAGGGCCTGAGCTGGTGCTCAGCGCTCTCAGCTGTGCTAAAATGCTGCCGAGATGAGCGAGACGAGTGCGCGAGACCCTTGGAGTCCATCCGTGGGGCGTGCGACACGCAACAACGTCATCAGTGCATCGCAGGTTGTACCGGAGGAACAGCTCGGAACTCTGGGCTCTGAGCCCAGGGCCTCCCGAGGCACAGAGACAAGAACGCTGCAGCGAGTGCATTAGCAGCTGTTAAGCCCTTTTCCCTAACCCTCCCTGGATATCGAGAGGAAGTACTCTACATCGCCCACCATAACCCAGAGATTATATTGTTCGCTTTGCTCATTTCTCCAACAATCGAACAATCAATCGATACCTTCCTCAATACGGTGCGGCACCTCCGTCATTCCTAATCTCGGTTCACCGCTTTCAGGTAAGGTGGCTAGCTTACAGTACTGCAAGACAACAGCTCTAACGTGGAAGCTGTAGTTACGCCTACCGAACGCATCTGGACCTGGGCATCTAACAGTTGCCCGGAGACGCAGAATTAATTCCAAACTTCTGTTGCCCCAACAATCTCTGCTCCAGCGTCCTTTCGAGCAACTTGATGTCGGTAAGAGAGTTGCGAGTGAATTATTTCTGCTCCGGCGACAGCAATCAAAGCGTGTGAAGTTGGAAGTTCAGCTGGGAACATCCCACTGCCTCAGCTTCCCATTCTTCGTTTGGTTACCCGGTGAGACCAAACTGCATGCGTCTGAGCATACTCAGATAGCACCATCATTGCGTCAACCGATCACGATGACACCCTACTCGCAAGCTAAGGCTGGTGATGCATCGCATCCCCAATCTGCGCTTCCTCTCCCTTCTCAGAGCCACATCGATCGGGGATACGGATCGCAGCCAAACTCCAGGCCTCAATATTCAACTACTGCGAGTGCGGCAACGCAAGCGACAGACTTTGGCACAACTCCTGGGAACCCCAGAGACTCGTCGCTGCTGTCGCAATCAGCTACCCAGCAGAACTCCGGCAGGTTCAACGAGGAGTGGGATGCAAGCCAACGCGGCAGTTCAATCATGGACGCGCAGCCTTTGCAACGCACTTCATCCGTTGTGTCGCAGGGCGAGACCTTGACTCCCCAGCGAAACGGCACGCTCAAGAAGAAGGCTTCATTGAAGAGGAGGAGCAGCTTGGGTAGAAGTGGCAGCCGTCGAAGCTCGCGAGCTGGCAGTGTCCGGAGCTTAGCTCTGCAGGCAGATGGAGATGAGATGCAAAGCGCTTTCTTCACTCCTGTACCTACCACCGGGAATCCTACAGAGATCTTAGCCAATCGATTCTCAGGTGTGTAAACCCCCTTCCAAACATGCAACGCTTTCTAGGGATGCAAATTGCTAACATAGTTGGCAATACAGCATGGCGTAAGGTCCTCAAGGATCTTATCACCTACTTTCGAGAAATCCAGACAAGCTACGATCACCGAGCAAAGAATCTTCTGAAGATCTCAAACGTAATCAACAATACTACTCCACAGACCATGTTCCTTACTTCGGGCGGCCTTGACGATGCACTTCAAATACTCCGCAACTATCACAAGCAATCGATCGTAGAAGCCAACAAGTCAAGAGCAATTGAAGAAGATGTAATCCTGGCATTGACTGGGCTGCGAAGTGACCTGCAACAAAAGATTAAGGAGATCAAGAACCTGTCAGGGGATTTCAAGAACTCGGTTGACAAGGAAATGGATGCTACGAGAAGGGCGGTACAGCAGCTCACAGAGGCACTGGGACAATCCGATATTGATGCTTCTGCGACAATTGGCAAGCAGGATCCATACCTACTCAGACTGGCTGTTGATCGTCAGGTGGAGAGACAAATTGACGAGGAAAACTATTTGCACCAGGTAGGTAATCCCCTAACCTAAGATTAGAGTGTCATTAACCAGCCGCTAGGCATATCTCAATCTCGAAACATCCGGACGAGAACTTGAGGCCATTGTGGTGGGAGAAATCCAAAAGTCATACAATGCTTATGCTGGTATTCTTAAGCGGGAGGCGGATGAAGCTTATAGTACTGTTGAGGAACTTCGAACTGGACCTATCGCTATGCCAAAAGATCATGAGTGGAACTCTTTCGTCGAGAATGACGATAATTTCATCGACCCTAAACTTCCCGTGCGAGACGCGCAGCACATTTATTATCCTGGACGCGACCATGAACTTGCTGTGGAAGTGCGGGCAGGCCCATTGGAGCGCAAGAGCAAGTACCTCAAGAGCTATACGGCTGGATGGTGAGTGTCAATATTTCTCCCCTGATAATGAGTATCTGTTAATATGCATTTTCTAGGTATGTACTTTCGCCAACTCATCTTCATGAGTTCAAATCTGCAGACAAGACGCAGGCTCCCATTATGTCTCTTTACCTCCCCGAGCAGAAACTTGGTTCCCACTCTTCTGAGGGTGGATCTTCAAATAAATTCATGCTCAAAGGTCGTCAGACTGGTGCAATGCACCGGGGTCATTCCTGGGTCTTCCGCGCTGAGAGCCATGATACCATGATGGCTTGGTTCGAAGACATCAAATCATTGACTGAAAAGTCACCACAAGAGCGCAACGCGTTCGTGCGTCAGCACGCACGCAGCGTCAGTGGCACATCTCAGAGGACTAGTTCGATTAGTAGCGATGGAGTATTAGACGATGAAGACGAGGAGCCATTCTCAGCGGCGGCATCTGCGGTTGTAGTGCAAGGACCCCGACAAGACGTTCTGCCAAAGCGTCCTGAACCAGGTGGGCGATTCCCATCTGATATCCAAGTCAACGCAGAGCGTGGCTTACAAGTTCCTCTTTCGCCTTCTAGTGGAAGCTCAGGCTTCGGAGATGTCCAGGATCATGATATAGTTGCAGCAGCAGCAGACCTGCCCGGCAGCGGTGTTGGTGAGCATTATCCCGAGCAGGTGGGTTATGGCCTCAACTCCCCGGCAGGTCAAAGGGAGCGCTCCCATGCCGAACATCTTAATCATTATGCCAAAGAGGACGGTGTCAACCCATACACCTACGAGCCGATCCAGAACCGCGAAACATTTGGTAATGCAGTATTAACAGCAGCCGGCGGCGAAGAAGCGTATCGTGACCTTCAGGCATCAAATGCTCCTGAAGTCGACCACTCCCGAGAAAGTGAGAATCTAGCAGCCTACGAATCCGCCACCATCGCTGCACCGGACTGTGACGAACAAACATATGGTGAGCGGCTTGCCGCCATAGAAGCTTCCACAATCGCTTCTCCCGATAGCGATCTCGTCCCCGGACCAGAAACCAGCAGCGGACCATTTATCGCTGGCGCTAGAAGCCCAGGTAATGACAAAGCTGCAACATACACCCCCCCAACAGCCGACCCAGAGCCCGTTGATATCACCTCTAATGCGTTTCCTGTGATCGCGAAACCAGGTCAACCGCAAACTCAAAATGTTCCAAATCCTCTTGACGCAGCCTCTAGACCTGTTGCTGATAGTCCACAGCATCCGACATTAGCAGATACGCTTAGGGGTGGCCAGCATCACGATAGTACATTAAGTGTTAGTCAATTCCATGTTCCGGGCGAATTCCCACGTGGTTCCGCGCCTGAGGAACCGTCGAGCACACCTACCTCGTCAAATCTGCCGGTTTAAAGGGAGAAGACAAGCATGTGTACGATTATGGTGGACCTACTTTCTTTTCCTTTATCATCATGAGGGGGAGGAGGATATTTGGCTTTTCGAGGGGGAAACTGAAAGGCGTCCTTTTGCTTTTAGGGACGGATCATGATATTGTGAACTCTTGCTTTTGGCTTTAAACCTGTACGCATGAGCAGGCTGTACAGGTCTGCGAAGATAGCGTGCTACCTGAGACGGTCTATGAGTTTCCAATACTACACCCTTTTGTTCAGATTCCCATACTGTGAAGTGATACAGCTTGTAATCTTGCGGCTTTCAACTGAGACGTGATAAATGAAGGCGGTATCATATTTTATAAATTACGAGAGAACGATGGACGAGAGCCTCTGACATTATATCCGCAAGCAGTCTTTATATAGGGAGTAGGCAGGAGGGAGCAGGCATAATAATATACATATGTATCTGTATATGACTGGCTTGGCTTGGCTCGTTCATTCCAGTCGGTGGCGGTGCTTCTGTGCGTGCTGACGCTTTCACGTTGTTGCGTATATGCATGCGTCACTTTCATGTGGGTTGGGTTAGTCGAGCAGGGGGGTCAATGGATGATATCGAGGTATCAAAATCACAATCATCAATATGCTATGCTGCTAGCAGGAACCGAGTCTGGGTAGCCTGGCGTCTCTTGGGTCTTTTAACTCCTTGATGCGAGACCACACCTTACCCATCCCCACACGAGTATCAAAATCGTGTACATTTAATCCTGGTCATAAGAGAGACTTTATACAGCGTGGTCTCCATGGTACTCCAGAGTGCAGTAAATATATGCTGTGCAATCCGTCTTCCGTAAGGTCATGGTTAGGACATTAGTTCCCCTCCAAGCTGCATCCCGAGACCTTGCTTCGAGCTGTTGCCTCCACTAGATCCTAAGCCGGGACTGGAAGTGAAATTTTCAAATGTAAGTCGCCGACGTCCTACCGTCAGAGGGGTTCTGGCCGTACCTGGAGTTTTCGGCCAGGCATTTTGTGCAGGACTGGGGGTAATGTTGACAAAGTCGGAGAAGTCAAAATTTTGAGATGGCGTGTGAGGCCCGCCAAATCCAGATAGGAGGGCGGCACTTCCACCAGGAGTAGTCATCATGGAAGAGGGCAGTGCCGGATTCCGAGGCGGCGGGGTAGACGGCGGATGCATTCGATTCCTAGATGTGGGATTGGCCGGTGAAGGTGAGGTAGCGAGATATAGCAGCAGGTCAGCCCCCTCCTCACCAGATTTGGCGTTGGGATTCTTTCCATTCGCGCGCCGAGTCATGCTGGCCCGGTTACGCACAGGAGGAGGAGTCCGTGGTGGCGAGGAACGAACATCCATAGCTGGCATCTTGAACGAATGCATTGGCAGTAGATCGTCATCCTCGTCCGATACGGTCACAAAGCTCGTTGACTGAAATTCATCTGGCATCTTGGAGGAAGTCCCACGGAAAAATGATATATTTGGACCAGCCGAAGTAGTGAAATGGGGTTGCTTTCTTGGCTTGATAGGTGACGATTGTGCCAGCTGGTGATGGTCTTTCCAGGCTGTATGATTTGATTGAAGGGTCCTGGCGGCCGAAGGTGATGACCGGAATCGTTTTCGAGTACCCGAACCCGAGCTAGGGCGTTGAAAACTGGTATGATATGTGCGCTTCCGGTGCCCAGAGCTGCTACTGCTGGAACCAACTGCATCCGAGAAAATAGGGTCTTTGAGAGGAGATGAACTTAAGAGAGCGCGAGGATATTGAAAGTCCGAGGTACTGGATGAGGAATCAGATAAGATGTCGCCGCTCGAGGCTCGTTTGCGTCTCAATTGTTCTTCAACCTTCGGCTCAATTACGTCCAGAGTAAGGTCCTCCCAGCCATTTTTTGCCTTGAACTGGGCAAGAGCAAGGCGATTTTGTAACTTCCGTGCCATCTGGATATTGTAAATCAGTTTTCCATAGCTTGAGAGTTATAGCAGTAGAGCAGGGCCAGCTCACCTTGCTGATTTCCGCCCTCCGCAGAACCATATCGGCCACAACTTCTGGCTGCTTTTTCTTCCATGGTGATGACATTTTCAACAGGAGTAAGAAAGCTCAGTGTCTGCAGCGCACGTTGGAAGGTGGAAGTCTCAGATGATGTAGGAAGGGTTGCGGCAGGGTAGGGTGAAAGTAGGGTGGGTAACGCTGAGTCGAGGGGGGAACGTCTTCGGGCGTTTAAATGGGGAGATTTGACCGTTGCCAGCCTTTCGGAATTGCAGCAGGGCTTTCGAAGAGAGGGTCTTGGGGGATGAAGGGTCTAGGAGGGGTTCTGCTTAAAGGTCGATAAGATTTAGAACTTTACAAAGAATGCCAGAGTGGACCTCCGATGTCTTGAAGAGGCTGGTGTTCGGTTGTGAATGTGAATTGCTCATGCCAGGCCAACTGAGTTCTCGCAGGGCAACCGAGCGCGAAGCGAGGACAGCTGAGAAACGCGATAGTGTCGCCGTGCCGGCGTCGCAGTCGCGCTGTTGCGCGGTTGCCAGCCACGCAGAGCCTGGGCTGGTGTGTATCTGTCCCGTTCACGGCCAGAGACAATGGCATTACTGTGCCGGCCTCTCGCCATGTTGTTGCCGTGAATCCTCCACCAACACTCCAGGACGAATGAATCCGAGCGGTGTCTACTCTGGCCATTGACCAGCCAGCGAAAGAAGGCAGCAAGCATCCTGGGCCAGTCCAGGACGAGTAGATAAACAATGCGATACGACCGCACGGAAACGAAACAGCTGCACTGGATCAAGATAACTTGCCCGCCGACTCTGCTGCGGCGCTGATTGATAGCCTTGCGCAAAGTTCCTTGATTGCACCCTGTCATGCCCGCCATGCCCGCCATGCCATGTCCGCCGTGCCAGCCTTTGATAGCACTGTACAGCACAGTTAGTCACCCGTCGTGCCCGTCAGGACTAGAACCGGGCTGGCTGCCAGCTACCCGCCCTCGCCGCCGAGCCTGTGCACTCGCACCGGCGCGAAGGGAGTTACGGTCGGTTGTGGGAGGCTGCTAGGCCTTGCACGAGTTCCTGCCCTTCCTCCTCAGGGCGAAGTGGCATCTGGGAACAGACGGAGCAGGACAGGCCATCAATCACCTGGTTGGTGGGCTCAGAATAGAAACAAAAGCCATATTGCAAGCATCCGTCATAACGCAGTGGACTGTGGAGCACGCCAGCCCTGTACTGGAGCTTGCACAGGGGAGGAGAGGGGAGGAGGAGAGGCGGAGGAGAAGAAGAGGAGGACCATGAGAAGAATGAGAAGAATGACGAGACTAGCGGAGCAGATAACAATAATGCTCACTATCGCAATTTGACGCCTATATTATATTCACGACGAGACGAGACGAGATGCAAACAACGATAGTTGTTGTAGTACGGGCGCATCGCTATATTAAAAAAGACAAGCTTTGCAGGTTTCAAGGCAGGTTTCAGCAAGGTAGATACATACATGATACATATACGAACGGTGTACACAGTACTGTGCTGTGCTGTGCTGTGCAGAGCGGAGAGTGCTGTATCTCCCGAAGTCTCTGCAACGAGGCCTCTGGGCAAGCCTCGGACCTTCCCTGGCCCTGAGGTACCGAGGCCAGCTGCCCACGCTGCTGTGGTAGTGGTGCAATGGCTGCTTTGCCTACCTTGCCTTGGGTAGTGGCATCCGGCCCGCGACATACTGATCAGCCATCTTACACGCAATCGCAATCAGACATCCATCCCATCCCGGCCAGGCCAGGCCAGGCCAGGCCAGCATTACCGTGTGTGTATATTTTGCTGAGGTATTCATGATGTCTGCGGGTGTTCGTGGGTTTCCAGGTGAGCTTGCGGCCGTCGCACTCGATTGTTAGCTACGTCACTGCGAATGCCAGTCAGTGATGGTCGTGCTATCCCCACGAGTGCCCACCTACCGTGCCGTGGCTACCTCAGTTATCCGTAGAGCAAAGCATATCCTGTCCTGTACTGTACTGTTCTGTTCTGTGCTGGACTACCGCAGACACTAGCCACGCTCTTGCAGCAGCGAGGCGACCGTAACTCAGGCACTCAGGCATGCGCCTTCCATGCTTTTCCTCGGAATACTGGTCCTGCCTGCCCTCCGGGCCTCCCGCTTTCTCAGCACTACCGCCAGTCATTTCTTGATGTGGCAGAAAACCCAGCGTGGCAGCAGCCAGCCAGATACCGCTTCCACGCTGCGCCGTTTGGCCGCGAAGATAGATGCCTTTTTGGCCGGGGGTGCAGTGCAGGTCGGTGCAGGCCAGTGCAGGCCAGTAGGTAGGTCAGTGCAGCCCAGGCCAATGCAGGCAGGGCTGCTGGGGGAGGAGGGAGGATGGAGGATGGAGGATGGTGGATGGAGTACCGGTGCAAGTGTAGCAGCCACTGCCAACTGCCCGGCCTACTAAGGTAACCGCCAAATAGCGCCTGCCACTACTCCGTATACACAAAACGTGCTAGTAAAATGAATAATCTACACTACCCGCACGTCGCGAGTGGCCACTATTGTGAGGTTTTTGTGCTGTCTTTGACCTAGAGCCGTTCACTAATTCCTGGGCATTTTGGACAGTCCAATGCGGTCCTGAAGTTGCCGGCTTGACTTCTCGAACATCCTCGACGTTGCGCTCTTTTGCAATTCACTCTCGTTGGCAGTGCCTGGTCTCAGACATACACACTCGCTTCTCCACTCCTGCACATGCAGGATCGTCATTAATCGCTAAAGATAGCTGTTAAGCCACGATACGACTGTTCCCTGGAATCGTCGGGGTAGATTGGTTCGACAAAGGCCATATAGTGAGTCCCCCAACGTCTCGCTCAGGCTTCGTTCTTGATCCCCAGTCGAAACAATTGCTGACTGCCAATCGTGGTGTAGACAATGGCTCCCTCTTTCCTCAAGGACTTGCGGCGGCGGTCCAAGACCAGCTTCCGGACGGGCAAATCCTCAGACTCTACAGAAAGCTCGAATAATGACACAATGCCAACTACAAAGTCGTCTTCGACTCTCAATTCGATCTATGGATCACAAACCCCTCCATCGGCATTACTGAGCTCTTACTCCTCATCTAACCTTCAATCGCAAAGCAGTCCAACGCCAGCCATCCGGCCCCAAGTCTTGATATCAGCTTCGGGGAAGAGATACAGCAGCGTTTCCGGCATGTCTGGACTGGGATCACCATCTACAAACGGCATCTCCACCTTGCCAACATCACAATATGCTCCACACATACTATCTATATCTGATGGTGCATGGGTATGATGATAATACTGGCATTTCTCAGGCATTGACGGCTAACGACTCTGCAGGTAAACCAGAAAGTACTCTTAATATATGGAACCGTCGCGGACCCAGCAACTCAAGCCATTGAAGGTAGCTTGACAATTAGCCGACTAGATGATGATTTTCCTCCGGTGGTCTGGCCGGTCTGTGAATCACACTTTAAAGGACTGGTCTATCTCAACCCGGGACCAAACAGAATACGATTCGACTTTGCATCACCGAAACTGGCCAACAGCAATTCAACAAACCCCATTCATTCATCACATCTCAGCATTAACATGATGCCAATAACAAATTCTCCTCCACTACAACTGGTGATTCTCCTTGGAAAGGACTCTCCAGGAACCTTTGATGCAATGCCAGAGCGGATAGAAGAGGAGGGCAACGGGCTTGATATAGCCATTAGGAAATTCAGAATGGCTGCATACCTCTGGCAAGCGTTCACAGCAGAGCAGATGTACCGCAACAGAATGGGTCGTAGATGCTTCCGGTTTGAAGAGGAATGGCAGACTGGATCTTCAAATCAACGAGATCGTGAACAAGGTAGAATGAGAAACGAGGCCAAGATACACGTGGTACGAAGCAGTAAGACGGTTGCTGAGATTCGCGACCTCGATGTGGCTCAGCAGAACCCGAATGCAAAGCGGGCTGGTGATCTGTTTACTATCGCCGGCGAAGCTGTAAGAGAATATTTGAAGCCTTTGCCTGGCCAGAAACAATACGTCTCAGTATTGCTCCTGGACGCTCACTGGGATACAACAGCAAATCTAATCACCGGCCATGCAGCACTTGGTGGCGGTGGCGGGGAGTTTCAACTTGCTATTTTCGGTTCTCATGCCCTGCACAGTTATCCCTCAAACTTTGAGGAAGTGGTCACTGCTTTTACTGACTGTACACGAACTGACACCAGTTACGTAGCCAACGACTGCAATGAGTCGGGGAGTAGCTGGGAGGCTGCCAATATTGGCATCGGGGCGCATTTACATGAAACCGGCCATTTGTTTGGATGTCCTCATCAGGAGAGCGGTATAATGCTTCGCGATTATGTCACACTCAACCGAACTTTCACAACCCGAGAACCATTTTCCACACGAACCAACTCAAAGGCAGGGTTGGTTCTGCCGAAAGACGAATGTTCTTGGCACCGCCTCGACTGTCTCCGTTTCCGAAATCACCCTTGCTTTAAGTTACCGAACGATTCTAGAACCGGCTCGGATGAGACTGTTCAGGTCTGGCCTGTGGATAATGGCAACGTGCTGGTCACGGCACCAACCGGTGTGTCATATATTGAGATGTTCACCGAAGGTGATAACCTCTGTCACACCTGGGTCGAGTATGGAGACGGCAACGGTAACGGCCCCATCCAGCGCCAAGTCGTTCTCACCGACCAAGAGCTCCGTGGTCGCCTGCCAGAGGACCGTAGGAACCGCAAATTGAAATTGATCATCAAATCTTTTGGCGGTGGTAGTCAAGACGTCGAAGATTTCAGTCTAGTGGCATCCAAAGCTTCATCCCTGAAGCTGGCCAATGGCCAATTGGGATTCCGAGGCACGAAGCTTGGGCTTTCCCAGATGGAAGGAACCAAACCACAGGAGGTTATCTTCGATAGTGCTATTATACAGACGAAGCTGCTCACATCGATAAGGGTCTATCATGGCTTTGCTGTTGACGGGCTGGAGTTTGTGTACGAAGACTCCTCGACGCAGCTGTTCGGAAGTAGAGGAGGCACTCCTGGAGGGACTGACTTTACCCTAGGTAGGGATTGCCGATTTACAATTCAAGAGTCATGTGTGCTAACTGGATGCTAAATAGATGTTCGACGTGGAGAGTACATCTTAGGCTTTTACCTCCGATGCGGCTTCTGGATTGATGGGATCCAAATTTTGACCAGTAACGGGAGAAAATCAGAGATATTTGGCAACCCCACTGGTGGTGAAGCGTAAGGCTCCCGTGGCTATGTTTTATTTCTGCACCTTGATCACTAATCCATATTAGGCGGACTTTGATACCCCCGCGTGGTTATAGCATTGCCGGAGTTTACGGTTCTAGCGGCCCGTGGATGGACGGTTTTGGGCTCATTATAACACGCTGAGTAAGATACGGCACGGCATATTCGCAAGCACATACATACGGATAGGACTTAATTAATACTCATTTCTGGACGCATAACACTACATCGAGCATTTCAGCAGGATAAATAGATAAGGCAGGGACATCGCCGTGAAGGCCGATGAAGGACAACTCGACTAGCTTTTGGTCGAACGTTGCATATAACATACCGTCCTGGATGGATTAGACATTGGAAGTTGGCAAATAGGCCATGTAGTTAGTTATTGGACCTGAAACCCCTGTAAATAGACTGCAGGGGTCTGGATGCTGTAAAAAAATAACAACTAGCATCAGATAATCAAACCGAATAGGGAACCAAATAATGTGCACAGATATCAAAATACATTTTATGACAGTGATGAAATTCGTGTTTTATAGCGGCGCTGTAGCTTTCAGCGACCCTGAAATTGACGTTGGGCCAAGCGCCAAGTTTAAGTTTGTGATGACGTTGAAATGGCCCTTAGCTATCCGTGGACGAAGCGAGATCAAGAGCAGAACAAGTAAAAGCCAACACAGCTACAGCTCAATACCGAGGCCACAGCTATTTATTAGCAGCAGGACACCTTTTTACGTGTCACAACTCCTTCAATTCATATTTTCAAACGTCCTCCAGAGTTCACGACCACGAAGGGCGCTATGTCAAAACGATCAAATGCTGCGAATGGTGGGAAGGAAATCGCTGTTGAGCCTCGTGAGTCTACATTTTCTGGACGCTGGGGAGGATAGTGAAGAGAAGAGAAAGGCGGATCTCCAGTTGATAGTTGCTAACAGGATGTTTACAGCAGTGGACAAGCAAAAGGTGCTTCTTTCTCAGGACACAGGGCATTTTTCGTTGATCAAAGCGCTGCACCTAGCTGATCTCATCACGGAGCTCAACGGTATGTGATCTCCCACCAAGCCATTTCAAACTCAGCAGGCAGGACCATTTACTAATATCAACATGTACTTATAGGTTTCTGCGGCGTGATGTCGATCTTCTCATCTATGCGCTACCTCATCGGTGGACCAGCTACGACGGGCAACCTCTGGGCATCACTGGCATTCATGCCTTTGGGCCTATTCTTCGATTTCATGGACGGCAAGGTGGCTAGATGGAGACTGAAGAGCAGTTTGATGGGACAGGAGTTAGACTCTTTGGCAGACTTGGTATGTAACCCCCCCCTTCACCGCTCATCCATCCATGCTGCCCCAAAATTCCCCTCTCAGCATTCTTTGCTTCTACAGACTAGACAAGTTGGCTGACTGATGTGTATAGATTTCCTTCGGCGTCTCACCCGCTGCAGCAGCGTTTGCCATAGGCCTTCGTACTCCTCTCGACCACATCCTGTTGAGCTTCTTCGTCCTTTGTGGCCTCACACGTCTGGCCCGCTTCAACGTGACCGTGCAGGCACTGCCCAAAGATGCAAGTGGAAAGTCGCAATATTTCGAGGGCACGCCAATTCCTACAACGCTCTCAATTGTAGCGCTTATGGCTTACTGGGTCTCGAAGGGCTGGGTTTTGGAGAATATTCCATTAGGCACCTGGTTGACCGGAACTCTTTTCGAATTCCACCCTGTAGTAGGATTATTTATTGTGAGCGGATGTTTGATGACGAGCAAGACTATTCATATCCCAAAGCCTTAAGAGCGGCTTGGATATAACTAGTGGCGGAATGACGCAGGGACGTCGGTGAGATTGTGGTGGGTTTCCTCATTAAATTGTTATGAGATGGGACGAGCATACGACTTAAGCCCACAGCGTGGTGTACAAGGATGACAAGATACGATTGAACGGAGTTGATACCTCAAAACGGTGAAGCATTGCGATGGACAGTGCACAGCATAGAAATGCCAGCTATTAATCCGTGTCTGACCTCTTTGTGCATGGTAAGTATCGTGTACTATCTGGATCTTAAATGATGCTTCCAACGGACGTCCGAAGAGCTGTAAGCCAGTAAGCCAGGATCTGGAGCGTAGATCCGATCAAATTAATACTGATCTGCCAGTTCAGGAATCTTTAATATCTATGAAATCATTTGACTGGACGAGCAAGCAAGATGCGAACTTCGGTCACCGACCTGGGGGGCCTCGGTCCGGCGTCTTACAACCCCCAACGATCCTTGCTAAAAAAAGCCTTACCAGAAGCGACGCCCATAACTTTATATTTCCCCAACTCAGTCCGTATGACTGAAGCAAGGTATCATAACCCAATTCACATTCCTCATAATGTAAGGTTACTTTCTGAATAATTCAATCCCTTGATCCTTTGATCCTTCGATCCATGCGATTCTTATGTATCGCATCTTTCCCGTAATTCTGGATTGCTTGTATATTATCTGCCTTTCTACCTCCATCGTAACTTTCAATGTCTTAGCCCAAAAGCCGGCCTTTTAAAGCGATCATTTATTTATTAAAAATAATAAAAATATGTCGGGTAGCCGTGGGAGGAGCTCGTCCAGCATGACAGATGGGCGGCCTGTTTCTTCCGCCCAAGAGGCTATGAACCTGGCGACCGAAGCAATGAGAAGTGCTGCTGATGCTATGAGCAGAGCATCAGAAGCTCTTTTCACTGGAAGAGATTCAAGTGCTACGCTGGTGGCATCCGGATCTCGCCCAACCCCCACACCCACACTTACTCTGAATCGAGGATTGCCGGAGATTCCCAAACGAATATCGTCCCAGGAGTCTTCTCCAAGGAAGGCGGGATTTCCCCAGGAAATCGAGAAGCCGACCCTGATATATGTGAGGCCCTCAAAAACGAGCGACGACAACATCACTCCGGATACCCATAAATCTGGTATACCACACGTCGATCTGCTGGAAGCTGTCGCGAGGTTGAAGGATTCAAGGGAGAAATCAAGCCCGGAACGAGAATCTGTGAAATATGGCGAGGACGTCGCGGATCGAAACATTGGCGGATTATATGAGTACTCTACTCCCGATTTTGGACACGAGGAGCCCATCTACCCTCTCGCTGGCATTCCTGACCCCCCAAAGGCCGAGGCCGACCATCGTCCTGCAGTTAAAATGTCTCCTCTGAGGGACGGCTGCTTCATCGCGACAATCTCTCTGGCTCATCTCCTAACCCAAGCAGGCCTTGCTCTCACCATTGCGCCTCTATCTTTAATTTCAACGACTTTCCATCCAAGCGGCGCGACGTCATCTTCCCTGGCATGGTACTCAGCAGCCTACTCTCTTACAGTCGGGACGTTCATCCTCCCGTCCGGCCGACTTGGCGACGTGTACGGGCATAAACGTGTCTTCATCACTGGATGGTTTTGGTTTTCAACCTTCTCGATCCTCGGTGGTTTTGCTTCCAGGGTCGCCTCGAGCGGCGCGAATGGCGAGGTCTTTCTGATCGTCTGTAGAGCTATGCAGGGAATCGGTCCAGCCCTGCTAATGCCGAATGCGTTGGCACTCCTGGGAACGACGTATCCTCCTGGAAAGAAGAAGAATATGGTCTTTGCGCTCTTCGGCTGGTCTGCCCCAGTTGGATACGTTGTCGGCTCCGCCTTCGCGTCACTGCTTGCACAACTTGCAAGTTGGAGCTGGAGCTTCTGGGTCCTTGGAATTGCATGCTTCGGCATGGGTGTCATTTGTACCTTTGTCATCCCAACCCCCGCAAATTTACACGGCCGCATCTCAGAAAAGCCCCATTCCCCTAGGTACTCAGGGGTTAGCCGTGCGGCATTGCTGAAGGAACAGATCAAAGAGATCTGGACGGCCCTGGATGGTACTGGCAGCGTCCTAGGAGTCACAGCGTTAATCCTAATCAACATCTCGTTGAACCAGGCACCGCTCGTCGGATGGTCGACACCCTATACATACTTTGTGCTAATCATCGGTTTCCTGCTCCTCGCGGCCTTCTTCGTCGCCCAGCGGCGCGTCTCAAACCCTCTCATCCCAGGAAAAGTTCTGAACCGAGATACGCTTTTCGTCCTCGGCTGCATTGCCTTCGGCTGGGCCAGTTTTGGCATCTGGGTCTTCTACACCTGGTCCTACATGGAGACCATTAGGAACCTGACACCCCTCAATGCCAGCGCGTGGTTCTCGCCCGCTCCGGTCTCCGGTCTGGTAGCGTCAATCGCAACTGGCTTCCTCCTCTCGAGGGTCCGCCCACAATGGACTATGCTGATCAGCATGTGCGCATTCTTCCTCGGCACAACGGTCATGGCAACGACGCACTCGGGACGGTCCTACTGGACCAGCGTCTTCTGGAGCGTCCTGATCATGCCGTGGGGCATGGACATGAGCTTCCCAAGCGCCACGATCCTGGTCAGCGACCGCGCCGGCCCGCACAGCCAGGGCGAGGCGGCGAGCCTGGTCAACACGGTGCTGAACTACGGCATCAGCGTGGGCATGGGCCTCGCCGGCACCGTCGAGAGAGGCGTCCTCGGAAACGCACCCGGCGACCCCATGGGCGCGTACAAGAGCGCCTGGTACATGGGCATGGGCCTGAGCGGCACGGGCATCCTCATCGCGCTCGCGTTCGCGGGCCTGGCCGCCCTGGAGGACAGAGGCCACAGGCGCAGAGCCAAGACGGCCGCTGTAGACGGGCTGGCGCAGGCGTAGCGTGCCCCCCCCCCCCCAAGAATAGACTGGCCCCCCCTCACATAGAAGAGGAAGAACCCGTCGTCGATTACCCGACGCGCGGGTTTCTTTCCTGCAAATTCCAAATATTTATCTCCTGTGCCATCTCTCTCCCCCCTTCTCTGCAGTGACGATGCTTGCGGCGCGAGATATATAAACGGCGCTGGCCCCTGCGACCCTGCGAGATGCCAGCGTCAGAAAGCCTGTCCGCCGCTCGAACAACTGGCCTCTCTGCCTGTGCCTCTGTATGTAGTGCCTCTGCAGATCGGAGCCTCCTCTCCGTCTCGCCCGCTTCGGCGGCCATCACGGGCGGGCACTGCGAAGGGGCCGGGGACGGCGGCGATGGCGAGAACGCGATCGCGAACGGCAGAGGGGACTACCGATGGCGGGCGTTGCATGCGCGAGCGACCACTCGGCGCCACGGCTGGGACGGGGGAACAGGGCGAGGCGCGCAGGGACGGTGCTGGCGGCTGCTGCTGGACCCCCCCTCCTCGTGCTCCTCATCCCTTCCAAACGCTTGCGCGACGAGGACGAGGATCCGGGGCCGAGGGCTGGACTTATATATAGCTGGGAGGGGATCTGATCGGGCTGCCGGGTCCCTGGGCGAGAGCTTACCCATTGCGAGATAGGGGTCGGGGCGAGGATGGATTGCTTGGCCTGCTACTGACTTGCGACCTCGACGACTCGTAAGGCTCTCAAGTATTTTTTTGAAAAGAAAAGAAAAGAAAAAAAAGAAACTGTGGTGTGGAACTGCTCGGATCCATGTACAGATAGTGGCTTGTCTAGCTGTGGAGAGTATCTACGGGGTATAATAATAGACTACAGATAGATAGCGAGCCATTAAGCCTTGTCTCTCCCTGCGGTGTTCTGTACGCCGTGCTTCACGCAGACTTTTTTAAACAGCAGCAGCGCCGTCCCGTGGCCGGCAGTAAAACTCTTCCTCCCCTCCAACAGCGGCTCCCGCTCTCCGATCACGGTCCTCACACACAGTGTGCCTGCTTCTGATCCAGTACGTCGTAGTCCGTCTCCCGTGCTACGCGAACGAAGCATACCGCCATGGCTGCAGTTATCAAGTCGACACTGCTCGCTCTCCCCAACGCCCTTCACGGGCGAGAGTTTCTCGGCAGAGGCGACCTTGAACATCACCGGCTCTCCAGACCTCGTCCTGTACCCACAGCCGCGAGCTGCCCTGACCGTCTCCTCGCTCGGGTCGACGCCAATCGCGTGGTTGAAGGAGAGGGGCAATATCCTTCGTAGAGTTCCCCAGACCACAGCCCACATCGAGGAGGAGGTTGAAGCGGCCCCCTTCCGAGGCGTGAAACTCGACGATGTTGTCGTGGAGAGCGTCACAGTAACCCCGACCGAGGGCGACCAGCGGCGTGATTCTTGGCCTGCGCCGTACTGCACGGCCGGAAGGTCAGGTCGGGAGGAGAGTCTTCCAGGTTTGGGGCCTTCGTATCGACGGGCAGAGGGACGGCATCCGAGGACGAAGTAAAACAACAGTCTCTCCGACTCTATATACATAATCTCTCCAGCTCATCATTCTCCTGCAGAGGCCGGCAGCTACAGGCCTATACTATAATCAATACCGATCTGACGACGATCAGAGCCCTCGACTCCAAATACCGGGTCCCGCAAGGAGAGAGAAGCTACTGGGTGCCGACTATCAGACATGCAATGCCCCGTCGACGCATCGGTTCGTCAACAATGGCTGCCCTGGAGTGTGGTTTTCATACACGGACAGATATATATTGCCGTCATGACATGGCCTGGAGCCAGGAACAGCGTCTCAGTTGAGCAAACCACAGACCCAAAGAGCGATACCAGCAGAGCATGATAACGGGGAACAAGCAGAGGCCAGCTCGGGCATATCCACAGCAGACACTCGTATCGACGTCCAGTATATATATATATACATATATAAATATATATATCCTCGACCACGCACTCCTGATACAGTCTCCAACGTCGCGGCCGCCAAGCTTTACGGATAAACATGCCGGGCTGTCCGATAAGGGAACGAACGACGGCTGCCGAGCCTGACCGCCTTCTTATCGGGCCCGGTTGTTTCACGCCGGCCCAGTGATTGGTGCATGTGCTCTGGACGTTTCGAAGATGCAAGACGCAGCTTCGAAGCCGGGGGCAGGCAGGATATGCGTCGTCGGTCAGCCATGCGACGGCGGCATCAGAGCAAGTTTTTCCATACAAGAATCCCCGTTTTATAATATACCATCTTCCTTTCTAATATATCATCCTTCCTCCTTCGTCTCGTGTGTCTCTTCCTCTATCTCTCGTATATCACCCCCTCCGTCTCTCTCAACCCACCGCCAGCCTCACCGATACCCTCCTGATCCCGCACCTCTACACGCGGATAACACACCGGCAGACAGGCAGACATGGCCCGCACCACAGAGAAGCTGAACCGCGTCTACGCCGAGGAGATGCGCAACCACCCGTACGGATACGCCCTCTACCAGCCCGCCTTCGCGTCCGTCGTCAGACCCGGCGCCGTCGGCTACTTCGACCCCGAGGGCGTCTGGTCTCCCCTCGCCGACCTCACCGACGCCGACGCTCTCAGGGCCGCCGGCCTGCAACCTCCAGCCTCGCCCCTGAAGGCTGCGCCGCCGCAGAAGCAGACCTGGGGCCCGATGACCTCGCGGTCCGTGTCGGGACAGAACCTCGACTCCAGCATCGCGTACGTCCAGCCCCTATCCCGCCCAGCCCGCAGTCCCCATCCCCCAACCCCCTTACCCCTAATTCCTAACCCCCCTCCCAGGCCCTCCATAACCGGCCTCCCCCTCTCCGCCTCGCTCAAGATAAAATACACATCCACGTCGGCCTTCGGCGCCGTGCTCGCCACGACGGCCCCCGTCACGCACGCCTCGTTCTACTACACCTCGCCCTTCACGCACTGGGTCGGGGCCAACGCGCACGCCCTCCTCTCGGGCCCCCACAGCGACGACATCCACGCCAACGGCCTCGTCGTCATCACGCAGACGTACCGCACCCCGCGCGCCGCCCTGACCGCCTGGACGCGCGGCAGCGACGCCGTCTTCCTCGGCTTCGACGCCGCACTGCCGCCCGCCGGCAGCACCGCCGAGAGCGCCGGCTGGTACACGGGAAACAGCGCGTCGGGATGGTCCGGCTACGAGGCGAACGTGAGCAGTCCCCCTTTACCCTGTGCCTTTCTATGTCAGACCTCCGCCATGACACCCACCCCCTCACCCCTCCGCTAACCCCTCCGCTAACCCCCCTCTCCAGAACGACGACGACGTCGTAGTCTTCGCCGGCGGCCTCTGGTACGACTGCCAGAAGGACAGCCTCGGCGCCCTGTTCCGCGCCGCGCTGGGCAAGATCACGCCGACCCCCGCGGGCGAGGAGGAGTTCGCGGTGCGGACTGAAAAGGGGGCTAGAGTGCGGCTCAGGGCCAGGGTGTGGGGACCGCCGCTGCCGGAGAGGGAGGGGAGGTAGGGTTGGGTAAAGGGACTTCTGCGTCGCTCTGTCGCTCCCTGGTATACGCGGCCATGCACGGAACGTCCTCGTCTGGGGTGGACAGCAGGGGGTGTTGCGTATATACACCTACTACCTGCTCCCCTCTGGTAGATAGATCATACCGTCGCACTTACGCCTTACTCCTCTACCTACTTGCGAGGAGTAGGACGTGGGGATCAGTAGGTGGTGGGTGCTGATATGGCTGTATACCGTCATGGCCATCCTAACACTCCAGATAGTCGAATCATCAAACAGTATCTTCCATCTCTGCTATTCTCAACTCTACAAACCGCCAAACAAAATCCTCCATCCCTGCCATTCCAACTCCGTAGATAGTCGAAGAGCCGAGTATACCTATACTTATACTTATCTACCTATACTTATATACCTATACTGATATACTTACATATATCAGAACCGTGTCGGTTGCTGGGAGATTCTCTGATAGATGGGGGTTTTTTTGGGATAATGATAATATATATATAGGTGTGTCTGTATATATGTGTATATATATATACTCCGGTAGCCGTTCTGATGATTTATAGATAGATAGCTATATATAGTAGTTGAATGAGAGCCCTTTGTCCTCTATACTCTACTCAATAATATTTACAAATAGTCCTAGATACAAGGGGGAGAGAGCAGGATAAGAAATACCCATTTCTTCAATACATGTCTTCAGGGTTGGTCGGTTAGGAACAGGACCCCCGTATACAGATCTGTAAATAATACAACGAGACATCATAGTATCGTTCATGTCGGTGTTTCCACAACAGGAAACGGGGGTTGCCTCATCAGGGGATTCCTCGTGAAACGGCCAGGCTGCTGTAACGACTCCAGCGACGCGGCCGCTAGCGCCCGACCCCGCCAAGCTCGTGTATAAATCCAGCGCTGCCTCCCACCTCCATCGCTGCTCTTTCCTTCCCTCACATCTCAATGTTTTCCAATCTCACCCCAGCTCTGAAACCCTGACCACCGCCGCGGCCATGCTCTCTCGGCACCGCCTCAATCCGGCGCTAATGCCTGCCCTGCTCCTGAAATCCCGGCTGAAATAGTCATCGAAAGTGACAATGATTCTATCCGTGCCGTCTGGGCTGGGCATCATGTACTCTCGATTCTGGGTGTCGTTGACAATTGCTCGTGCTACATCGTTCTTTGGAGATATCTGGAACCAACGCCTGTCTGCTATAGGAATGGTGATGTTTTTGGAAGAAGACAAAGGAATGATCAGAATATATATAAAGCATTATCGCCCAGAGAGGCCAGCAGTTGGGAACGCATTTCATATAAGGGTATATTGATAGAGAGAGCGGCTGCCTATTTAATAGGCGCTTAATGCATTTGTTCTATTGGCACATCTAAGCACCTTGGTTGTAGCCATCCATGTATGAATTGAATTCATTCGCCAACAGAGTCTCAGCCCCAACGAAATATTTGGGAATTCCTGTTCACTTGTACGACTGTATTGATTGGTTAGTATTTTGGCTCGTCAATGCTTCCTAAATATTCTTCATCACAACGTCGACATCGACATTTATATTCTTTTCTCCTCTATTCCCTAAAACCGCAATCAAATAAACTACCCCCTTACCAAAACACCGATGGATTTGGACATGAATGCATTAGGGATCAAACTCAACGCCGTGCTGGACAGGCCCACCGAGGATCCCACTTCCCGTCCTGCATCGCCGCCGTCATTGGCTAGCACTTCCTCTGAAGCTCTTCAATATCATTCAGCAGTCTATCGGAAGCCCCCTACAGAAGAAGAACAGGCACAAAGAGACGAAGAAAGCGAATACTTGCGAACTCTATTTTGGGGCGATGAACCGACGCGAAGAGCGCGTGAAGAACAATTCGAGCAGGAACGTGAAGCACTTGAAAGTCTTGCGATGCGTGGTTGGGGCATGTGCGAAGGATACGAGAAGGAAACCCTTAGACTTGCGGCGCTTCGCACAGCAGATGACGGTTCGAGGGATATTTCAGCAGAAGGATATACACCGACGTGGACTGAGACTGATCAACGAGCTCTGGAATTTCAGCGGCAGAAGGAAGACTATCTTCAATTGGCGGACAAGTTGTCGATGTTTTTGACTGGTGACGAGGAATCTGAAAGTGAAAAGGTCTTACGTTATCGACTGCGGAACCTGAAGACTCTACTGCAACTCTACGATTCCCAGTGGCACCAATCCTTCAGCCGTCTGCGGGAAGATGCGGACAAGAGGAAGCAGCGGACACAGGACCCGGCGGAGATCGAAGGTAACGATCACGATTCCAAGGTGCAAAGAACCTTCTACAATAACCTGAGTAGTAGAGAGCAAGTAGATCGGTTGGTAGGAAACGAATCTCCTTGCCTAGTCGACTCACCGAAAGCTTCTAAAGCTGCCGAGAACAAGCGAATGGGGCCTCGCCGACGACCAGACATCTCTGCCGATGCAGCAGAACCCCAACCTTCGCCTGCTGGCGGACCTTCACGCAGAAGCCGGCGGACACGACCACCTGTCCCTAGCATAGCTGAGGACCCAACCGTGACAGCTTCTGCGAACCTCTCCAAACGTGTGCTCCGACAAAGACCTGGATGCAACGTAGCAGCAACCGAGAGCTCTGCAAAACCTCAGGGCGTATCAAAGAGACAACGAGCCAAGACCACACGCCGGAACGTAAGGAAAGACTGAACAATTGCCTCTATATTTGATATGCATCTTCTTCTTTCGACCCTTTCTCGCTAGTGTTTGCAAGGTGCGGATATCTGCAAAGACTTGCTTCATCGATTGTCTCCTCTTGCAGACAGGCTGGTTGTATTTATACCAATCGCTTATATCATTGATCTTGTCTACAAATAAAATCCGAGTCTCAAAGAGTGTCAAAGCCATCTTCAGAATGGATTGGACAAACTGGCACACGGCGGAGCTCGCGCATTAAGAAACCAAATACGCCACCCTTCGAGTAAGCACACCTCAGAATAGAATGGGCTGATGGTACACTAACGACCGCTTGCATTGACGCAGATCAAATTGATCAAATTCAGGCCGATGTCAAGACCGCTTCCCCTCTTCCTCAGTCCGCCAACCGATCGTTTTCTCCGCCTTGTAACATACCACACGAAGACTTCCTCACCGGGTGTCCTAGTTCATTAAGCCCCTACAACATCAAAACACATCGAACATCGGTTATAGCCTTGGAGCAGCATTTATACAAAGACCAGCAACGGCCGTTGTATTTAGGGGATTATAATCGGGGGATGGGGTGATGTGACGAGGCGCTGGCTCTCTGCTGGTTGTACTTCATGGAGAGGGTTGGCGGGCCCACTTGATATGATACAGGCGAGACTGCATAGACGCAGAGGTATCAGAGCGCTGATTTGAGACGAGTATTCTATTGTCGGGTAGGCGAGCGTGTCGAGATCAGATCAGATAGTAATACTATAAAATCATAGCCACCACTCGCCTTTTTCCAGACCAGAGAGTAGTAGTAATACTAAGCCGCTCCTGACAGAGCAAACACGCTACGAAACCGATCCCCTTTTAGCCAGAGGATTGATTGATTGATTGATAAGAAGAGAGAGGCTGCCTGGTTCAGCTTTGGATGGTGGTGGTGGTATTCTTCTGGCTGTATAGTATAGTATAGTCAGACAGACTGAAAAAAAAAAAAAAAAGAGAGAGAGTGTGTGTGCTTATTTATACTTATTTATACTAAATTTATACGAAATTTTTGGGGACGGGGGACGGGGGACGGGGCTGGGCTGGGCTGCTTTGTGTATAGGCGGCTCGCTCGCTCGCTCGTGGAATACATGTTATAGATGTATAGATGTAGATAGAGGTATAGGTATATATAGGTATATAGATAATACACCCCTGGTTAGCTGTTCTGATAATAGATAGTTGGATGAGAACCCTTCGTCCTCTATACTCTGGTCAAATAATATTTTTGCAAATGGTCCTAGACGCAAGGGGGAGAGAGAGAGAGCAGGACGAGAAAACACTCATTTCTTCAAGACACGTCTTCAGGGTTGGTCGGTTAGGAATAGAACTTCTATATACAGATCTGTAAATATTACAACGATACATTATAGTTTTGCACGGGATATTAAAATAAAACAAGAGATAATCATCAAGCCGAAAGGGATACGGAATCAGTTATATTATTCGAGATTGTATTGCCTGACGGGGCTACATACAAAAGGCTGACTGAAACATGCGTGGCTATCTACGTTTCTCTGACCGACGTGCTCTCTACAGCAACATGGCCATAGCCGCAGCGACGAGGGCGGCAGCACCGCTTCCAACCTGGGTCAGGCTAGCAGCACCCGTGAAGACTGCGCTGCTGGAGGCAGCGGCCGTGGAAGAAGCGACGGCAGTGCCGGCAGACGAGGCGACGACGGCGACGGGAGATGAGGCGACGACAGCGACGGGAGATGAAGCGACAACAGCGCCGGTAGATGACGGCAGGACGACGGCACCGGTAGAGACTACCTTGGAAGATCCGCCACCCACAGTGTAGTTACCGTAAGGTGCAGCTGAGGAGGTGGGGACCGAGGCCGAGGCCGAGCCCGCACCGCAGGTTACAGGAGCTGGGCCGTTGGCGTACACGGTGACCGTCTGCTGGGCTGGAAGACCGTTGCCGCCGGCTGGGGTGGGCTGGACGAACCAGACGAGGGGGGTCTCGTAGACGACCGTCTCGACGGCTCGGATGATGGTCGAGGTAGCAGTGGCAGTGGCAGTTTCGGTGACGGTGGCGTTGGTTCCCTCGACGTAGCTCGTTGGGACAGTCGAGGGGGCGGCAGTGGTCGACGACGACGTCGTGGCCGCAACGTAGTTGCCCGTCAGGGTGAAGGCGCCCGACTGGGCGTAGATGACGTACGTGTTGGTGCCGTTGATGAAGTTGATCTGCCACCCGTAGTCCGACGAGAGGTCCGAGGGGATGGTGACGTCGAGGGAGCCCAGGTCGCGCGGCACGTTCTGGACGAGCGAGACCACCGTCGGCGGCCAGTGCGAGGCCTGGAAGTTGACGAGGTAGATGGAGAAGGTGTCGGCGTCCGTGTCGACCGAGGTCCACTTGACATCGATGGTCGAGCCCTTGGCGACCGTCGAGTTCGCGACGGGCGTCAGGACCGTGTAGGCCGAGGCGGCGGCGAGCAGCGACGACACGGCGAGGAGGTTGCGGAACTGCATTATGAGATATCTGCGGAGGATTGTACAAGTAGTATATATAATAAGACGAGTAGGGGATAGTGAAGAATAGGAGCAAAAGAGCGTGAGTAGGCAGAGCCTGGGCGGAGAGGTGCTGAAAAGAGCGTGGGTAGAGAGCTGTGAAGCTTTACGAGATCAGATGGCGATGCTGATGAAGAGGAGGAGGAGGAGGAGAAGAAGAAGAGAAAGAGACGGGGTACAGAAGTCCCTTTAAAGCATCTACGCACAGAGAGAGGGAAAAGGCCAGGGGCCCTGGCAGCATGAGAGCACGCGATGCATGACACGGACATGGACATGGACATGGATGGCATGGACATACATGGTATAACATGGCAATCTTAACGAGCCCCGGGAAAGATGGGATGGGAAGAGAGAGAGAGAGAGAGAGAGAGACAGGGAAAGAGAAAAGAGAGAGAGAGAGAGAGAGAAAGGGAAAGAGATTGACAGAGGTAGAGAAAGTAGATAGAGACGGGGAAAGAGAACGAGAACGAGGTAGGTAGAGAGAGAGTAGAGAGAGAGAGAAGAAAATCCACGACCCTCCAGCCCAGCCCAGCAGCTCCTCCGCCCTCTAACCCCATCGGCCCAGCCTCCCCAGCCGGCGCGGCTCTGCCAGGCAACGCGGCAACCTTAAACGGGCCATCGCAGCCGGGGCGCGGGATCCCTGCGCGCACCGGGGGGGGGAGGAGGGGGGCGATACGAGAGAGAGAAAGAAGCATTTTTATTTTATTTTATTTTATTTTATCTTTATTTTATCTTGGTTGCTGAGGACGCGGGGGTGGGATTGGTGGGATAGCCGAGGGGGTGGCTGTGTGGCATACGGGAGAGACAGGTGGGGAGGCAGGTTGTGTGTATCCCAGGATGCTATTACTATACAGTTGTATATATATAATTATATATATATGTATAATTATATACATATACTGCTATACATGTACTGTATACGTATACACACACATATATATATACACATACATATACACACACCATCGTGGCATCTGACGCGGCCCAGCAGTGGCGAGCCACCACAGCACAGCACAGCACAGCCGGCCGGCTGCTGGCCTCAAGTGCACAGCCTGTGCAGCAGGAGAAGAGAACGGACAAACAAGCCCGTCCCTGCCTCGCCTGGCTGCCTGGGGCGAGGCAGCCCCATCTGTACTTTTACCCGAGTCAGGTGTCGGCGGGCGCCTCTTAAGCTTTGCGCCTGCGGTCCTGTTCAGTCCTTGGCAGGAGGAGGGAGAGGAGGAGGGAGAGGGAGAGGAAGAGGGAGAAGAAGAAGCTTGGCCTACCCGGGGGGCACTTTTCTGTTCGGGGATCAGAGAGCTGAAGCGATACATGTAGCGCGCCCCGACTCGATAATCTGGAAGGGCAGGTGTGGTACAGTGCAGTGCCTTGATTAATAGGGTGGTGAAGGTGGTGATTAAGGTGGTTAAGGCAGTCAAGGTAGTTAAGGTGGTTTAGGTAGTCTAGGCGGTTAAGGTAGTTACTAAGGTGATTAAGGTAGTCATCAACGTGATCAGAGCAGCCAAGGCAGCCCAAGGTAATTAATCAATCAGGGCACACGGCCGCCCGTCCGTCCACCCACCCACCAACTTGGGCTGCAGAGGAAAGATCTCCAGCACTGTCCAGCAGAGAGACGCCGGTCCCGCAATCCTGTATACACTGTCAGCAGGGTCCACAGGTGATTAAGGCAACCAAGGCAGTCGGGGCACAAGTCCGTCTCTCCACCACCTTAGTCTGCTCACAGCCTTAGTCGGTACTACTCCCAGGCTTTTGGTTCGAAGAGGCGAGATTGCAGCAGACAGAGGCGCACACGGTTCGGCTGACTACGGTAATCTAGCCAACCAGCCAGTGTTGTTGTCGAGGTACACGTCCGTCCACTGCCTTGGTCTGTACGCTAGCTTGGTCTGTATGCTACTCTGGTCGGTTTGAGGAGGAGGGATTACAGTAGAGACGCACAGCTATATACACGGAGTACCCTAGGGTGATTAGGGTATTAAGGTGATTAGGGTAATTAAGGTGATTAAGGTGATTAAGGTAATTAAGGTAATTAGGGTGATTAGGGTGATTAAGGTAATTAAGGTACACAAGTCCGTCCACAGCAGAGGGACACAGTCTCACAGAGTAGAAACAGAGTAGGTCGCACCGCACAGGTCTCCCAGGCTGTACATCTCCTGACCCCGGCACCCGCCATCCTGCCCCACCGCGTGCGCCGTGGNGTGATTAGGGTATTAAGGTGATTAGGGTAATTAAGGTGATTAAGGTGATTAAGGTAATTAAGGTAATTAGGGTGATTAGGGTGATTAAGGTAATTAAGGTACACAAGTCCGTCCACAGCAGAGGGACACAGTCTCACAGAGTAGAAACAGAGTAGGTCGCACCGCACAGGTCTCCCAGGCTGTACATCTCCTGACCCCGGCACCCGCCATCCTGCCCCACCGCGTGCGACCGGAGACCAGGCGCATTGTCTTCTTCCTCTCATCTCCTCTCCTCTCCTCTCCTCCTCCCTCCTAGCGCCCTGCTTCTTCTTCTTCTTCTTCTTCTTCTTCTTCTTCCTCCTCTTCTTCCTCCTCTTCCTCTTCTCCCCTCCCAAGCAGCTCCCCGAAGCTCCTCTCCTTGTCCCAGAGACAACCACTGGGAGAGCAGCCTGGACAGGATCAGTCTCAGGCTCAGGATCACAGCATGTCCTGTCCTGTCCTGTGCAGCCCTTTCCTTCCGGGCGGGCAGAGCAGATCCTCGTGGCCGGGGCTTGGCGCTTCTCGGTGTTGGACAATGCCTCTGTCCGGTCCGGGCCTGCATTCCGTCATGTGCTGCGCCGCGACGGCGTGCCATACGTCCGGGGTTGACGCCGACAAGGTGTAACCGACTGCGCTGCGCCGCGCCGGGCTGGGTCACGTGGCGGGTTGCGGAGACGGGGCTGCTGCGCGGCTGGGCAGGGAGGTGGCGTGAAAAAAAAGGAACTGTTTGTTTACAAATATCTTGAAAAAGAAGATAGAACAAGAATAGATAGAGCCTCTTAGAAAAGAGAACAAAGAGGTCCAAATAACAGAAATAATACTTTATCTATTTAGTCTCTTTATCCAGATTCTATCTAGACTGATACTTGTTCTCTTCTATCCTCTCTTGTCCAAGTTTATAACTAGATTGTAAATAGTTAATCTAAGCAGCTTTTAGTTATCTTGATAATTAGAATAGTACTATAATTGCTATATCTACTATATCTTTTCTTCTGTTGATATTGTTTTATTAGGCCTCTTCTTGTCTCTCTTTGGATAAGTATTAAGTATTAGACTGTCGAGATTTTCTTACAACTTTATATTGATCTATATCTATATATATATATATATATATTTTAGAGAGAGTAGAAAAGGAAGAGAGATTGGTACACATGTGTCCCACCCCAGCTAAGAAATCCCGCTCGCAACATCAAAGGCCCGCTCGGCCCGCCAATCGCCCCGGCCTCGGGACGAGACGCCCCTCACATCAGCACCCCTACGTCTCCGACCCCCTCACAGCAGTTCTAATATGCGCTGCGAGATATAATTCACACGACTGACTTAACGACTGTGGGAGTCTGTGGCTTTGGCTATTCTATATCAGGCTTTCGTATATGTCTCTACTGCTTTTTGGGCTAGGTATCTTTGCTTCTAATCTGCTACGTCTCATCGTTATAAAATTATCCTATAGGGCTCTCGCGCTCGCATCTGCATCCGGATCATCTGCCTCTGCTACATCTCGTCCTTACAAAATCAGCCTTCAGCCTCTCACGCTCGCATGTACACCAAAACGACCACTCTCTAAAGCAAGAAACCGTCTAACTATCAAACAAGAAATCCAGCCTCTTGTTCCCCTCGTCGGTCGTATGCGCGAGGTAGTGGTCCTGCTCCGCCTTGGTCATCGCGTTCCACTTGGCCAGCTTCTGCTTGTTTCGGTAGAAGTAGTATGCCTTGGCCAGGAGGTATAGCACCGCGGTTGCGACGTTGATGGCGATCAGCTGCCGGTTCCCGCGGTGATATAGCGGCTTGTCGTCTGAGCGGTAGATGTTCGACGAGGCAATGCCAGACAGCTGGATCATGATGTTGTAGAGCGAGGCGCTGACGGCTCTGGTTCGGACCGTGTTGCTGAGCCGGGAGCACCAGCTGACCTGGGCCGCGTGGACGGCAGGCTGTCCCAGGAGGAAGAACAAGACGACGTATTCGCCCCAGGAGGAGATGTCGCCGACCATCTTGTACAGGATGATCAGGAGAGGGAGACACCAGATTTGCATCAGGAAGCCGAGGATGGAGATGTCGTGCAGGTATTCTGTCAGCCAACTGATCCCAACCATGTTGATGGCGGCGAAGACGGTGATTGGTATGCCGAGAAGGGTGGTGTGGAACGTGCTGAAGCCAAGCGCCTTCAGGGTGAGGCTCAGGTAAGCCTTGGGAACCGATGCTGGGATCTCAAAAAGGATCCCAATGGCGTAGATCGGCCAGAGGTCGTAATCCTTCAGACTCCGCCACAGCATGGGCAGGGTGATGGCTTGACGGTTATGCATACCTCCCTTGGAGGGATCGTCTCGCAAGACGCGGTTGACGATGATCTTCTCTTCACGCTCGGTGAAGTATCCATCCTTGCGCCAGGGAGCTTTGGTCTGGGTTGGGCCCGGAACAAGGAATGCGAAGCTGAGGAAACCGATGACGATACTGATAAGGGCCTCGATCAGGAACAGCCACCTCCAGCCCTCCCTGCCGTCAACACCTCGCATATGCAGCACGCCGTAGGCAATGAACGAGGCGATAACCCCCGACATGGAATCGGTAAACCAGAACAAGGCAAGACGGACCGGCATCTCGCTCTTCTTGTAGAAGTACGAGAGGTACAGGATCGAGTCGGGGATGAAGCCGCCCATGAAGAGGCCGATGAGGAAGCGGCAGGCGAAGAAGCTTGCCCTGTTCTGCATCCAGAACTGGCCAGCAGCAGCTATGCTCCACAGGATAATCTGCACTGGGATCCAGCGATCGGGGCCGAGCCGCTTCCCGATCATCTGGGAGGGGATCTCGGCGATCAGGAAGCCGATGCGGTACATGTTCTGCGCGTTGTTGTAGTCGTTGGTCGAGAGACCAAGGTCGTCCAGCAGGTTATCGGCTAGGGCGTTGGACAAGTTGCCCCGGTCGATGTTGAGACCGAAGAACATGACCAGGGTCCACAGGAGAATCTTGAAGTCGCACTGGCGCACCACCGAGCGCTCCTCTCTGTACGTCCATCGCTCGGCGATGTCGAAGCGGTGCAGGTTCTCGTGGTCGGCACGCGGGAGGTAGTGCTTGGCAAGCACGGGGTCGTCGAAGACGCTGCGGACCGTCGCGATGGCGTCCAGGTCATGCGGCTTGTGTCCCTTCTGGGCCCACGGCCATATGGACCGCGTCTCGATGGACTCTTCAGGCTCGACGAGATGATCGAGGCGATCGTCTTCCTTGTTCCCGAGGTCGATGTCGTCGGTCTGGATGACGAGGCTGGCCTTTTTGGGCGACTTGTCCTCGGCAGATGATACCGAGGGCGAGGGAGACTCCTCGACATTGTCGGCTGGAGATGCCGTGCTGTGTGGGCGTTCCGACATGGCGGGCGATCCGATTGGTCAGCAGGAGGTACCTGAGCAGCGGACGCTCGAGGTGCCTTGGCTACCTTGGGCCCTCGGGCGATCGATGGCTTGCTTGTCGTGCGTGGCTTTCCGCTCGAGGCTGGCAGGCAGGCAGTCTGTCGGCGAGGGGGGCGAGACAACGAGGATACAAGGTGCAAGGAAGCAAGATGGCAACTCTTGTGTCTTGGAAACACCTCCTGCAGGAGCTCCGTCCGATAGCTTTATAAAAACCCATCATCAGAGCTTCACCGACGGCGGATATTCACCTCACCCTGGGTTGATGTTAAATGGCGTCTTAAGACGGCATCCATACGCCATAGAAGCAGCGATGGCGTCAACCCCGAGATGCCAAGACCCAACCGTCCACTCTCGCATCGTCCTATCGACGGCCATCGTACTATACAGAGGTCAGATGCTTCTGATAGGAGGATGAATTCCATCCCTTCCGATAACTATGGCGTTGGAAGGCTGCCCTTTGTGGAGATGTTGATGGCGATTATATTGAGCTTCTACGTGCAATATCACAAGCGTATAAGCGCCCCTGTTAGATAATCTCTTTACGACTCCTTATCTAACGCTCTCAGGCCCTTCTACATCCTCTTCTCCGGGCACCACATCACGTCGCAATCATGGCACGCCTCACCCCGTCTCTATCTGCTCGTCGAGGGGTGCCGGGAGACCAAAAACAGTTATTGCTCTCGTCCACCTTTCTCAACGCCGTGGCTCGTCCGCTCCGATATGCACCTGCGCGGACCCTCCCTGTCGCCACGATGATTAGAGATCCGGATGTCGCTCTAGCGCCTGGGAGAGCTTTTGACCTGTTGGCCCCACCTGGTTCAGGAATTTGAAATGGGTCTCTAACGGCCCTATAACTACTAAAGGCCCTTTATACGGACAGTACCCTTTCATTTACGCTGTACCGAACGTCGAGGCTCTGGCAGATGGCAGAAAGACCCCTCTTGCTCGTAAGCTGTGGAATGACTTGTGAAAAGAATGCCAGTGGTTCGTGAACCCCCTTGGAATTGCTCTGTTACTGTAAAACGTTTTAGGTGTATGGAGATGATAAAGTAGCGTATGTAAGTCTACTAAGACGGTTGGTGGCCCTCCTAGTATAGCGTGATCAATGGTCAATGCAGAGTAGTAAATGAACTATTGACCAACTATGGCTTTATGCCTCCTCCGACTCTTGTTCGTCATCATACGGCATTTTCAACCTGTTTATAATCATCAGTTTTCAACCCCCCTTACCTAGCTATCTTATCTATCTATCGATGACGAGATCTATCTTACCTATCTATCGATGACGAGATCAGGGCAAGATTCTGTATAGCTGACAGGCCATACATGGCACTAATATTAGTCGAGATCCAACACGCCTCATCTACAGACGCCAGCACCAGAGGCCCGCCGACCCGCTCGCTCTCCCATGGCAGATCCGGTCCGTAGCCGCCGAAGCCGTCGCCGTGGAAGAACTCCCGCCACGCACGGCTCGCCAGGTCGTCGTCGCCCAGCCTGCTGGCGGCATAAGCAGCGAGACGGGAATGGCCCTGCCGCAGGATCTGGTTGCTGTGGCTGACCCCGAATCGGCGGATCTGGGCCGAGGCGGGCCCGCTCCAGTGGAGGCAGTACTCGAGCCACGCCTGCGCCAAGGTGGCGGTGTCGGCGGCGGGGAGGGCGTCGAGGAGGTCGGCGCAGACTTCGAAGAGCCCGAACATGGCGGAGAGGTGGGAGAGCTGCACGACGCCCGTGTTGGCGGGGTCCTGCGGCGGGGGCGACAGCACGCCCGTATCCATATCGTACAGCGCCGTGCCGGTCACGAAGCCATTGGCGAGACCTCCTATCCCCTTGATCGTCTCCCGCAGCTTCGCTTCCGCCTCCCTCCACCGCGGCCCGCGCCTTTCAAACTCGATCATCCACGCGGCTGCCAGAGCCGACCAGTCCGTCCCCAGGGCGATGGAGAGGGCGCGCCGATCCGGCGTATACGATGCCTTGTCTTTCCGGACCTTCCGGTACGGATCCAGGAGCAGAAGCGTCTTGTCGGAATCCAAGACCTCCTGCAGCAGGTCGCCGACGCGCTCGTCGCCGCCCGAGAGGTAGAAGAAGAACTTGCGGTACAGGGCGTTGGAGATGCGGTGCTGCTTGCAGCTGTCGCTCCAGTGCTGCACGCCGTGGCGCGTGCCCAGGCCCCTGTACCTCCCGAGGTGGTAGACGTCGACCTCGCCGGTGTGGCGCGTGAGCGCCTCGGCCACGCGGTAGACGTCTGGCCTCCCCGTCTGCAGGAAATACAGCCACAGCCACAGGTCCGGCGAGAGCTCCGAGTTGTCCCACGCGTAGCCGCCGACGTCGTAGCGCCAGGTGTGGCGGTCGGCGTCGTACGTGTGCATGATGTCCCCGTAGTCCCAGAAGCCATACCACTTCCGCTGCGAGATCTGGGCCTGGTAGAAGCGGAAGAGGAAGTCGAGCCTTGCTTCGATGCCGCTCACCCTCGGATTCGTCGACGCCAGCTGGGACGACGGGGTCCAGTAGTCGCCAAAAGCTCTCGTGCCGTGTATCGTCTCCGGATCCGCCACCAGCAGCGGCGGGCTTCGCGCGTACGCCGTCAGGCTTGCCAGCGCGGCGCTCTCTGGCGTCTTCTCGAAGCCGAATATGTAAAGCTCGTTCGTCCGCGCCACCCCGAACGGCGAGCCCATCCCCGGCTCCCAGTCCTCGTACGTGATGGTGAGCGCGTCCAGCTGCTCCTCGTAGGCGTCCTGCTGCAGGCCGTCGTGATACGGCCGCAGGTCCATGGGCTCAGCGGCCGGGCTGTAGAGCCACAGCGTGAGCTGGCCCATGTCCGACGCCGCGTCCCGTATGTCGAGACCGGTGGGATAACGCTCCCAGAAGTCTCGAAGGCCGACTGCCAGACCGCCTCGATTGGCGCCTCCTAGGTATGCGAGACCGCCAGCTCGCGTCCCGCCGGGGATGTTGACCCAGCTGCTCCCTGCCCTGGTTCTCTTGCGGAGGGTGAAGCCGTCGGGAGAGAGCTGCGACAGGCCGTAGTCGTTCCATGACGGCACCCACCGGAGCCGCGAGACGAAATCCGGGTCCCAGTCCTCCAACGGGGGCGTGGGCTTGCCCCCGATCTGTGCCTGCCGCACGCCCAGCCCGGGATCCCTCCGCAGCCCCGTGAGGCCCTGGACAGCCTCGTTCAGGAGGCCGTCACCAGCACCAGAAATCCGCACATGGCGATCAAACAAGGCCTCGCCGGCGAGCGGGACACCGAAGCGCAGGCCGATGCCGCGCACGAAGTCGTGGTCCATGTCGCCGTCGTATGTAATGGTGTGCACGACGCGGATCGCCTCGGAGTCGGCGTACAGGTAGAACCGCAGGGCGAATGGGAGCCACGGGATGTGGTGGCCGTCGTCGACGAGGCGGTGGGTTCCTCGCACCGCGACTACCGCTCTCACGGGCCCGCCCTGCTCGACGACCGTCGACTCGACGATGCCCTCAAAGGTGTACCGTCTCGCCGGACGCTCCGGCCCATCTCCGTCCGGGACCGCCGCCTGCGACAGCAAGACCAGCCTCCCACCCACCCCCACCACCCTCCCACTGGCGGTCACGATGCTCCGCACAACCTCCCTCCCCTTTGCCGGGAACAGAACCTTGATCCTCCCCGTGTCGACCTCGACATCCCCGCTCCCCGCCGCCCNCAGGTAGAACCGCAGGACGAATGGGAGCCACGGGATGTGGTGGCCGTCGTCGACGAGGCGGTGGGTTCCTCGCACCGCGACTACCGCTCTCACGGGCCCGCCCTGCTCGACGACCGTCGACTCGACGATGCCCTCAAAGGTGTACCGTCTCGCCGGACGCTCCGGCCCATCTCCGTCCGGGACCGCCGCCTGCGACAGCAAGACCAGCCTCCCACCCACCCCCACCACCCTCCCACTGGCGGTCACGATGCTCCGCACAACCTCCCTCCCCTTTGCCGGGAACAGAACCTTGATCCTCCCCGTGTCGACCTCGACATCCCCGCTCCCCTCCTCCCTCACCACCCTCACCCCCCCCTCGGCATCGCGCTCAGCCTCTCCTCCCTCCCCCTCCCCCTCCCTCTCTCCTCCCCCCTCCACGCCCCGCACAGCCGCGCGCACCGCATACGCGCCGCACACATCGTCGGCGCCCGCAAGGGCGTGCGCGCTCCACTTGATGGACCCGTCGTGCCAGCGCGCCGTCACCCACGACTGCAGCGGCACGCGGCGCCCGTCGTCGCCGCGGCACGTAAAGGTGGCGGTGTCGGCGTCGTACAGGCCTTGCGCCCAGGGCAGAGCGAAGGTCGTGCCGAACAGATGGCTGGGAGCAGGCTCTAGCCACCTCACCGTCGTCGCTGATGTGCTCTCGCCTTTTGCACCGTGGCTGGAAGCCATCGAACGGTTCTGCTCTGCTTCGTTTCGCTCTGGTCGTCTATCCTGTCAATCCATCATGCCAAAAAAATATATATATATAAATATATAAATCATTCCATCATGCCAGACTTTTGAACCCAGAATCATTTAAATATCTACCCATCCGAAACATCAAATCCCCAAACCGCAAAAAAGAATTGCAGGACTGGGATTTCTCACATCGGACCCAACACCTCATTAAATAAATCAAGAAGGAGGGAAAAAAAAGCGCGCGGGCTCCGAAGGCGTCATCCTCGTGCGAGGTGATGTGATTTTTTTTTTCGTGATAAGTGATTAAGTGATAAGTGGTTCTCTGATAAGATAGGGAGGGAGGGAGGGAGGGGCCGTCGTGTGAGGGGACGCGATAACGAGTGGGCCGGGCCGCCTCTCTCCACTTCTCTCTCTCTCTCTGTACGTACCCCCCCTGGAATCATGGTTGGGAATTTGGGGGTTGGGGATTTGTGGCTAGAGGTACCATACTATACTATTATATATACATATATAGAAGAAATCAATCCAATCCAATCCAATCCAATCCAATCTGATCTAATCTAATTTTATAAAACCTCTCTCTCTCTCTCCCTTTTCTCTCTTCTTCTTCTTAACTGATTGAATAGAATATATATATATATATATTCTATTTGAAGAAGAAGATTAGAGAGAAAAAAAGAAAGAAGAAGATTAGAGAGAGAAAAAGAAAAAAAGAAGATTGGGAGATCTAGATCTAGATATATATACTCCTATAGCCTAAGTCTATCATCTATCTATTAATTATCTATACCTTCAGATCTATCAAATCGGATAATCAGATTAGAATATATATATATATATATATACAGTCAAGAGGCTTATCGATTCAGGAGAGGAAGGGGGGGAAAATATATAGATAGATTTCAAGAAATCCAGGAGCGATCAACACAAAAAAAACAGTGGCGGTAATAAACAGTGGCGGTAATAAACAGTGGCGGTAATAAGCAGTGGCGGTAATAAACAGTGGCAGTAATAAACAGTGGCAGTAATAAGCAGTGGCAGTAATAAACAGTGGCGGTAATAGAATAGTAATAAGCATCATCGATCAAAAGCAATCTTAATATACACACACACACACTTCTGCTCTCGTTCCGAACTCTCACATATCGATCGACAATATAAACCAGATCAACGCCCCACCGACCTTCCTTTCCATGCTACCCCGCCCAGACGGATGATGCCATTTTCGTTTTCCTGCTCCCATGCACGCAATCGACCCAGCCCAAGCCGGATCGAATCAATCATATCGCCTTTCCGACACCGCTTGGACTTATCGTGCCGCCTTGATCTCTGAGCGCCGCAGGGCCAAGATCAGGTCCCGGATCTCCCCATTCGCTCATTACGGCCGATACGCCACTGCTGTATTTTGACGTGAAGCTTTTATCACTTACTATCCTTCCCTTGCCATATGCTACGCTTACCACTCGGGGTTCCATTGGCGCTCCTGTAGCGGTTCCGCTGAACTGATTATGTTTTTCTTGATCCACTTTACCCTCGTCCGTGTCTTGCTGTGCAGTTGAATCTTGCGCAAGCTGTGGGTTTTGTGGTAGAGCAGGTCGCCAGAGATCTGGTCGTTCAAGATCAAATGGGTCGCTTCTGCCCTTCACATGTCGCCCAGTTGCTGAATATGAGGAGAATAATGTATCACGATAACTATCCTTTGACATGCGTATCGTAGATGGATATCTACTCGCCGGGTTCGTGGATATACTTGGAGCCCGTGATCGCTGTACTTGGGCCACATAATTGGACGAGTTTGGCTTGTTGATAATATCTCCTGATTTCGTCAAGAGGGGTTTTGGTTTTGCGACTGGATCTTCAAACGGACCAAGAGTCGGTTCTGTTGGCGACGTATCATTTAGGACGTTGGGTGTTGTGGCTGGTGCCGTCGCTTGTGCACCAGAAGAAGCAGTATTACTGAAGTCTATACCTAGACTTCCCAGTTCCGAATTCCTTGGCCTAATTAGAGAAGATGTTGCAGACATTGAGAGTGAACGGCGAGAAGACCGTTTAGCTCCCCGAAGTTCGTTCTCTTTTACTGAAAGGAAATGAGAAAAGTCAACCGATTTTTGGTTTTGTGAGCTCTGTCTTGTTTGACCGCGAGCTATTGGAAATGGACCTCTGACCCCTGTAGGTTTACGACGAAGTTTAAGTTTCCAGTTGAAGTTTGCATCTGCCGTCAGCCGCTCCCACCAGTCAGCTAGACGATCACGGGCTGTGATATCTCCTCCATTGTTCGACAAAATAGATGGGTTGCGGCTGTGCTGTTGTGACATGATAGGTTCGAGGAATTGTGAGTTTCCACGGTTCAGATCCACACTTGGTGGAGCTTTTTGTCCTCTCGCTTTTGATCTTAGGGCGGCTCCCAAGCTAGAGAGGCTCGTAGTAACCCGTCCAATATGATAATTCGCTCTTGCTTTGACTTTCATACTGCGACTTGTTGGCCCTACAGAGCGGCCATCGATCTCGTAGTAGAATTCTTTCTGGGTACTCTCCGAATCAGCATTCAAAGGAGTCAGCAGCGAATCCCGATTTCTCCGTCTCCGTGTATACCACCACCATAGCATTCCGATGAGTGCTAAAAAGGCCGCACCTCCGATGACACCCCCAGCTATGGCACCGGAGTTCAGCTTTGAGGCCGAAGCTAGACCATCGGCTGTTGATGACTCGGATGCACTGTTGGACTGCGGTGTTGTAGAAGAGGACAAGCTTGTGGATGATGGCAAGGTTATTAGTGCGCCGAGAGCTGGTGAACTTGTTGTCAAAGTCGCCTGAGCAGTAATTTCACTTTGTGCCGTGGGTCCCTCGGCTGTAGATGAATCTGACGTTGACAGTAGTACACTATTAGTATTCGTAGATGATGCAGATAAAGCAGCTGCGGATTCGAGAGACTGCGTTGAGGTTGCTGCTGCTGTTGGCGTAGATATAATTGAGGTCTGTTGAGGAGTCGCCGAGGCTGCTGCCGCCGCCGCCGCCGTACTGGCTGCCGCTGTACTGGCTGCCTCTGTACTCGTAACTGCTGTACTCGTAGCTGCTGTACTCGTAGCTGCACCTGGGTCCGCAGAGCTTTGATCTGTCGTCGCCGATGTAGATACGGCTGCAGATGTGGCCGAGGATACAGTAGTTTCTGCCGCTGCCGATGCTTCTTGGGAAACCGTCGACGTTGCCGATGCCGATGCCAATGGTAATGCTAGAGCCGGTGATTCTAGAGCTTGAGTACTCGATGCTGCAGCCGAAGATATCGAGGTTGTATTTGAGCTCCCTCCACTAGACGTCCTCGGCACCGCCGTACATCGTTTACCATCAATAGTCGTAATAGAGAATCCTGCCGGCAGGGAACTTGACGCCATAATGAATACTGGCAGCTGTAGCCGCCAATAAAGAATAGAATAAAGAGACAAAAAAAATGAATGGCGCCCAGGCCGTTTACAATATCGCCATAAACATGTTTTGGCAGTACTCATAGAATGGGAGAGGCAGAAAGAGAAGAGAAATCTGGAGGCATGGTCAACATGCACAGCCAGCCTTGGATTTCAGAGAGCGTCTGGGAATCCCTTAATGGGATCCGGAGAGGATAAAAGAAGATGAACGGCTTGACGGCGGCAACGTATCAGAGCCCCTGTAGTAGTCGGGTCTGTAACACACCTGAAGCACCTTGGCTGCTCGCTTAGTCAGGGGGTCCGGCCTCGTTTGGGCGTGGACGGCGGGATGACTCGCTCGTTCACCAGCACAGCCTCACAGTGGTTTCTGCCAGTGTCGCGACGGCAGAACCGCATCCAGCATCGACGGGAAGCGCAATGCAGCAACCGCGGGAGATGCGAATAAGGGACGTCCTCGGAAGAAGGCATTGATAGATCGTCGTCGCTGGAGAGAGGGCCGCCGAGGATCCTACGGAAGCCAGCAAGGTCTCAAGCAAGAGACACAATGGGCAGTCTCGCCATCACGAGTGTCACCTCTATATTGGCGACGGCAGCACGAAACGGCGTTGAGCACAACAGTCTGTGCTATCTGTGCGCCTCAACAGAAAACGAAGGGGAAGAGGAACATCAGGGGGCAACAAAACAAATAGTTGCGCTCGGCTAATGATTGGAATAGATGATATAAACCCACCAGCAAACGTCCGGTCTCTTCAGTAAGATGTCCGGATATATGGATATGTATGTGTTATATCTCCTATACACCAGTCACTCCAATGCGAGCATGCATAGATAACAATAATGATGCATCTATCTTGCGCATGCTTTCTAACTTGTCCTGTTTATTACCAACAAGGGAGATGCAACGAGCAATTTGTCTCTATACAGCAGTATCTAATCATCATCAATGACGAAACATCCCCACGTCGCCGAGACATAGCGCCAGGTCTTCATGTCGTCATGCCGGAAGGGAAGTGTCCAGCAATGGCTTGGCAGCAAGAGAGCGCAGGCGGGCTGCAGCTCGGCTAGAGTTGAGACCCCGGTCGGGTAAGTAGAGAATATACCCGTCAAGATACCCTTTGCATGTTGGATGGCGTTTTCAAGTTCCCAAGTGCTCTGGAGATTGAGGATTGAGCATATGCTGGGTGCTGCTCTTGCCTCTCCTACGACGAGCGCCTGTACATCTCCAATCAGATTATACACCCGACGACTGATTGCTGTGGCGCTCGCGCGCCGCGGCTCGCGGCTACACGCTACACCGGACAATGGACAGCGAACGCCGGGTGCATAGGTGTCTTGCTCCGTATTGCCTCGATGAAGATGATGAAGAAGAAGAAGAATTATAACGTTGGTCCTAATGATTATAATGATACCAATTGATTGCCACGAACTATAATTTATGGCGCTCTCCCGCCTTCCCGCACTCCCGCTCCCCAAACATACATAGATAATCCCATTGTTCCCGACGGATTCTGAATATCTCAGATTATACTAATTCTTGCGATGCTTCCTTTCCCTCCCATCTTAAGTCTGGCCTTACTCCAGCTATCATCAACACCATCATCCCCACCGCCACAGACGACCGCCCCCAAAACCCATCCATCCATGTTCTGCGGGCTGCATGCAAGCTGCCACAGTCGGCATCTACTTGCATACATGAGCCGAACAAGCGACGCCCACGCACACGCCAGAACACCCGCAGACCACAAAGCAAAGCGCAACTCACAACGTCGACTGGCGCCCAAACTCTTCACCCAGTCCCCGACCGACCGCGATGCAATTTTGATGCCGGAGTTGTAGAAGAGTTCGCTGGTAGCTGCGGCGTGATATACGGTTTAGTCACATGACGTCTTGACAGTCGTACCATCTCTCTACGGACACCGCATAGCTGCGAAGCCGCAAAGCTACAACGCCGTCGCTCATCATGTTCGCTGCACTCCAACATCTAGGTATGTCACTGCTTTCGTTCCTTTATCATGGTAACACTGTAGGGGCGAAGGGGACGTTCCAAACGCACTTAATGGCCCGGCAACTGTCCTTACACTGTCCGTGTCCCTCATCAGCGCACGGCAGTTGGCCTGCTGCTCCAGCTGCTACCTTTCTTGCTCTTCTTGCTTATCCTCCTTGCCCTCCATGCTCTTCTTCTCCGAGCGACTCTCGTCCGGCGTGTCGTCTTCTCAGTTCTCTTGCTGCTTCTCGTCCATCTTCCTTACATGACGTCTCAATTCATAGGTTCACCCCCGGCAATCGTAGCTCCTAGTGATATCCCTCCACCAACGCCTGTAAGGTTTCCACACTGTACGCCTAGCTTCAACTCCCTAGAGAATGATAAGCCGCCGCTGGTCACTTTACTCCGCGGGATCCAGCGACCAATCGACGTCAAGGTCGAACACCTGGAGGCCTTGGGTCTGCACGTGATCCGAGATGCAACACCAGCCGATATCATTCCTGATCATAATTTCCTGCCGCCATCATCTTGGTTGTCCATTCCAGCAGGAGAGCTTGAAGATGTGAACCTGGCATCAACACGTCCTTTGAATAACGGGCGTAACTCGCCCGGTGCCAAGATCTACCTGGAGCGTGTAAGGGAACTTTCCACGTCCAACTCGGCAGCTTTCCGTACTATTCGGCGTATTACAACTGCACCTGGATCATCACCAGTTCGTCTTGGAAATGCGTACGAGTTCTTCCGAAACCTCGAGCTCATATCCACCTTCTGGGATGATACATCTCTGCCGGCTCCAGATGCTGGAAAGAGTTCTACTTCTACAGATTCTACAGATGTCGATGCTACTTCTTCCAAAGTTCACCCGCACCAGCGATCACACTACCGAACAGGAACCGGATCTCAGACTCCACCTGAATTCCGTATTGCCCTCCTCTCTGCCTTTGTAAAACTCGTCTCCTATGATTTTGGCTGCAACGTCTCCCTCCCTCGCGTCGAACCCCGTCTCTACATTGCCTCCTCCGCCACCCCTTCCTCATCACTCGCTGAGCCTCTACCCCGCCCGCCACTCTTCTCATTCCCCGCCAACATGTCCTTCATCTACCGCACCCCTAGCGACCGCGCTTCTGCCCGCTCTGGCGTAGTCGAAGGTCCCGTTGCAGCCCTCTCCGCCCGCCCCGCAACCGGCTTCTACAACCCAAACGACGAAGTCCTCGATCTGTGTCGCGAAACTGCCGCCATCCTCATCACAGCCCAACAACGCTCTCGCGAAGGAAAAACCGAGCGAAAACTTGACCCGGACGCCTGGTGGTGCCACAAGCGTCGCTGGGGCGGCGGAACCGGTGGTCCTATTGGAAAAGAAGAAGGAAGCTCAGCTGCATCTTCCGACCCAAGCGCCGCAGTCCCATCAGACGTGCTCATGGGCGGCACAGCCCAAGCCCCCATTGGACCCAGCCCAGCGAAGAAATCTCGCAAGACATTAAGTGTGTATGATGCGTACCGCATGGTGCGACCACCGAGCTCGACGTGGGATCGCAAGGCGAAATATCTTGCGATAGGCAAGATCCCAGATGTGGAATTCGACGATGTGTTTTTGCTGAGTAGCTTGAATCACCATGTGTCGATTGTGAGGACGCGGGTGCCGGCGGGGTTGGTCGAGGAGCTGGAGACGGGAAGGCAGAGTGAGGGAGAGAGGGAGAGAGCAGAGATGTGGAGGAGTAGATGGTATGATTTGTTTCTGGTGGAGGACCGGGTCGAGGCTATGAGTGTGATATGGGGCATGATGGCCTATCTGATGCGGAAGGTGGAGACTGGGATCGAGGGCGGAGAGGAGAAGGCCTAGGATTTAGAGAGACGGGAGAACCGTCCTGGATCAAAGAGTCGTCACGTGGTTAGATATCAGAGGTCTCAGATTGCGTACGAGCTGGAGCATCTCATTCTCACATATGTATGCCTAGAAGTAGAATCTCCCGTTCCCTTTTAGCGAATATCGACGACAAAAACGAAACGCATGCACCAGATAGCCCAGCCCCCGTCCATGATCACTTATCACCGAATCCTATCCTGCATGGGAGCCGTAGCCGTCCTGGGAACCCAGCTGCGCATTCGGATAGGACCCTGTACCAGACATCGTATTACACCGAGCTGCACGGCATTGCCCGCCCCCCGCCAGACCGCAGACATTGCATCCATCACCACCCGCCCCCAGCCCAGCTCCCCCGGCCGGGCGAGACTGCGCGGACTACAAAAGCTCTGCGAGAGAGCAAGACCACGCAGCCAGAGCCAGAGCAAGACCACGCAGCCGCACGGCAGACGTCTAGCCTGGGCCCAGGCCAGGCGTCGTGGCGCGCAGCTGAAACCGTACCTGCGCTAACGCTCCTCGTGGCGCCGTGGCGTGTCCTGGATGTGCTCCCCCGAGGAAGAGATTTGGGGGGCGGGGGTCAGGCGAAACTTCAAAAAAAAAAAAAAAAAAAAAAATTGGCTGGGTCTGGGGTTGTTGGGATATATTTTTTTGGGGGGGGGGGGGGGTAGAGGGATGGGGGATGGGAGGTGGAGATCTACCGATTCAAAGAAATCTCGAGATGCCTTGCTCTCGGGAAAAAAAAAAAATACCTAGCCAACGCATGAAAGAATAACGACTCTTGTCTTCAATCCTGTGTTTGATTAGTCTGATCATCTGTCTCACAGGATGCCAAGGTATCAACGCGAAGGAATTAGAGAACAATTATATATGAAGTGGTGAATAAATCCGTCTTCGAGCAAATTGGGGGGGGGGGGGGTATCAAAATTACAACCTGCCCGAAACGGCCTATCCGTACCGCGGCATCACCAATTCTCAGCGCGCCAGCAGCAAGTTACAGCCTAGCGGATGTCCTACAGTAGCAACAAGATATAGTATCAAACATCTGATCCTCAACACAGCACCGTGCTCTAGATTAAACATGCTGCTGCTGCTGATAATGCTGATCAATCTGCGTGGGCGGGTTGTATTGCTGCTCACCTGGCCCGTTGGCGCTATATTGCTGGCTGAGAGATTGCTGCGTGACTACCGAGTCTAGCTTGTGTTCATCAGTGCCGGCAGTTGCAGGCGCAGTTGCGAGAGCGCCGGATGTACGCAGGCGGTGGAGGTTGACACCTGGTGCAACGTTAGTAGATGATTATACATATCAGGCGTTTTGATGCTATCGTATAGATCACAGGAGAGGGGATATTACCGAAAACGATTAGAGAGATGATGAATAAGACCCAGATAAGAGCGCCGAGACCAGCGACGGCCTTTGTCGCGTTGATCGCAGCCCCGAAGTTCCCAGTTGCACGATAATAACCATCAAGATAATAGTCGAAGACCGATGAGACCGTGGCACAGAGGGCCCAGCTCACGAGCCAGAAAACCACAGCTGCGATTTCCAGACCCAGTTGGACCCAGCAGATATACGCGGCGGGATACCAGAAGGCGGAGATGAGGATCTGTAGAATGGTCAGTTCCTTGTAGCCTTGAAGTGAAGCGTCCCTTCTGCACTTACATAGCCAAGCAAGCCGAATGTCCAGATGGCGGTGAAGATGGTCATTCCTGGAAGCTTCTGTCAACTGCCGTGTCTATCTAAAGCTACACGACTGCCTTACCATAGCCTGACCAGCTACCCAGAACGGACGTCGCGAACGCAGCCAGAGCCAGATTCACAAGTGCCAGTAGCTATATTTCCATGAGAATAGTCTAGAAAATATGCTGCGGGGCCAGCACTTACCCCTTGGAAGATGCGAACGATGAACAGCCAGAAGGGCTGCACAGGAATATGTCCATGCTGAGCACGATTCTGCAAGGTGTGCGCGTCTGTTGCGGCGGTTATAGCCATCTTGAAGATTTGTATCTAGATGTCCCGCTTGGTTGATTGAAGAAGATTGCTGAGATAGAAGAGCTCGAGAAAGCTGGATGTAGATGTGGGGAGTCTGAGACAGGAGGAGAACAAAGAAGGCAAACAGCTCGAGCGGGGAGACATGACTTGCTTTATGCACTGAACACACTGGCAATACAGCCTCCCAGGCACGTTTGATTGCGGACTGATCATCCTACCAGCTGAACTGAGTGTGACTCGAGCTGCATGTGTGCATGTTCAGGATGTGCATGTCAGGCATTTGTTTGCCTGGTCAGACAGGGCTGAGCGCCCCCTGACCCCAGAGAGCTGTCAAATAAGGTAATGTGGAGGTTCCAGTCAGCCTTTGCAGGAATGGGCTCTTCCTCCAGGGCGCGCATGGTTCAAGCGCTACCGAAAGCGGCTCTTCCAGGCATTCGGAAGCCGAGCCGCCCATCACAGGTCTGCGTGTACCAGAGTGCTTGGTGGTGAACACACGGTCTCTTTCGAAACATCGGTCCTCGAGATGCGCGACTCGACCTGTTCCGACCCCGCTGGCGCCCTTGGGTTGCCAAGAAGGGAGATGCCAGGCTCGATGCATCCTGCTAATCGCCTGCTAATGGGCTGCTAAGCGCTGCCCAGCATGCTGCCCAGCATGCTCTCTCCCCAATGCCCCCTTTCCCTTTTATCACAGCGCCGTGGCCGAATCACGCCGCTGCGCGTGACTTGTGACTGGCTGCACGGCTGCACGGCTGCCGTATGCATACTTAGACTTCATCCCATCTGATCCTCCACTCTTGGGTGAGGCTTCCTGGCGAAATCCAGGCACCTCTGTGGACTGCCAGGCAGCCGTGGCTTGGCTTTTTGGTGGTGGCTTCGGAATACGACTCTGAACGCAGGACCTGCTGCGCTTTAGCACGTTGACCGCTTTCGCCCATGGTGTTTACATGCACGACCACTGAAAGAGCCTATGCTGCAATTGTTAATTTTTGTCGAGTTCTGTATTTATCGGTGAGCCGACACGATGCGATCGGCATTCCTACAGCACGTGTGTAGACCTTCAGTTGCTCTGGCGCTGGGCACGCCGTGGCATCTGTGCCTTCTGGACTCGTTAACGGAGTGGGAAAAAGGTTGCAGCTGAATGTCGCGAGGACCTTCGCCAGTCACTGCGCAGTTTTATTCCGAGCACTCTTTTCCGATATTTGCAATGCAAGGAAACATCCCGGTCTGGCTCTCAATTTGATAAGTATTTCAATATGGAGGCTGCTATCCGAACAAACGAAAGCTATATGCTTGAACTGTGGCACAAAATGTCCTCCCGTTGAAGTGAAATCAGCTGCATCAGCGCTGTACACTACCTAGTATCTTACGGCCCACCTAGTCGCTAAAAAAATGAATATACTTTCATAAAGTATAAGGCTGATCACCCATGCCCCCTGGTGCCCTCCACCCGTGAATATCTTTCATCAGAGAATGGTGCGCAGTTTCACGTGCGCGCCTCATCACTCTGTCGATGCCTCGAGGAGGAAACATCTCCTATTGCAATAAATTTCTTATAGCCATTTCCATCCATAATTTCGTGTATTGTCTATGCAGGAACTCGATATGTGGGGGCATTGGCGGACCATCCGCCTTCCCCAAGCCCTGATAGAAAACGCTCTTTAGTCCGAAAACTGCGACCCCCTCCTCTTTGTTTATAGTCGCCGACATTTCAAATAGACCGTCTGAAGGCCTGATGCCGGTTTTCAATGGCGAGTCACCGCACCGGACTGTGATGTGATCAGGAGTATGCTCGAGGACCTCGAAATGGTCGGTTATTTGCGTGCCGACTTCATATCCGGACTCGAGCAATTGTTTACGGCCCCATAGCTGATGTGCTGTCGTAGGGCCGTGGTATTTGCGCGAAAGGTATGCGCGCTGAATTTCATATGCTAGATGCAGCAATCAGCGAATGTGTAGGCGATGACGGGGGGAGCGCGCCGGGGATGTACATACACAGGCCTCCCCAAACACCAGCGCAGAACGCCCGAACAAGCTTGCCGTCTTCTAAGAGCAGCTCTGGCTTGATCTTCGATAATGGCACCCTCTTTATACAAAGATCTTGAGTAGCCGGGTTCTTTTCGGGGTTGTACTTCTGGTACGACGGAGAACTGAAGATGGGATCATCGTCTGAAAAGGGGACAAAGGTGGAATTGCGCGTCGCCAGGAAGAATCCGCCTGTGCCACCAGCGCCTAGGATAGCAGCCGTCCTGAGGAGTCTGGGCAAAACAGCCATCTTGAGAATATGTTCTGTTCTTCACAGCGAGGAAACAATGAGAAATGATGTGATTTCGTGCACTGAAATACCGGATCGCTAATAGGCCCTCGGATGCACTTCCTCCGGCTATGATACCTTATCTCCACGTGATATAGCCTGAGAAGGCCCGGCCATCTCCGGGAACTTACATGGTTGCCATCTATGAAATAGCTGAAGAAGAGCCATGTGCAAGCCCATTAGGCCTGCTATGATACTCGCGACTCGCTGTATTCATCTGGGACGTCTCCATCTAGCCACCGTACGCAGAACCCGCAGAAGACCCCCGAAGGACAGACGAATCCCGTGAGCTACCGGTCTCCACTTTAGCGGCGGCAGGTCGGGTCTCCCGGCTTTGGGATTCGGAGCTCGCCTGGACGCTTGCTGTGTGAAGTGAAGCATCCCTCCGGCACCCAGGCCTCACTCCGGCTTGTCACCGTCACCGTCACCGTCACCGTTCCGCCTGGTCCAGATGGTAGAGGGGGTTCAGAGGGCGGAGGACGTTACAGTCAAGCATCCAGTGATGCACCGTCACGTGCAGCAAGCTTTCTGCTCCGGCTTGTCAGCCTTAGGCACCCCAGTCCACCCTGAATGCAGAATGACGGATGCAGTCCCTCCGTGCAGACGGTCTTCCGCCGCAGCTTTGCTGAAGTTGTCGGCGGGGCAGCGACAGGCTACTATTGCCCATTCATTAAGGGCCCCGATAGCAGGTCGCCGGAGGGGTGTTGCAGGCACGGCTAGGGCATTGTTCGTAGCTCCAGCGCATCCGTAGGCTTGCTCAGCCATCGATGCCCCGCCGATAGATAAACACCTCTAGAGACTCACAGCAGCCCTTCATACCCCACAAAATCCACCAATTTCCCTCGCCCGCTCCTAGGACTCCCGCGATATTATTCTACTTCCCTGACAATTCTACATTCTTTTTGAACTTTGAAAATACAGCGTCGTGCCCGTCTTCCACCCGTCCGCATTCTTATCGGTGGCTTCTTATCACCACGATAAGCACATTCCTTCAAGAATCCCAGTTAATCACCGATACTGCTAGACTGCTACGGTTCTCACTCGACTTCTTGCTCTCCACAAAACCGAGTCTTCCTCCTTGAAGTCCATGATCATGGCACAAGCTCATATCGCAAACGGACTCTCTGATGCCTATCTATATCCAACACCCACCTCAACTCCTCCTCATGCCGCTTCCGCTCCACTCACCGTCCTTGTCTCGACCCGTGCAGTCATAACAGACGCCGAGAACAATCTCGTTCTGTCTCCTGCAACAATATCAATCTCCCCGACCACTGGAAGAATAGTTTCGGTCCTTACAAGCGTACTACCACCGAGCTCCTTCCCTTCCAATACGAACTACGTTGACCACAGCCCCCATATTCTTCTTCCAGGCCTGGTTGATGCACATGTCCATCTGAATGAGCCAGGACGGACAGAATGGGAAGGATTCTGGACTGGTACTCGCGCAGCAGCGAGTGGGGGGGTTACTACGGTAATCGACATGCCACTCAATGCTATTCCACCTACAACAACTCTGGAAGGACTGCAGGAGAAGATAAAAGCCGCACAAGGCCAGTGCTGGGTCGATGTTGGCTTTTATGGTGGAATAATACCGGGAAACTCCAAGGATCTGCTGCCGTTAGTTGAAGCAGGCGTCCGAGGATTCAAGGGATTTTTAATAGAAAGTGGTGTAAGTGGAGTTATACTTGAGCCTACACATCTGCAATATCTCCTACATACAACATTTCCACGTAACTGACATCGCCTTGAATAACAGGTTGACGAATTTCCTGCTGTCTCTTCCGCCGATGTGGCCCTTGCTATGACAACACTGAAGGATTCGCCCACTACTCTGCTCTTCCACGCCGAAATGATTCCCCCAATTGCGGATTCCGTAGGTGACGATGTACAAAGTTCTCTTCCACCACCGGTACCACGTGGTGCTTTCAATGCGTATTCAACCTTTCTCGAATCGCGGCCTCCATCCTTTGAGACGTGCGCTATCGAAGAGGTCCTCTCGCTAGCACACCGGGCACCCTCCCTGCAGCTCCATATTGTGCACTTGAGTGCAGTTGAAGCCATTCCTCTCCTCCGCGCGGCTCGCCAAAGTGGCATCAAGATCTCAGCAGAAACCTGCTTTCACTATCTGACACTCACTGCAGAAGAAGTTGCCACTGGAGACACGAGACATAAGTGTTGTCCACCAATTCGATCAGCCTCTAATCGTAACGGTCTCTGGGCTGAGCTCTCACGTCCAGATTCTGTTCTCCAGACGGTTGTATCAGACCACTCACCCTGCACGCCCGAGCTTAAGCTCCTTCCTGATCACATCTCCGACCCAACGAGGGGTGAGTTCGAAGGCTTACAGGACGAGACCAAGAAAGGTGACTTCTTTTCTTCATGGGGTGGGATTTCTAGCGTTGGGCTTGGGCTACCAATTCTATGGACCTCGGCGCGTGGACAATCACATTCGTTGAAGAAGCCAATTGATATCTTAGATATCGTCAAATGGTGCTGTGCCAACACGGCAATTCAAGTAGGTTTACAGGGAACCAAAGGTGCATTAAAGGAAGGTATGGATGGCGATATTTGTGTATTTGATGATGAGGGATCGTTTATAGTTGAAAGGGCACGAATGCTATTCCGGAATAAAGTATCGCCGTATCAGGGAAGACGTCTCCAGGGCGTGGTAATGGAGACATATCTGAGAGGGAAGAGTGTTTATACTAGGGAAGCTGGGTTTGACGAGACAAAAGTCCCCAGTGGACAGCTTCTGCTTGAGAAGAGAAAGATTTGACTTGATGTTTTGAAGATGCATGGATGGGAGTGACATTAGATAGATGTCTAGAATCGGTGGGCGAAGCATAGCATATTGCGGGATTTGTAAGAGTCCTCACAATTTATTAAAATGTTCTATACGAGAACGAGACTTGATATGGATCCTGGAGTATAGTGAAAGCGTGTCTGGGAGGCTTAAGGCTCGTAAGATCTAGATCTACCTCGAATGCAATGTGATACGCTCCGAGACGAGACTACGCCGAAGAGCTAAAGATGCAGTTGGCATCGAGGATATACAAGAAATATTCCAATATCGTCAATAGATTTCGAAAATATGCAGAACAATGATGGCATCAAGAACTATCACAACGATGCAGAAGAACCACATTATATCTCATTCTGGCTGGGGAGAGTACCCCTCCCCACCATATGTCAACAGCTGGACTGGCTAAACATAATACGCCCTTTCCTGGCTTCTAACTGGACCGACGAACAATCATCTCATATTCGACAAACGACATATTGCTACATTTGCGTTCGTAGTGTCCTTCGAGTGCTGCTTCGGACCGTGACAACACGGTCGCAAGTTGCTCTGAGAGCTCCAGCATCTCTAGAAGCCGTATCAGTTTCGGAAGCACAGATGACTTCGAATTATCTAAAGGCAGATACCTCTTCGTGGTTGTAATCATTTCCTATGAGAGCTGCCCCTGAGCGGAGTAGGGATCAGAGAGACGCTCAAGCTATGGTCTTGTCACCCCTACGACGCCCGTGCGACTCTAAGTCCCAATGATACCACATATATATACACGAGCAATTATACATATTTAGAGGAATTTTCTTTGGTGTTCAAAAGAAACAAGACGAAATAAAGAGTGCTTTGCTGATTAAGGAGATAGTAGATGGGATAGAGCTGATAGAGTGGTGGGGCCCTTCTCTGCTAGATCGAAGAAAAGGACGTGGAATAATGACGAGAAAGGTAAATAGACTTTCTTTATCTGTTGTTAAAATAACTTACAGAGTTATGATGATTTCATGCTGGTAAAATTTAAGTAGCCATCCTGAAGTCTAAACAGATATTTGCCGGAGCGTAACTCTAGCAAGACATTGTAAATTATATATTCCTAGACGTATAATAAGCCAAAGATGACCGGAAAGCTCCCGTCATTGATGGACTGCAGCTTTTCTGGCATCTCTGGAGGTTTCTTTCACGTCATGTATGACGATGTCTGTACTCTCAGGCGCGGAATCGGAATCGGAAGCGGAAGCAGAGGCCTTCTCATAGCACTAAAGCCGGTCACGTGCATCTTTTTTCTGGAAGAAGAAGGTCCAGCCTGGCCAATCAGCGCACATACCACCCGTCGTGGCCGCCTATCAGTGTCAAATGCCGAAACGGAGTAGTTCGGAAGAACCGACGGGGCGGATATTCTTACTTATCCGGGTATAAATCACATGAACCACAGCTCTTGCAATANAAGCACGTGGGATAATGACGATGTCTGTACTCTCAGGCGCGGAATCGGAATCGGAAGCGGAAGCAGAGGCCTTCTCATAGCACTAAAGCCGGTCACGTGCATCTTTTTTCTGGAAGAAGAAGGTCCAGCCTGGCCAATCAGCGCACATACCACCCGTCGTGGCCGCCTATCAGTGTCAAATGCCGAAACGGAGTAGTTCGGAAGAACCGACGGGGCGGATATTCTTACTTATCCGGGTATAAATCACATGAACCACAGCTCTTGCAATACCCGGGCGCGGGTGATTTTTAGCCTTGAGCGCAGTGATATATGCTGTGCTGATAAGATTGCCTTGTTCTCCCTTCATCTGCTCCTTGGACCTTTCCGATTCCGCTTCCGCTTCCGCCGTTTCGCAAGTTACAGTGAGTGACATGCTCGTATTGATACTGTACAGTCAATATCAGACGGCGCTTTCCCTTATCTGGCAAGTATAGGCGGGCGGACGTAGATTATCGCTGTGGTGGGGCTCGATATCGGACAATCCATATTGCGGGTTGAGACCGGGGTGGGCGGGGTGCAAAGTTGGCACCCTTATCGCTCTGTGTCGCCCCCCCCCCGAGTATAAAGCCCTTGTGTCTTCCCGATGCTGTATCTTTTCTTCCTACTCACTCATTAAGGCTATAGTTCCGAGCTTCGTACCTCCCATCCGTGCATTCCTTCATTCACCTCCGTCACCATGTCTACTGAGCAAGTCCCGGTCTCTTTGCCCTTTGTTGGCACAGCCAAGCAAACCGAAACTCTCCAGCATCCTATTGGACCACTGACCGCCAGCGAGATCAGTGAGAGCACAAAGCTCATCAAATCAGTATGGCCTTCCAACACGCTTTTCCAGTTCAAGGCCATTACCCTGCAAGAGCCGAAGAAGGCCGAACTTCTACCATATCTTGTTGCTGAGCATGAGGGAAAGCAAGTAACTGCTATAGATAGAAGAAGTTTTGTTGTCTACTACATTAAAAACACCGTAAGCACCTTATTCTATGCATGTATGCAATTATATAGACTAATATATGTTACATACAGGACAAACTCCATGAAGCAATAGTAAACCTATCAGAAGGCAAGGTCGAGAGCAATGTACGACTCGGACCCAACATACATAGTAACTCGGATGGAGAAGAGATTATTTTGGCGGAAAAAATTGCCTTGACGGATGAAGGAGTACAGGCCGAGCTTGCCAAATTAAAGCTTCCAGAGGGCACAGTCGTCATTAGCGACCCTTGGATTTATGGTGAGAAGTTTGCTGTATATTACTCACGGACTGACAGCTAATATCCATAGGCTCTGATGGCGTCAACAATGGTCTCTTCAGTGACGAAAAGCGCTTGTTCCAATGTTTCCTTTACCTTCGTGACCCAAACAACTCATCAGAGGCCGACAGCAACCACTACGCCATGCCCCTCAGTATTTCTCCAGTTATCAGTGCAGAGACGATGAAAGTTGTAAGAATTGATTACCTTCCCACCGGTACAGACAACACGATTAAGCCTCCCTCTCCGTACAAGGTCCAACCACCAAACGAGTATATTCCAGAGGCATATAAGCTCCGCACTGATCTCAAACCGCTGAGGGTGGTCCAGCCTGAGGGTGCTAGCTTCTCTGTTAGCAACTTCAGCGAGCAAGGTCATGAGATCGCTTGGCAAAAGTGGGCTTTCAAGGTTGGGTTTAACATCCGGGAGGGTATGGTCATATACGATGTTCATTACGATGGCCGTCCTCTATTCTACAGATTGTCTCTTTCAGACATGAATATTCCATACGCCGATCCACGACACCCTTTCCACAAGAAGGCTGCATTTGACCTTGGAGATGCCGGTGCAGGTAGCACGGCAAACAACCTAAAGCTCGGATGTGATTGTCTTGGTGCTATCCATTACCTATCAGCAGTCCTAAACAACTCCGCAGGAGAGCCTCTTCCGATGGAAAATGTTGTTTGTATTCATGAGCAAGATGCTGGTATTGGATGGAAGCACACCAACTACCGTACTGGGCGTGCAGTAGTTGTTCGCAACCGTGAACTCGTGCTTCAGTCTATTATTACAGTTTCCAACTACGAGTACATTCTTGCTTTCATGTTCAACCAGGCTGGAGAATTGATCTACGAAGTTCGTGCCACTGGGATTCTATCAACACAGCCAATTGATGAGGGTATTGAAGTACCATGGGGAACTATTGTGCACCCAGGTGTTCTCGCTGCTCATCATCAACATTTTTTCTCTCTACGTGTTGACCCAATGCTTGACGGACCTCTCAACCGTTTGACCTATGACGAAGCACATGCTATGCCACGTTCAGACTTCAACCCTTACGGTGTTGGCTACACAGTCAATGAAACCGTCGTTACCGAATCTTCTGGTCTCGACCTCAATGCTGACACAAATCGCACATTCAAAATCCAAAACTCTTTCGTCCATAACTCGATCAATGGAAAGCCTGTTTCTTACAAGATCCATGTACCACCTTTCCAAAAGATGCTTGCGGACGCAGAATCTTTCCACCACAAGCGTGCCGAATTCGCCGACCACAACATCTACGTGACCAGCTACCGCGATGGCGAGTACTACGCAGCCGGAAAATACACCAACCAGTCACGTGGAGGAACTGGTGTCCGATCATTCGCAGCCCGCAAGGATGATGTTAAGGACAAGGACATTGTCGTCTGGGTTCAATTCGGTATTAACCACGTGCCTAGAATTGAAGATTTCCCAGTTATGCCTGTCGAAATCATCAAAGTGTCACTCAAGCCTGTCAACTTCTTCGAGAAGAACCCAGCTATCGATGTCCCGCCCAGCACCCAGGACTTCAACAAGTCTGTGCTTGTGTCTGCGCAGGCCGAGACTACCACGGCTGTAATTGGGAAGGATGGAGATGTTTGCTGTACCAAGACAGAGACTCCGAGCAAGATATAGAATGGACAACCAGTAGGAGTAGGGAATGATGAGTGATGAAATCCATTTGAAGTGGTGATACCATCTATTGAAATAGACTAGGAATTATGGCTGGAGTTATGGCTATACTATACTATACTGGAGATTGGCTAGCTAGAGCAGCATATTAGCTAAAAGTCATGCAGAAATACACTTTGTTACTCCAACGCAGCGCTTTTCGCTTTAGGTTTCTTTGCTTTCTGGAACCTAGACTCTACAGCCTCGTGCTCTCTGCTGAATCACGCAAAGGGGTTGTGAACCAGTTGTAAGATTATGGCAGGAGCTGTCAAATGATTTACTACTGAATTCCTGAATCGGATATGCCACTGTGCCGAAATAAGTTCGACATAGGCTAACATGAAAGTTGTAAGCATAAGTGAGTAGAAGACGTCACAAGTACCCCCGATCGACGACTCCATTCATCAAGACCTCGACTGGACTTTCGACGTTTCGTCGAGCGCTCTCGTATCTAAGCTCGGTGCCCGAATCTCCAGTCCCGACCTCTGACTAGCCCAGCGGGAATCTGTCTCTGAAAACGAGGAAACAGAGCAGCAGAACAAGCACATATGCGTACGCAAAAGCAAAGGTCAGAAGTTATCGATTTCAAATGTCTCGGGGCATTACTTGGTATATAGTACATCGCAGATCGGCAAGGGTTCGCACAACCCAGCCTCGCCAGCGCCCCCAGCTTTAGGCAGCTACAGAAGATATCAAGAGCCGCCATTCCCCAGCTCCCACTTCGTGAGGCATAATTAAGCCTCGCGCAGCCCGCTACGTAAAGCCGTCTAAGCGGTAGCATTTTACGGTACGATACAGAATCCCTAGCAGCTTTCGCAAGCTGGGTGCTTTGCGTTTCTTCTATATGCGCGCCTGGAATAGATGTGGACCGAAAGCCGTCGCGGGGCTCTGGCGGTTTGCGATTCGCTACTTGACGAGACGGATACAGCGACGGGACTCGGGACTGCGAGAGGTCAATGGCGACGGCGACGGCGACCTGGACCCTTTGCATAGCAGCTCAGATAGCGCTGGTTTACATCCTTATCAGCTTCCAAAGACGTGGTCTTTTGTAGAGAGTAGCCAAGAGAACAGGCTTGCGGAACTTCTTTCGTCTTATCCGACTTTCACATCGATCGTCAGGGAGCTGCATTATACCGACATATTAAGTCTCAGTCTTGTATCACGTGGCATCCACATGTCTATCTTCTACGAGCCAGATCGCCGGGCACGTCTGAGATCTCTGCAAAGTAAGTGCTGTTTCGGGGACAGTACGAATCATTGCTATTGCTGTAATAACCCCATCTGCCACGTAAGCCAGCCAAGCATCCCCTGAGGCATGAAGTCTAATATATATCCAGTCTTGCCGAGTTGGGATTGATCTAGCTCCACCGCACACAACAAAACATATACGGACATGTGAACCCTACTGCTCGAAATGCTACCGTCAACATATCTGCAAAAATAAACCCGTCGTGCTTCGGTCCTTCGATTCTCCTGCGGCGAAGGAAGCTAGACCTTGTGACTGCCTCCCGGGACAGTCTTCGCGCATCGCCTACCGGGAACTGTGCCAGCAGTGTGCACGGGAGCCATTCGCGGTCAGTATCGCAAAACGCGAGCGAAGGCAGAAGGAGCATTTGGCGGTTACAAAGGGCAGAGGGCTGTGTTATCGCTGCTCAGTAGTATTGCCGTATGTGGGACCGATATGGTGGAGTTGCAGGTTGTGTCGGACGGAATGTCGTAGTCGTCTTCATCCGACGTGGTCAGAAAGTGCTGAGATGTTAGGTGTTTGCTTGATGGACATTGATATGTAAGGGATGCATCACACAGGGCTTGGTAATGATTTATCTGAAATGCTGTGTTGTTGAAGGTGTTTGGTAACAGAATGTAAGCTTTTATACTATAATTCAAAGTTGAAATGTAACATAGCGAACAATAATGATATCCCCCCATCAATACCATAAATGCTCCACGTGTTTTTCCTTTTTTAAAAAATCCCATTATATGTGCTTTGGATCCATTCATTCGAAAACCCGAGTCACATCCTTATTGATCCCCGTTTTTGTCTCCGCATGTTGCTTGCTCAAATGGGCCTTCTTAATGAACAATGTTGCCAATAGGCAAGTGCCGGCGATACACGCGTATAAAATCCACATATTCCTCATACTCCAAGCAAATGCTTCTTGTACTGCTAATCTTTGGGCCGGATCCTTTAACGTTGCAACAACATTAACATTTGCAGCTGCGCCACCTCCAGATAGTAAATCTGTAACGTTAGACGGTAAACTTATAGGAGGTAAGCTCAGCTCCAATACTCGGATGTCCATCGAGTTTTGGAAAATCACACCACCAATAACTATGGACAGGGAGGTGGCGAGATTTCGAGTAAAGCCAAATGTAGCTGTCGCAGTTGCAATATCGTCTTGAGAAACGAGAGCCGTGAGAGCGATAAGAGGCGTCTCAAAGAGTAAGCCACCACCAACTCCAGCGAGGATTTGAAACCCTACTATTTTGCCAATAGAAGTATCTTCGGAGAACAGGATATATAGTCCGTTACCGACTGTCATCAAGACGGCACCGATCCAGATGAGCTCAATGTAGCGGCCTGTCCGATGGATTATCGCACCGGCAGTCATGCCCATCAATGCCTCTGTGACGATGATTGGGAGGACTAGATAGCCTGACTTGAGGGGTGAAGCCTGCAGAGCGGACTGAAAATATAAAGGTAGGTAATATTCGGCGGCTATAAAGATCTGCAAAACTTCAATAAGGACAAGGGAAAATTTATATTGCTAGGAGACCACTTACCATGCCATGCAAGAAGCATACCAAAAGACAAGCCACGTTTGACCTCTTGCTAAACAGACCAAGAGGCATAAGAGGATATTTCGCAAGTTTTTTTTCACTGAAAATAAAAACAAAAGTCATGAGAGCTCCAAATATGACGAGGCAAATAACCTGTGGAGATTTCCAAGGGAAGGTTGCACCACCAAACTCAAGTCCGAGAAGCAGCATCAATGTTAAACCCAGTATTGAGAGGCTTCCAGCCCAGTCAATAGCCTTAAACCCGTCGATTACTGAAGTTTTAGGATTGTGGACGTCTAAAAATATCAATAAAAGGATAAATGTCAACCCTGAGATAGGAAGATTGAGCCAAAAGCAATAACGCCAAGATAGCTTTTCTGTAAATGCCCCACCGACGAGAGGTCCAATTCCGCCCGCCAAGGCCCATGCAATTTCAGTAAGTCCTAAATAAAAACTACGTCGCCTGCTTTATAGTTAGGATAACTGCGCCGGGTATTGGGCAATTGCGGACTGACCTCATGCTAAAGAGATCTGAAATGGTGATGAAACAAAGCTGGATAAGGCCGCCGCCAGCTGTCCCTTGTATAGCGCGGCCAATTATTAGCATTTTCATATCGATTGCTTTTGCGCATATAATGGAGCTACCGAAAAATATTGCTACAGCAGCAAGCAGAACCGGTTTCCGACCCCATATATCTGAGAGTTTGGCCCATATTGAGCAAGCTGCGGCGTTAGCCAGGAGATAAGCACCGCCAATCCAGACATATCCTGAAGCTGAATTGAAATCAGAAGCAATCGTTGGTACTGCAGTAGCTACTATCGTCTGATCTAATGCAGCAACAAACATGCATAACTATAGCATGAGACGTTAGCTGATAACATGAGAAATATAGCAGACTAAAACCAACAGCAAAACAATATACAGAGGAATTAGAAAGATTAGGAGCGGAGCGCTTGGGACTACGAAGGCCCTGCAAGAGGCTCTAAAAAAAAAGGTAGGTGGCACCTCCCCAACTTTTCCATCTCAGGTTTCCGACTCGAGCTTAGAACGCTTTTAGAGGGCAAGGAGTACGTACATTGAGAGCTAGAAGAACGCCAAACATCTGGAGTCGACTTCGAATCTTCTCCGGTTCAGGCTGTTCCTCGTTGAAAACCCCCAGTTCATGATCGTTAGGGCCATCCACGACAAGATCCGAGCCTGATGCCTTCCCCTCAAGCACTTGTCCATCATCCTTATTATGGGTAGTAATTGCCTGTTCTGTCATTATGATGGCTGGGTGGGAGGATGAGAGAGACATCTCAAAGCAGATGCTCACGGTCCTTTCGAGTCACCAGAATTGCACCTGAAATATTTCATGGGAGCTGCTAAGTAGATCGCGCAATAAGCTTTTTGTGGGGTGGGGTTGCCGCCAATGAAAGCTTGGCCTAGCTCATTTCCCCTAGATCACTAGTACACGTGACACCCCACCTTTTCATAACGAGCACATTAATATCTTTCCACTCTTCAGGTTTTTTTTCATGTTAATATTAGCACCGGAATTTTTTTAGACAGATGTTCTCCATTTCTTTCCCAGTGAGCGTGCAAAAAGCTCACAGGTAATACAGGCCCTTATTTTCACTATGCCGGAACATGCAACGTCCGAACATGCGTGAATACATCTCTACTATATGCGCCTCCTTCGCGGCCTATGCCTGAATTTTTCATTCCGCCGAAGGGAGTGCCTAATTCCCTAACAAGCCAGCAATTTACCCATATCAATCCCGCCTCTATTTGTTCTCCAACACGTCTCATCCTTGCTCCATCTTTCGTTAGCAAGACAGCAGCAAGGCCATTTGGGTTGTCGTTAGCTAGCCCCACTGCTTCATCTTCTGTACCAAACGGCGCAATTGTGACAACTGGCCCAAAAATCTCTTCCCGCATCACAGCGCTGGAAGTAGAGACACCAGTGAGGATAATCGGTTCCATCCAGTATCCCGAAGTTGGGTTAGCATCTGGGATAGAACCCAACTCAAAGACAGCTTTCTCCTGTTCTGCCAAGAATAGATAGGAGAGAATCTTCTTGTAATGCTGAAGAGATACGATAGCTCCCACTTTACCACCACATTTGTAGTTTTCTGCTACGTAGCCAGTGAATTTCCTTACGAAAGCTTCATATATCCCCTTTTGAACATATATCCGGGAGCCACAGAGACAGATCTGTGCAATGTTAGATACATATAAAATATCCATTTAGCACTTTGAATATACCTCTCCTTGATTCTCGAAAGCCGCGGCCGCAGCCGTAGCCACCGCCTTTTCAAGGTCTACATCATCGAAGATGAGAGTTGGGTTCTTTCCACCAAGCTCCAAGGATAGGTGTTTGCCAATATCTGCTACGGTATCCTTTCGGATCTGGATTCCAGTTGCAGTCCCTCCAGTAAATGATACGCCACCGATCTTTTGACTTTTGACGAGAGTAGTACCGCCGATTGCACCATTTCCAAACACTAAGTTCACAACCCCACTAGGAAGCTCAGCTTGTCTTATAACCTCCGCTAATACTTTGTCTTATTAGTAGGTAGATACCTACAAGAAGAGAGGCTATTACTCACAGAAAGCGGACATGCTTGTAACTTCACTCGGTTTGGCGACGGCCGTACACCCAAATGCAATGCACGGAGCTATCTTCCAGGTGAGAAGATAAATTGGCATGTTCCAAGGCGATATAAGTGCAAAGACACCTGCCGGCGATCGGTGCTCATACGTTAGAGCCACTCCATCTATTATCCGCGCAGAGCTTTCTTCATGCAAAATATATGTCGAGAAATATCTATTCAAGATCAACATCGCCAAATGTAGGGTAGATTGTACGGAGAATTCAAACTGGAGTCAACATACGAGAAATTAGAGATGGCACGGTCAACTTCTATCCGTGCTCTTTCCAGCGTCTTTCCCTGGTCAATGCTCTCCCACACTGCGAACAGTTCTCTATTCTGCTGGATAAGAGTGGCAATACGTTGCAAGTACTTGGACCGTTCGGCACGAGTCGTGCGGCTCCAACTCTTGAATGCAGTAGCAGCAGCATCAATAGCTGCTTCAACCTCGGACGAAGTGCTATTTTGCACTCGGGCGTATAGCTTTCCAGTCTTTGGTTCAAACGAGTCAATCCATTCAGTAGATGTACGCGAGACAAAAGAATTGGAGACGAAATTCGATATCGTCACCGGGGGATCCACATGATCAGATTTGATGAGAGCCTGAGCTTTGTCAAACGTGTCGCAACTCCAAAGACTCGTTATCATGGGCGAATAGTCCTCTAAGTGCTGTGTAGAGCCCATACCGTCGGTTAGCCGACCTTGGTTATGGTATGCAATGTATTATCTATCGTAGTAGACTTTGACAAAATATATCCTTATAAGGGCGTCATACACTCTTATCGTCGCATAATCTTGAAGCTACATAAAAGAGCAGGCCGTGATGTTGCAAGGTGCTCTGCTACGTTCTAGCTCCGCGATTGCTCCGTAATGTGGGGAAACTTGTGATTGGCTGCCTCGTCGGCCCGCTTGCCGGAGCTATTAATCGTCATAACTGACCACCTTCATTCCTTTGAAACTGGCACGTGACGGGGCACTTCATGGCCACCGTAGTATATAAATCTCTGCCTCTGAACACCTTTAATCAATCAAGTCGTTAACCTCCACCAAGATCCAACATAGCGATTATCTCTCACCTAGCCCGCCTGTCATAACAGCCCCGGTTACGACATACTCCTCCTTAGCACAGTGCTAGGTGTAGTAACAACTTTTAAGAGACATCTTCATAATCGAGATTACTCAAAGCTCAACGAAATCTACCCGTGGCTACCCAGGGAGGCTATTCAGACACCTACTCCGTGTTCTGTAATCGGTAGAAAACGGCGCAGATAGTTCGTGTAAGGACAAGATTACTCTAAAGTATGACCGACATCGCAGAGGCTATTGCCAAACATGGCAATGCCTGGTCACTTGATATAAACAAGGAGATGGAGAGTTTCTACGAGCCATTGCATGCTGCAAATCTAGCAAGCTTTGACAAGACAGTCAAAGTCCAGAAATCGTTACAGTATGGACCACATGCCAGGAATCGAATTGATGTATGTGGAGTTCTGAACCTGAAAACTTTACAGCTTGACACTGAAGATGTTACAGATTTATTCTCCTGTGTCTATATCAGATGCTAAATTACCAGTCATTGTCTTTTTCCACGGTGGTGGATTTGTTGGTGGCGACAATGACATCTCTCCAACAATGCATGGCAACATAGGTAACAAAGCCCATTGCTTTTTGATTTAGATCTCGAAATGGAAATAGAACTCTTCTAATAAATTCCAGGGAGATACTTTGCTAGCAACGGATGCGTCTGTGCTCTTGCAACCTATCGTGTCCTTCCAGAAGCGGAATTTCCATCTGGGGCGCTGGATGTCACACAGGCATTGAAATGGGTGCAAGACAATATTGATAAACACGGCGGAGACCAATCAAGGATTACTGCAGTTGGTCAAAGTTCTGGTGGTGCGCATTTAGCAACCGCACTTTTCACGCGTATCCTAAAGGAAGGCGGTGTCAAGATTCAAGGAGCTGTGCTAATGAGTGCACCTCTCTGGTACGATCTTCGGCAAGAACGCCGTAGGACAAACTTGATGCTGTATCATCGTACCGAATCGGAAGCGGTGGTATTCAAGAACACCGCTATTGCTGCATTTCGTGAAGTTGAGGCAGATGATATTGACTACAATTTCTTACTGCTGCTGGCAGAGTTCGATTCGGATGAAATCGTGGACGCAAACCTATTTTTTGTGGACGATTACAGGAAGAAAATGAAGAAACTGCCTTCTTTAGAGGTTATAAAGGGTCATAATCATATCAGCTATACCCTAGGACTTGGTCTCCCGGGTGACGTGGTTGGGCCGCGCATTTTGGCCTTCACTCAAGAAACTTCGTAATATATGTCATCCTTAGATTAAAACCACGAGAATAACTATTCGTTGCCGGATTTTAATAAATCCCAGTGTACCTACGCTCTTGAACATCGATTTCGAGCCGTCATCCCGTATCTGCTCGGATCTGATCCGGATAACGGGCCGCGTTTTAATACGCCTAAAGCCCGCCAAATCCGCGGTCGGAAAATCAGCATTTACGCAGAACAGGGTTTACTCGTTAGAGCCTTAGGTAGCTTTGCCCCCAGGTTAGTCGACGCTCGCTTCTTGAGCATCACTATAAGTACCTCACCGGCTTCGGTTTCTCGCCTTGGGTGTTATTACAAACCCACAGAAAGAGGCCTTTCGCACTTGCACTTTCGTGCCCTGTGATCCAGGCTCCTTATACGTGACCACACAATTGGAAGACAAAATGGCTTCCCCAAACGGCACCGGATACTTCTTGCCTCCAACAGCCGCACAAGGCCTAGCCAACTACCCGCACGCACGCACATCTCCCCTGGCATCACGCACACTCTATGTGTCCGGAACTTCATCACGACGCGGCGATGGGACGTATGCCGGCTGCACGACGAACCCTGACGGAACTCACACTCTTAATATCGGCCTACAGACCGAAGCAGTTCTGCAAAATATCAAGGCTATCATCAATGGTGCTACGGATGGCAAGTCGGGCTTGGAGAGTGTCATTGATGCTACGGTATTCTTGACGGATATGAAAGATTATGCGAGTATGAACGCCGAGTGGAATAAGATCTGGCCGGATAAGAAGAATGCTCCGGCGAGGACTTGTGTGCAGGTTGCGGCTTTGCCTAACGTGAGGTTGAATGTGGAGATTAAATGTACGGCGGTCGTGGGTGAGTTGTAGTGGGTGAGTTGTGGCGGGCATGGTGAGAGATAGAGGAATTGCATACATTATAAGGAAATTTCACAGTGTCTAGAACTTTGTTAGTCATGCTTAAAGATAATAAAGTAGCTTCGCCATGATCCTGGCCTTACAATCAGCCTTCCAACTATTCTCTAGACCGTTGACTAGCGATGTGTATTTCCCAGTTCCTCTAGAGGATACCCGCCTCCATCTTTGTGTAGAATCTTAGCCACGTATATGAAATGTGATAATACCTAGTGCTTAATAGTACGAATAATGACAATTCCTGAAGAAAAAGAAAATTAAATCATGCCGAAATTGAGAAACTGAGAGTTCCTAATTCAGCATACCAAATGTGCAAAGCCAGACCAAAACATATCAAGCACCAAAGCACCAAGACAGAAAAGACAAGTTTGCCTACTTTACAGCACCAACATTTTATATTCACTTTCAGAATCTAGAGCACCTTTAAATAGTAAAATAAGCAAACATATCTCCAACATGCCGGGTGGCTGAGTGGTTAGGGGCATCAGATCCCGAAAGCCGCCTACCACCCGGCTGCTCGGGGGGCTTTCACGACAACACGACAAACACACCAATGCGGATTTCATGCCCCCTTCCACATTTACGACGGATTAGTCCGCCGTGCATTTCTTAAAAAGACAACCAACACCCGGGCTTTTACGACAATACACCAACCGCGAGCCCCGGTTAGTAGTTTCTTTCCTAGAGTGGTACACCGAGTACCACTTGATGATGGTTTCTTTTGCCATTTTGTGCCAATTTTTTGGCGTTTTTCTTTTGCTTCATTCCCAGAAGGCACCTAGTTTATTAAAGCATTTGAAGTCATATAAATATTCTGTTGCGACGTTATCAACGACTTCATTGTTCTATAGTCAAACCAAAGCTTCATCAATCTCTGCGTGATAACAGCTTAGTGCTATTTTTGGCGATCGAATAATTTCTGCCGGCGGTGTGGGTGCTGATAAGGAAGATAAGGAAGGCTAGTTTGGGTCGGATGACGATGGCCCGATTAGACTAGAAATAAACACGTGAGAATATATTTTGTCCAAAACAAATTAACCAACATGCACAGGAGAGCTAAGTCTGCCATAAGACTAAATATGAGAGTAGAAGCTTTTTGCTGACATCACCTGTATCTGCGAGCATTATTACAACGTCTGGTACTCTCTCGTTAGCCATATGGTAACCAGCAGCATGGGGGATATTTCTGAATCTCCACCTGTACCTACTACTCGATATGCCTCACCAACTACCATTCGCGATGTGTTTGCTCGATCAATGGCCAATACATACGGAGACGAAGTCCCTTTATACGGCAACGTACTCACACTAGTATCGACCATCAACAGCGCAATTCTATCCTCGAATCCTGCTCTCCACATGGAAATGGCCGTATCAGACCAGCTCAACCGCGTGCATCTTGAGTCCCACGGTACCATCCATCTAGGCACACCTCAAGAACTTCACATAATGGCTCGCTTCCTCTCCGTTATGGACATGCACCCAGTTGGTTATTACGACCAATCCTTACCGCCCGACTCAGTGCCTTTGCATGCCACGTGCTTCCGGCCTCTAGACATCCCATCATTGAATGCGAATCCGTTCCGGCTATTCGTCTCTCTGCTTAGGCCTGCACTTCTTCCAACCGAACTACGCACAAAAGCACTCGCGATTCTATCTCGGAGACAGATCCTTAGCCCTCGCATCATGGAGCTTATTGAAATTGCGGAGAAGAACGCGAATCGCCTGACAGAGGCCCAGGGCGAAGAATTCGCAGCCTTGGGTGTCGAAATATTCAAGTGGCGCTCTCAAGCCGTGATATCGTTTGAAGAATATACTTATTTCAGCGAAAAATTACCCCTTCTCGCGGAGATTGTCGGTTTTGCAGGGCCTCACATGAAGCATTTGACGCCACGTACGTTAGATATAGACCTCGTAGAAGGCGGGATGAATAAGCATGAAGTTCCAATGAAGAATATTATTGATGGCCCGCCGCTACGAAGATGTGCGATTTTGCTCAGACAAGCGAGATTCAAAGGATTGAAAGAAGGAGTATACTTTCAGGACGAAAACGGATCACGGCTGGGAAACTACGTAACACGATATGGCGAGGTAGAGCAGAGAGGCGTAGCGTTAACACCGAGAGGAAGAGTCTTATATGACGAATTGATGAGAGAGGTGCTTGAGAGTAAGACTATAGGATATAGAGAGGCGTTTGCAAGATTTCCGGATGACTGGGCAGAGATGCGAAGGCGTGGGTTGGCGTGGTTTCGGTACTTTGTGAAGGAGCTTGATATAGACATGGTTCCGCATCCACTGCAGGGAGATACAATTGAGGACGCGATCCAGGAAGGCTTAGTGGGCTTTGAGCCGATTGTGTATGAAGATTTCCTACCCTTGACCGCGGGCGGAATCTTCAGAGGTAATCTACAAAAGTCAAAGACGGTGCGTGTTCGTCTGAGGGAGAAGAACTGTGTGAGCGTGGAAGACGTGGATGAGAACGGTCAAAGTGGGCAAGGAAAGAATGAGCTTGAGGCCGCGATTGGGTCTGTGATAGAGGATGAAATGGATATATATAGAAAGTTACAGGAGGAGAGCCTGGCTGTGTGTATGAAGCATTTCGGCCTTTACTGATATTATGTATGATAATTAAATCTAGTAGTGTAGTATTAATATTTAACTATGAGCCACTCAGACAGTGAGGTATAGCTGTGCGTACAGTAATTAAAGTCTTTATGACTTGCCTTCAATGAAATTAGTATCTACAGAGAGTTCTGTCCAACGAAGGCTCCTCTTGCGATAACCACATGAACATAAAGCCTGCCCTTTCCGCCTTCACCCGCTCGGCACTATACGGCCACAGAGTGCCCGACTCGGTTCGCGTATAATTCACATTCACTTCCACACAACCTTATATATCTAAATAAGCAGATTTATTCCAAAGCAGTTGTGCGGATTCGGCGGGCAGGTAACCAATCCTGCTCGGTTCCTGCGACTGTGAAGTAACGAAAACCAAAGCGGTCCTTGACATCCCAGTGATTCCTCTGAGAATCACACTCGGTACTTGCAAGTAGTTTTCTTCCCAGAGCTGTTACATGACATATGGCTTCTGGTTGTTTTTGCTATTTTGTTCTTTGCTTTTCTCTATTTTTATTTTTATTTTTTCCTTCCTTTTTCCCTTTTTTTGTATATCTCTGTCTCGTTTGGGCTTCCTAAGCGATTTTTAGCGATGTCGTAGAGGGGTTGGGAAGGAGGATTTGAGTGAATCTTTGGTCATCAAAGAAAAGTCAGCCCAGACCAATCACACTACTTATTCTCCAGCGCCTGCAGCTTATCGTCATACACAGTGGCATGAGGCAAGAAAAGGTCTAATTGCTGGAGATTTTAGAGATGCTACAAAGAATAAAATAAGGAAGTTTAAATATCTACAACTTCAGGAAGTACAGTTACCTTATATCAAAACAAACCTTAGCGTACTTAACTACTTCCACCGGGACGGGATATCGTGAATCGTACCCCACCCCACCCCACCCCACCCCGCCCCGCCAAAGTTTGTGGGGACGGAGCACGGAGCACGGACAAAGGCGGAGACGGACACGGATCTCGGACCGACCTCTCGATAACACGGCATCTGCATCCCACTTTCGGACCTTCAACATTCAAGTTCCAGCCTTCGACGACGTAAGCGGCGATAAAATGCGCTCACTACGGTCTACACATACCCAATTCACTTTGTATTCACATTCCACTGATGAAATGGTTCCGTGACTTTCAAAGCACATCGTAAACCACCAGCAATCCCCATATCACTACTGAACTCCGAGACTGAAACTATCAACACAATGGCGCCGTATATGGATTGTTGTGACTTCTGTCATGACCCTTTTGAGCATCAGGCTTTCCGTGCTAGGCTCCGCAAACCTCAAGGCACGGCGCTCTATCGCATCGATATGCACACGCACATCATGCCCGCTACGCTTCCTGATCTCTCATCCTACAGCACGCCTGGGACTCCTTCTCCCTGGCTACAGCTGCGTCCTGGTAAACCCACAAATCCTGGAGAACAAGAAGGCGTTGATATGTATGTCGGAGACACCTTCTTTCGTACCGTCGAGCGCAACTGTTTCGACGCGCCGACGCGTATCGCCGAGATGGACGCACAAGGTGTGGATGTGCAAGTCCTGTCCACTATCCCGATTCTCTTTTTCTACGATCAGCCAGCTGAACCCGTGATTATCCTCACACAGCATCTAAATAATCATATCGCAGATCTATGTCTAGAGTACCCAGATCGTTTTGTAGGTCTTGCTACGGTCCCGCTGCAAGATGTTGAAGCGTCGGTAGTGGAATTGTTGAGGGTGAAGAGTTTGGGCCTTAAAGGAGTTGAAATTGGTACTACGATTGGAGAGATGAATCTTGACGATCCTGCTTTGGAGCTGTTCTGGAGGGCGTGCGAAGAGTTGGAATTCCCTGTTTTTGTCCACCCGCTGGGCTACTCCTTGCCAAAGGAGAATAAAAAGCGATGGGAAAAGTACTGGTCTTCGTGGTTGGTAGGAATGTAAGTTTGTGACGTTACGCCTGATTGCCTAAAGGTGACTCAGCTGAGTATATTTCTAGGCCTTGTGAAACCGCTCTTGCGATCCATGCTATCACGGCCTCTGGTCTCCTGTTGAAGTTTCCTAAGCTCCGGCTGTGTTTCGCACATGCCGGTGGTGCCTTTCCTACTCTGATAGGCAGGATCCAGCATGGATTTGACTGTCGTCCAGACTTAGTCGCTGTGGATGCCGGAGGTCGAACGCCGACAGAGCATTTAAGGTCGGGCCGGAATTTATGGATAGACAGTTTAGTCCACGATCCAGATTTACTCGAGTTCCTCGTCAAGAAGATTGGAACAGATAGGATAGTCATGGGTAGCGACTACCCCTTTCCTTTAGGCGAGGTACCACAAGCTGGGAAGATGCTCTGTTCGGATGACCAGCTATCGAAGTTCTTAACTTGGCCAGAGCGAGCAAAGATGCTGGCTGGAAACGCGATTGAATTTCTCAACTTAGATTCAGGGTTTGAGGAGAGGTTCCGCCGGCGGTTCAAGAATTTCCTCGATAATACATCTATCAAAATGTAGCAAGCTCTAAGTCGAATAGTCATGGCAAAAACAATGGGATACAAGGGACTTTGTTAGTTAGGCAGCGTAGCGTATTTATATTTTATGCAATCATCTATTAAACACGCCATGATCGCCAATTGCTTTAATAACTCTATCTACATGCGAGCCTCACGCCTTAGACCTGAAGAATCCCAGATTTGTTAGCATTGGCTTATCTGAGAACGAAAACAAGTACACCGTCTCGCCCTCATCCGCATGATTGACGAATCGATACCAGCTCGGTATCGCAAAACTATCGCCACGAGCCCATTGAAGCTTATATGTCTTATCTCCTTTCGCAGAAGTGACCTCTGTCCAGCCCTTTCCGCCGTGAACCTGGAAGACGTAGTTCGCCGTCTCCTGAACTGCTTTCGTTGCCTTTCCTGCTGCAATGCGATGGGCATATGCACCGATGGTCGTGGAAACGGACTGTCCGCCTGGGAGGAGATACTCTACCTCTGAATGATCCCCGGTCTCTGCGTCAAGGTGAGCCTGGATCTTCTTCCAGGGGAACTTCATTTCTGCGGCTTCCTCGTCCGAGACGGGATTTGACTCGTGTGTGAGAGAGCCGAATTCCTCCTCGTAGTGTTCTGTGAAATCTACGGGCCATGGCTTGAATAGAGGAATGTTGAGGCCGTCGAGCCAAATAACGTTGGTCTCGCCTTCATTACCATGATCATGCCAATTCCAAACTGGAGTGATGATGAGATCGCCGGGTACCATGTACATCTTCTTCCCAGAGATAGCAGTATACCCTGTACCGTTAGCACGTATTTTGTGCCAATTGATGACTAGAAAACCTACCTTTATCACCCTCGATAAGGAATCGAACAGCAAACGGCGTATGCCTATGGCATATAGCTTGCTCCCCAGGGAGGATCAATTGATGGGCAGCAAGTAGGGTGTCTAATGTGAAAGGAGATTGCTTTGGTCCAGGGTTTATCATAAGAACTGCTCGTCGCTCGGCCTCTTTTGCATCAACCAGCTCGGATGCTCTCAGTAACAAGCTCTTGGTATCATCATAGTGCCACACGGCGGGAATATGTTTCGTGTGAGGCTCAGGTGCAGTGGGCGGTCCACCCGTATTCCATAGTGGAACGAGCTCCTTCTCTCGGATCAAATTCTCCAGATTCTGCTTTGAAGTCACTGATTTCAAGTTGCGAAAGTTGATCTCGACTGCTTCATCTGGAAGCTGCGCAATAGAAGGGGCCATGATGAGGCGTCCTGTGGGTATACTGGAACTAGAAGCGCAATGAGACTCAGGAAGTAGTTTTCAAGGACCTACTGTAAAGCGTCTAGAAAATAATGACGATAGACGAGCTTTGAACCTCTACATGGTCCTGGCGTTTGTCGTGCGCAATTGTCTTCCTAATTGGGTATGCAACGCGGTCCGACATCCGATCCGATGATAAGAGATACGGCCGTCAAATAGCCTGAAAGAAGGGTGACTTACCTCGCCATAGTCAACTGAAGAATGGCATCCTCCAGAGCACGTAGGATGACAGGTGATGGGTGATGAAAGGAAGCTGACAACAATGTTCACTCAACTTCAAACTTCCCCTGAGTCCGACGGTCTCGCCGGAGCTTGTCAGGCAAGAAATTACCCTTTAATCCCTGCAACAAGTCTCGGGATGGACATCTCCATAAGAACTTAGAATGGTATTTGGATCTTTTGAGGTATGGATTAATTCCGCGGACCGGTCATTCGGTTCTGTGTTTCATCCCGTATCTACAATCGTTTATGGTAAAAGTTGCGACGTCGTCAAAATTGACCTGGCATGAAAATAGCTGAAACACCATGTTTGAGATCTCCGAGTAGCCCAACCAGTCGCATCAAAGTATTTTCTGTACGGAGATTTTCTGACACAGAAGCTACTGGCACTCGTCATGCGGCTCCCTGCTTATATATCAAGTCCCACAGTGGCAGTCCCCGAAGAGCATCGTCACTTATCGTATCTGAGGCTTCTCTATGCTTTCACAGATGGTCTTGGTCGTGTTGAACAGATTCGTTTTAAGAATAGCGATTACAATTATTTGATATTTTATACATGCTTAACCGTCTGTGATATCTGAAATAAGACTCCTTGGGCTTGGTTATGGTTGAAGCGTGCTGTGCCTTGTTGCGATAAATTTCATTTAAATACCCCGCGTTTTCAGTAGTTCTTCATTCCTCCATGATCAGCATCAGTCCACGTAAGACCATAAATCCCATGATATCTTGGCAAACCAGACGGTCTAGGTGATCCTATTTGATCCTTGTCGACAAAAACACAGCTTGAATCATGGTGCCGTTTGAGAAAACGAGAGAACTCCAATCGCATCAAAGAACCCTTTTTTTCAACCTCGGCTTAAGTCTTCTTCTCATTGTTAGGATGACTTCTCTACTTGATAGCCTTGCTTCATGTTTATGAAAGGGGCAGAGTCAGGAAGTGATAGACCACGATCGGATGATCACGATATCTTTGTATTGTATTTCGTCTCGTCTATAAAACCTTCTTGAATTCTTTCGAAAGGATGGCAAAATCAAGCAACCAGTAAAGCATTCGCTCGTTTTCTATCTTTATCTCCATTATAGGAACTCAGACGTCGTTAAATCTTCGGCAAACCTTCCACTATGAAGTTCCCAGCCTATACTGTCGCGCTTATTAGCATCACTACCTTCCACGAAGTGCTTGGAACGCCTCTTAAAAGGGGAATCCCAATAACGCAAGCATATAAGCGGGATTTAGCGACTTCGACCACTGAGAATGATCTTACCGATGGCTCAGACTGCAAAAACGTAACAGTCATCTTCGCCCGAGGAACTACAGAGGCTGGAAATGTTGGACTTGTAGCTGGGCCTCCGTTCTTCTCTGCCCTCGCAGATGATATTGGAGAGGACAATCTCGCCGTCCAGGGCGTTGATTACGCTGCAGATGTCATTGGATTTCTCGAGGGAGGTGATACAGACGGTAGTTCTACAATGGCAAGTCTAGTTGAACAGGCCTTCACACAATGCCCGTCGACAAAAGTTGTGATGAGTGGATATAGGTAAGGATACTAAACCTTTTGATGAAAACCATTTTTGACAACTTGCAGTCAAGGTGGCCAACTGGTTCATAACGCTGCTAGTCAACTGAGCTCAGAAATTGCAGCCCAGGTGAATTCAGGTAGGTCCTGAGGTAATGCTTTGCCATCTTTTGTCATACTAACTTCGGCCAGTTGTCATATTCGGTGACCCAGACAATGGTGATGCGGTTGGCAGCATCAACTCTTCAAAGGTCTTGACAATATGTCACGATGGTGATGACATTTGTGATGGCGGGGACTTGATCTTGCCCGCTCATCTCACCGTAAGTTTCCTCGACAGGGCTAAAAGTAAATGCAGAGCCGAAGAGCTAACATAGCCTATAGTACTTTACGGATGCTGGTACTGCTGCCACTTTTGTCCAGGAGCAGACTGGACTGTGAAAAGATCGAGACCTTACTCCAAGATTTTGTGTGAAATTAAATATGTTTGAAAGGCTCTGTACTGATATGGATGGTTGTATCTAAGGTTTGCGGGATATTATTAGTGTTAGCAGTAATCCTTCTAGAATTATTATTCTTATGATCTATTAGAAGATTTCTCACCGTTTATGTTCTAGGATAATCTTGCCGCCCAGTAATTGTAAAAGGAGAGGTCTATTGGGCTATTTCTTTGCCTACATGATAGTACAGCATAAAACTTCATACTGAGGCTCCCTGTTAGACTTCCGCGCACTTTTATGCTCCCTACGTTTCGTTCTGACTGTCTCCTCGGGCATCGGGCCAAGAGGCCTGACATGCCACTCCTCAAGCAACCGAGGATTCGGCACCCAACCACTCGCTCTCATCTCATCTACCACTGAGACATCTATACCCAGATTCAACTGTTTGCCAACCAAGGCGCTCAACGCCTGTTGGACCGCAAACGTTGCCTTGCAAAACGACGCACCATGACCCGTCATTCCACAGACTTGAGTCTTGCGGAATATCTCCCCGCATCGATCCGTGCAGGCACACGAATACAGATCCAAGAATGCATGCACCATCTCATGTCCCAGAGTTTCCAGATATCTTTCAAAGCGATGGCGGAATGGGGTTAACGGATCATGCCTCAAGGCAATCAGGATTCTGCAATCTCCTACATTTGAAGGCGAGCGCTCATGCTGCTGGGGAGTACATCTGCCATATAGCCCGCGGTGATCTGGCATCCCAGGATTTTCGAAGTTGGAGTTGTAGCTGAATGTAAGCTCGATGTGCTTTACGACGAGGCTAAAGAAGAACGATTTATCGAGAAGCATCATATATTGAGACAGCAGCATCTTCATGCCCTCGTCGTTGCCGTTGTCGGGAAGGTGTCGGAAGAGTGCGACCTCTTGGGGGGTGAGCTTAGATTCAACTGGCTGCTTGGAGTTGTCAGTTATGACCCTAACAAGCTCGAGGGTGTCATAACGAAAGGGTTGGGCCCTGTCTAGCTCGTCAGCAAGAAGTGGGAGGAGTTCACTTTTGTGTCTTTTTTCACCTTGTGTGACCATTTTGAAGAGTTGGAAGTATTTGGACTTTGCTGTTGGCATACCAACTATAGCGATTCTTGTTGGTATTTGGGGGCATTATATATTAGGGACTGAATGGATTTATTAGCTGTTACGTTTGAACAGAGGGCTTTGTAAGTAAAACAATTAACCTTTGTTCCCCTTGTTTTGAACAAGTTTCAATAGACATCAGAGTTCTTTGAGAGTAAAAAGAAAATTATATCGTTTGTTTTTATTGTTCTGATAAATACTTGCTTTGTATAATGGACAAAGTCTACGGTGTAACCTGTATTACTTCTTACAGTGGGTGGCCAGAAGTATTCGACCTGGTACGTGCCCGCCGAACCAATAGATCATGTAGACAATAAGACTGAATAATTTTATTGGTGATGAAAAGTGGGCCGCACGTACCAGGTCGAATACTTCTGGCCACCCACTGTAGTATTATGTATAGGAATCCTTGTACAGCACGTGAGAAATCATCTATATTTAGACACTTCCACATGGAAGCGCTTATCAGCCGGAGTCTTCTGTCATCAATTTACTGCTTCAAGTTTCAACGTTCTAAAGAAGAATATCTATCTACTATAAAAGATCAGTATATAGATATTTAGTTTTCTATTGATACTAACGAGTTACAAGGACTGTCCCGAACTCTGAAATATACAGAATGGCTTCCTCGACTTATCCTACGGCTCTAGTCGCTAGCCCTCAATCAAATCCAAATTTCGATACAACGGGACAAGTGGACTGGGTTGCCCTGTCAGAGACAACATTTTCTACTTCAATTGCTATACTTGGACGCCTTTCAAAGGCCGGGCTGGAGCCTCTCACAGTCGCCATTGCACAAGCCATAGCTACGAATATACCGATAGGTGTTCATGGCGAGAAAGTATTGCGAGAAGCAATGAGCACCCTTAAAGCTTTTAACAGCTTTGGGGATGTCATTTTCTTCGGTATAGGGGTGCGACATATACTTCGCTCATTAGTGCAGACATCTCAGGGTGCATCAAGTGTCGCTTTAGTTGCATCCTTGACTGAAGGACACAGTACAATGTATTTTAAACGTGGCTGTAATTATGAGGACAGCTGCTGATAATGATATCTTTCAGGTACACCGCTCACGTTCTCTATGAAATGGCAAAGATCACGAAAACTCCAGCAGGCCTCACGCCCTCATACGCGCAATGGGAACGATACGCAGAAGTGTGTGCCGCTATATTTTCAACAACCGTCTTTGGACAAAAGGTTGCTCAGCTTTCGCGGCTTTGTGGCTTTACAAGCAACGCTGAAGTTCGAAGCAAGATAAACGCTGCAAGTGCGGAAGATATGGCAAGGGCAATATGCGCTATTGGTACAATACACAACAGTCAGTGTACAGCTCTCGAAATTGTGGGAGGTCCGTCATGCTGCTGGATGGCGATATTCTGCCAGTTTGTCCTTGGTTTCAGCATTGAAGTTACCCTCTTTGACGGAACATTGATCTTCGCAAGCCAAATAGCAAACAACGAGGAACCCCAAGTGCACTTTCGAGTTGGCAGCACATCGACTAGTCCGGCACTCTTATCTGTTGGTCGAACCATAAGTTTGAGCTCTGAAGAATTTGTGGCACGCTGGCATAGAGCTGTCCCCCCATCACTTTCCTCTATTGTAGGAAGGCTCGACTATAATACCATGATTAGAGATTCTTTTAGTAACGTCTCGGAGATTTTAACACCTACTGGCTCTTGTACGGCAGATTTTGCAGACATGTTTGCAGGAGCAGCTGTGGTATATTCACACAGTCGACTAGCATCTAGGTATTCCTGCCCGGATGATTTCATTCGGCGAGCGGTTCTTTCTATCCCCGAGCTATCTCCGATTACAGAGATCTTGATCGACAAAGCCTGTAAGATAGCAGTTAGTGATATAGCTGCTGCTTGCGTTCTGTACTTGGATGCATATGACAGGATCAAATACACGCAGAATGGTCCCAATTCTGATGCATGCGAAACTATAATTGTCTTGGCATTTCTATTTGGAGAAGTAGTATTTGATGATAACATCAATATAACTACACGTGGGATAAGACATCTTTATGAGAGAATGTCAATAAAGCCCTTATCCTTCTACGACAATAACGATATTAAGTCTACAGACTTTTATAATGAGGGGGATATAGTGGAGGACAGGCAGAAGCATTTTGGAACCAACTATGAAGCTAAAAAGGCCATCGCAGCTAAGAATATAAGCGCTCGTAGGCTCCAAAACGGTGTTAAAATTCGCTATTTAACTCGCTGTATTCAGCGTCGTCTCTTTGTTGTTGAGACTCTAGAGCATAACGATGGGAAATTTGTTGAGTTCTTTAATATGCTTATTATCCTCTTCACCGGGTTCCCAGCTCTCTCTTCGCTGGATAAAGGCAGCAATGACGATTATTATACCTCTGCAACATATTCTAGTGGCCTTTATTTCTACCTTGATATCCTTAGGGCCTTGGGTGATAACTACGAGACAAGTTCTAGGATTCATATTGGACGCGGGTGTATAGAATCCTCGGACAATATATACAATTGTGTTCTCGATCCTAAAAGGCCTGCGATTTGGACAGAAGCATACTCAGAAGACCAGATACCTGAAGAACTACTAAGCAGTCGCCAGGGCGAATTACACTTGGAAGCAATCGCCAAAGAGCACATCGTCCTTTCTTTTTGCTATCGACTTCAAAACCGCAACAAGTCGTTCGACATTGGCCCTATACAATTCTTACGTTCTATGGGGTGGAATTATCACTACCGAAGTGATGTTCATTCTGAGCCTAGAAAACGTTTATACTATTCAATAAACTATCAGTGTTGGTCAGCATCGCAAGATTTGAGACATATAGCCGAACTTGTGGGCGTTCAACAGACTGGAAATAATATGTTGCTTCGCTGCCTTTTAATGTCTCAATTTTCGGTCAATCGTGTCGTGTTAGGGAGCTTTGAAGAGCTAATGCAATTCCTTGAGGCAGAACTAAAAGGCGTGACAACGAGGACTGAACAGGGATTTCAAGATGAAGTTATTAAAACTTTTCGAGACTATGAGATTTTCTATTGATATATAATTGTAATAATCCTACCGCAATAAACACCGAGGTAGGTTCACTAGGTACTGGGAAATGGAAGATTGATGGCCAATTTCTGGATAGTAGTAAGTGCAATTATATACGAACATTAATTCTTGAAGGGTCTCCAAAGGTAACTGACCGTCTGCTACTTACATATGTGGTGGAGGCAGTGGAGATATTGCATCGGGATTCCACCAGTGCCTCAGCAATACAGAGATGTGTACTCGGAAGAATAAAAATGTATACACATATTATTATCCCTCAGCACTCCCCTTTTCTACTAGGCTCTTTGGCATCATGTTATATCTTGAAATCTGAGGGCCAGTACCGGTCAGTCAGTAGTAATGCCTCAGGCAGTAGTAGCGGGAGCCACCTTAAGTGGTATTCCTACCAACCTGTAAGCTTAAGCCTTAAGCATGCAAATAAGCATCATGAACTACAAAACACTGCAGCCCACAACTTTTTGCCAAATTGCAACATTATATACCTCTTATATACAAATATAAAGTTAGAACTACAAAAATACTGACGTAGTATCTAGGTTAAAATTTTCTATTATTCTCAATTCCAGGCGCAGTGCTCATTTTGCCAGCTATGTTTGTCTATATTGCAGAATCTAGGACAGCAACTAAATCGAGGACGGCTTCTCTGTACTCCAATATATTACGATGTACCAGCAACATTCATCTAATCATAACCACGAGACTGATAATTGGCGAATAGTAAGGCATTCGTATAATAAATACATCATCGGCGTTGCTATATCAAGTCGAAGCATATTAGTTCACTAATCAACACCAATGAAGTAATACAATTCAACAGCTCTAAAGGTTGGAACAGATGTTAAGCTGACTTCAGCTATATTGTTCTAGAAATACTGGTATTTTGGCTAGATTCGAGATCTCAGTGCCTGTGTCCGCTCTCGACTGCAGTCATCGAGCCGGTGCTTCCAGCCATGATTCTTCGTCGTAGGCTTCGCCACCCTGTTTTCTGGAGTTGGGAGTGGTGCACTGCAATCTCCTCCTCTGGTTGGTGTCAAGGACTCTGCGTACTATCGAACACGCTTGAAACCAGTCCCCTGCGTTGCCGTTGTATAATACAGATACATGTGCTGTATGCTGCTGCCACGATTTTGCTGGTTTGGGATGTCTCTGGGTTTGTCGGATCTAGTGGGCTGAGGTATACGACGAGTGTATCTAGCCACGTACTAAGGAGGAAGACCTTTCGATTTGGATCCATGTTTGTAGAGACTCGCTGTCATAGAACGGCTCTAGGACAAGTCGATCGGCGCCAACAAAGCAGTATATCCAATCCTCAAACTAGACATCGATCAGTTGTGAAGGACGAGCGATGAGGGATGGCTTGTGCGGGGATTGGGGGGCATCCAAAGACCCATTCAGCTCCATGCCAATATCGCATCTCCATCTATAACATGACACACGCGGACCTTCATGGCCTGTGAGACCTAGGATCCCATAGAGGATGTTAAAAAGGCTTCCTAGACCATATAATCCGCGGCACTTTCCCTTACAGCCTATTTACTCATTGTGCAGAGATTGCTAACACGAATAATATCGCTGTTTTGAATATCGGTAGCCAGAATATCAGAGTCATGGTATGAGTTCAGGATCTGCAACACATCGTCCTTTCCAAAACGAGAGTCCGGCTATCTGGCCATTGCCTGTCTCCCAAGAACCTAGCGTTCAAACTCGTATTGCTTCGATATAGTCTGTAAGAAAAAAAAAATTTGTAATTGCATGGAGATGTTCAATATATCATCCAGTACGTCTCGTCGTTCTGGGCTCTTTTGGCTCGACTATAGACTGTTCAGACCCATGAAATATTTCGATACCCGAATCTGGAGGAAGAGGCGAAAGGAAGATTGAAATGTAGTGAAGTCAACTACCGGTATTGCTCTTTGCACTTTCACCATCGTTGCCCTTGCGCAGTTGGATATATATCCCAGAATGGCCGCGTCAAACTCGTCCTCCCTCTTACCACCTTGTAGCAGAACTTTTGTAGGTTGTTCATAGCGACCTTTTGTCTTGATACTGTCTGAGGTCCCTCGAAGCCGTGTTTCTCTGTATCGTATACTGCACTTTTCGGTTCGTGCAGAGAGGAGATGCGAGGTCTGAACTGAACTCCAATAGATAGTATATCAGAACAGACAGCAGAGCAGGGCGGAATTGTCCCATCCCAAATCCCAGCTCAAGACAACCCCAGATCTATTCTCCAGCCTCAGATTCTTCAGGGTCACAATGCTTGCAAGGTATCCCGTCCTAGCGCCTGGTAGATCGTGCTGTACTCGCTCGCAGTGACGCCGTTTCCTTCTCATTCCCTGCCCAACTTCTGAATCCACCCTCCCAGTTCGATCCTCTTAGGTCGTTACAATCTCGCTGTTCATGTAATCTCTAACCCTTTATTCAACCCTCGACTCTTGTATGTCTGTATATATAAGCTTCAGAGGATATTGATGGAGACATGGAGTTTTGCTATACTGTATACTGTATTCCTACCAATGCGGAGTTTGGCTAGGAGGTGATATCATTCTTGAAGCAGGCTGATGCCTGGATGGGATCTTTTGCTGTAAGTTGTAGAAGATGATGAGAGAGAGAGAGAGATACCGATGTCGATGCAGATGGAGATCAGTAAGAGTGACTCCGAATCTGTGGTGAATTTGTAACGAATCCGAGTCTGTAGTGAATCGAGAGATATAGTTGTGAATCCGAATCTGTAACGAATCTAAATTTATAAACCCACAACCACTTTCCAAAACCGAGCCCCATCTCATCAAACTTCCGATATGTCGCTATATGTATAATGCCACCATATATAGAGCCCAGCTGCTGACACTATCCAATCCTTCGATCCCGCACAGGGGGATTCGTGCACTTGATATATATAGCTAGATATCTCAGCACATCCTATCTGATCCTATCCATCTGACCTGTCTAACACGTCTGATGCATCCGTCTTGGGCCAAGAGGAAAACAGCTACTGTACAGAGACGTGATTTCATGGATCCCATGACTTCGATTTCACAAGACCCTCTTTTCTCTCCTTTCTTCTCTCTATTACAAACCTCGTCCTCGTTCTCCTCCTCAATATCATCACTACAGACGCATACCATGTGCAATATCCAAGGTCCTCCCCACAGCAGACCTATCACCTCGACTCCACACTCCACCACGTAGTCTACTCTCATTGCAAAGACCACGATTTTGCCAAACAAATGCGATCAAACATGGATTCAACCCAAACCCCAATCAGTCCCCAATCAGTCCCCAACCAGAAAAATCGGGTTTTCCATGTTTGTAAATCTGTCATTTGTAACTAGAATTTATCTATCTGCACTGCACCTATGACACATCAGGTAGAGGAAAGCAACAATGAACCCTGCAGCACCAAATCGCTATGCTCGCTCAAGTCGCTCGTCCGAAATGTTTAAATCGCTTGCTATGCTTCAAACAGAATGATGCTTATGACATGCCTCAAACCAAACCGCAAAATGTATCAATTGCGTCAGATACGATCAAAAATCCCAAACCCAACTCACGCTTGCTTACTCCAGGCCCAATGCGTCCTCTTCGCTTTCAGCAATGCATACGCAAACACTCTGTAGAGGACCGCACAGACTCCCAAACATAGAATATTAACCAAAGGATCAACGTTCAGACTATAAAGATCCAAGACCTGATCCCCTGTACTGATTGTACAAGTCCCATCCGACTGACGCTGGTCGTCATTGCATGTGAAATTAATATCTCTCAATGAATACGGTGCTAGGTTTCGAATGGCATAGCGGATGGGAGAGAGATAGTTGGCGCCTTGTAGGAAAGAGGGCATATCGATGGAAAGGATGCCAGACATGGTAAGTGCGACAGAGAGGAAAAGTCCGGTAACGTTGACAGAGAAGCCAGTATGGTTGAAGACGGTGTTGAACTGTAGTTTCACGTATTAGTTGTTTGGTAATTTACAACTGCAGCAAAAGGAAACGAAGGGGCGCTTACCATAATACCCAGACTCTCGCCACAATTAAGAATACAGAGGCAATTAAAAAAAACGGAAAAGAACATCTCCGTAGTCCTCGGCATGCCAACCGCAAGATCCGCCAAAACCGCGAAGATCAAACACGTCACAATCTCAAACGGAATCTCACAAGTCGCATACTGCGCAAAGAACGCCTCGATACTATATGCGCCATCGTCATGTTCGCGATAAAACACCGATTTCTCGTTCGGATATACTGCGACGTTTTGTAACAAGCCGACGAAGTAAAAGGCGCAGAATTCTTGGATGAATCCGACACGGTTTTGGATACTGTAGTAGTTGAATCGCAGGGGCGCGAAGAAGAGGGTGAGGATTATTCCGAGGCCAATTACTTGCATGATCCGCGCCACGAGGAGGTCTGGTTGACGTCGGATATTGACGACGGAGCGGTGGACAAGGAGGGGGTAAGAGATGCGGAAGGGGGCCATGCGACGTTTTAGAGAACCAAGTTCGGCTGGGCTGGCGATGGTGCCAGGCTTTTTAATGGCCGCAACGGAGTCGCTGCTGCTCCAAGAGGAGATCAGCAAGCGAACTTTCTTTCGTGAAGCTTCTTCTCGGCTACTCTGTTGCAGATCGATAGTTATGAGATCGAGTGCGAAGTCTGCTGGGTTGGTTGTTGTAGGACAGGGGAAGCCGAGAGAGGCAAAATACGGGAGCATGCCTTTGCCGTTTCCTGCATAGCAAGGTGCACCTCCTCTAGCTAGAAGAAGAACGTTTCCAAAGTGGTGAAAGATATCGGACCGCGACTGATGAATAGTAAGAATCAAAGTCCGTCCTTCAAGCGCAAGACCTTGGAGCACTTCCATGATCGAGCTTGCAGTGAAAGCATCAAGACCAGAGGTCGGTTCGTCCAGAAGGAGAACTCGAGGATCCGTGAGAATTTGAATCGCAATAGTCACCCGTCGTTTCTCACCCCCACTAATCCCTTTAATGAGATCACTTCCAACCAGATTATCTGCACAATCCTTAAGACCCATCTTCAGCAGAATCTCTTCCGCTCTCTGATATTTCTCCTCCGTTGACATATGTGACGGCAATCGAAGACCGGCTGCAAACTGCAAAGTCTCACGAACAGTCAGACTCGGAAGCAGTGCGTCATCGTCTTGACAGACATATGAACAAACGGATCGGATAACTGAGTCTGACGGCACAGCCCCATTAAACGTCATCTTTCCGAATGTCTTATACTGCGTCCCGCCAGTGTTACGCAGTCTTAAAGCCATTGCATTTAGCAAAGACGTCTTTCCACTTCCAGACGGTCCCATGATAACATTCAGTAATCCAGACTGAAATGTAGTCGAAATAGGACGCAATATCGCCTTGGTCGGTAGCTTACGTCCCCACATAGTCCTCTTATCAAGGTTCAACGCAAAACCATCAAGTCCAATATCAATCGTGCGAACCTCAGCAGTCGATCGAACCGTCATATTTTCCTTTCCAGCTGAGAAATCGCTATCAGAGTTCCTTGATTTACCAATGCTCATATGTACCAGCTTATACTTCAATATTAAGCCTGCAAGCACATAGAACATAACCGCGAAAGCAAGAAGTACAATGATAGGTCTCACAATCCAATTATCCGGGAAACCAAGCGAATTCATGATATATGCTCCTGTATATTCATCACAAGCAGGATTGGATTCCCCACCAGCCAGTGGGCAATCATAAAAGTGGCCAACGAATTCATTGGCACAAAGTGCACCAAATGCATAAAACTACCAAGAATTAGCTTATCTTTCACTTTCAAGACCAAAGATACTCACCGCGTATGCCGTCCACTTCAGCCACCGCACATAGATTGGAATCGTGTTACTCTGAATAAAGTATCCACAAGCCATACTCTGCAGCGTATATCCCAAATTCGCAATGACCGACGCGCCAGCAAAGCTTCGTTCGACTGCAATGCAAGTCATTGCAAACGTAATAGCAATGTATTGGGAAAGCAGCATAATAGAAAAGAATATCAAGAATTGCCCCGGATCAGCTCGGAAACCTGCCATCCAGTAGAATATGAGACTATAGAGCAGCGGCACGGGGAGATCCTCGACGAAGAATCGAGCTAGGCGTCTGCTGAGTAGAAATGGGACTACATCAACGACGCCTTCGCCTCGCTCTCGGTCAAAGAGCTCGATATCAATTGAGAGGCGATAGGTCTCGAACAACAGGATTAAGTAGCCTTGTAAGCCAGCTGCCGTATAGAGGGCTCCTTCCCGTGAACGAATTCCAGCTTGATCACTCTTGACATTGAGATATATCCATCCCGTAATAATGCCCATCAGGATAGCTTCTCCAATAGAACCTGTCATGCCCATCGGGTCTCGATACGTAACTTTAAGTGTGCGCGCTGTAAGTACTTTGATCTGGCGATGGAATGCCGAGCGGCGTTCTGAGATAGATACCGTCTCTCCAGCGTTGTTCTCTGATACAGCGTCAATTTCTTGAAGTGGATGGAATAATTTCTCGCTCTCCTGCCGCCAGTCGTCTTTCAACTTTTGCACTCTAGCACTCGTTTCGGCCTCAAGCTGCGGACTCCGATTATCCACCGCCGTAATATCAATCACAAACTCAGCCGGGTTGACGAATGGTGGAAGCATCATTCCACGTTCCTTGAAGTAAGGAATACACCCACGAGCATCGCCGCTGTAGACAGGGCTTCCTCTTGTTAATATTGTTACCCGATCGAACAGCCGCCAAATTTCCGACCGCGGTTGATGAAGCGTTGTCACAATCGTCCTGCCATTTTTCGCCAATATCTTCAGCGTCCTAACAAGTTGAAAAGCAGATGTAGCATCGAGACCGGTGGTAGGCTCATCCAAAAACAAAACACTCGGATTGCTCAGCAACTGCACTCCGATGCTTGTTCTCCGCTTCTCCCCGCCGGAACAGCCCTTGTGGGCAGTTGAGCCAATCCTCGTATCCGCACACTCCTTCAATCCCAACTCCAGTATAACCTCCTCGACAACCTTCTTTCGTTGTTCGGGTGTCGTGGGTGGCGGGAGTCGCAAGTCGGCCGAATACTGCAGCGTCTCTCTTACAGTGAGAGTCGGCAGAAGGATATCCTGCTGCATCACATACGCACTCCTTATGCTATTGATGCCGTGGTGGCCATTGAACGTTGTCGTTCCGGAAATCGTCAATCTCCTGCTCGACATTCGCTCCGCCATTGTATTAAGCATGCTGGTCTTGCCAGACCCGCTACCGCCAATGATGGCAGTGAGTGTGCCGCCGGGCATGTCGGCGCTGACATCGTGGAGGATAGTTTTCGTCTCAGCTTCCGTCTCGCTGGATTTCCGCTTCCGCGAGAAGAGCGACGAGAACCCTTCCACAGAGAGCACCGGGGGAGATACGTCGACTTTGACTGCAAGGTTGCGGGTTTGTATATCGACCGTTTCAACCTCGGAAAGTGATATGTCATCGGCATGCAATGTGTCTGTAGGCTGCAAGATATCCTTTTCCCACTTTTGCCCAAAATCGATGCTGTCCAGAGCCGGGGAATAGGATCTATCGATTGAGCTATCATTTACCAGCGTGCCGGGACTCAAGCTGAGCGAGCCCGCCGAGCTACCGAGCCCTACCTCAATGTCCTTCTCCATTGTTGCTTTTCGTGTGCTGTAGAAACATGCCTACATCGCAGTCGTCAAAAATAGCAAGAATAATTAATCCGTCAGCCTTAAGTACATTTCCGGGTCCGCGGCACCGTATCGACGCTTCGGACCAGGCGCTACCCGCCGGACTGTGGAGTGCATCTCAGAAGGAACGGGAGCTAGAGACGACGGCCGAAGCCAGGGAAAATGCAGGGAAACGTCGCCAGCCAGAACGGCAGGCAAAGAAGCCATTTAGGGCGAGCTACATACTGCGACCGCGCGATGCATGGACATAGGATAGATACACACGGTGCATCGCATAGAGGCATGGACATAGGATATACACGGTGCATCGCATAGAGGCATGTCCACGGCCTGGATCGGATCCGACAGGTAGAAAACGAAAACGAGGCCGCACGTGCGCTGGGCAAGGCGAAATCGAAATCGACCGGCCAAATAGCAGGCGGCGCCTAGCCTTACGCGCCTTATCTCGCGAGAGAACGCAGCGCAGGGGCCTCCCCCACCACGGCCGCCGCGCCGGCCAATAGATAGCGGTCGAGTACGGGATACGGCGACCCGAGGTCCACCGCAAATGAGGGTAGGGCCAGTTGCAGCCGATCAGGTGATTGATTCCTCATCGTCGCAGCTCGTCACCCGCCTTCTGCCCCGTTTGCCGCTCTTCACGCTGGCATTTGCGTTTGGCCCTGTGCCCTGTCGCAGCGCAACGGCTGTCACGCGTCACGGCACCTTGCACAGGGCACAATGGCAAGCCACACCACCGATCCGAAGTCCGGCAGGATAGAGCCCCGAGGGGAGACGGAACGTCCTGTTTCCGATCACGGTTCCAGTCTGTCAGGATACTTGCTGCACGTTCTGTGCTCGTACCTCGTATTCATTGTACCTCCTGTATACTACTAGGACGGGAAAAGTCGAATGGGCCGCGTTACCTGCTGCTCCGAGGCCCCGATACCCGACTGGCAGAATAGGTCCAGACCTCCCTTCTTTTGTGCATAGCATCCAAACCCTCCGGAAGTTGCATTGCATCTCTGCCATGCATGCAGTGTACCTGCGTAGCAACTCCACTGTATCGGCTCTCACATCGGCCTCTCCCGACTGCGTGCTCGTGCCGGGAATAAGAAACACCCAGTCTCATCTCTCTCCCTCGATCGAGTAGTCAGGAACGACGTGACTAAGAAGTGAAACCGCTCGAGTCGGCAGTACTTGGATACAGTAGGTGTTGGCACTTTATGTAAGTATTGCATAATAGAGAGGGATGGCGAAGAAGAAGACGACGACGGTGAGGAGGACGAAAAAGATGACGACGACGATAATTGACGAGGAGGAGGAAGAAGAAGATGATGATGACGACGATGACTGATGAGGAAGAAGCAAGAAACCCAAAATGAAAGCCATCCATCCGAATTAATCTTCCACCCAGCGCCCAATCCCACATCTCCATGCAACCAATCCCACCTCCATCCCATCGTCCTCCTTCCCAACCCGCCGAACCCTACCACGGCACTGTACCTTGGATACAAAAGCTCCAAGTCCTGTATTGTACTGCGGGACCATCAACCAGATCAAGTCCAAATCACTATTATTGTCTGTGCTTGCTATACCCCCCCTCTCCCACCCCCAACCCAACACCCGCGGCCCTAAAATCCCAATCTGGTAATCCCCAAATTCCACGATACCACCCAAAGCGGCCCAGGAGATTAGAAGGTAAGCCGGGGACTCCGTTTTGCTGACTGTATCGGACGTGGTGATGGAGAAGGGTCTGGACCGGGTCTGATCTTGGGTATGGGTATTCTGATGGCGGTGGTGGGGATCGGTGTTGGGAGTTGCAGTTGGTAGAAGTACCGATATATGCTACCGGTACCGACAGCGATCTGTTTACTTTTACAGCAGACCAGCTCTGCCCATCTGCTTTGCCTGGGTATCTACCGACCCGCCTACTGTCTGTCAACGTACTTACTGCCGACTTACCTATCGACCTGCTTACAGTACCTCTCTGCCGACTTGCCTACTATCCATCGACCTACTACCTCCTCACCTAAGTCCTCACCTACCTCACCCTCCTCACCCACCTCACCACCTCACCTACCTCCTCAACCCCAAGACCTACAGTAATAAGGCAGCGTTACATCGCGCGACACCATATCTCTAATCAAATCACACAAATCACACACTCCACCCATCCATCCATCCCATCCATCCCACCTATCCAATCCAAACCACCCACCCAAACCACCACGCCCGTGCCCGCACATAAATCTCGCACAATCCATCTCACCCTCCACTCCACCACGCGACCCAAACCACAGTGATCAATCTCACAAAACTAACTGCACCTATCCCATCTCATCTACGAGTACTACATCAATCTCGCCCACTACATCTCACCCTCCACTCCACCACGCGACCCAAAACCAACTACAGCTATCCCACCCCATCCCATCCCATCCCATCTCATCTACGAGTACTCCACTCCACCAGTCTCACTCCGCACCGCAACCTGCTATACCTCACCCTCACCTCACCTCACCAATCTCACCTCACCTCACCGACCACCGCACACATCTCGTCTGTGATTGCTATATCGATCTCGCCCGCCACTATATCTCATCACCCACTATACCTCACTCACCCACTATACCTCACCCACCCACGCACCCCGGCAAAACAATCTCACATCACATCACCCGTGACCTAGATGGGCCTCGTTTAGGTACGTATCGTTGCCGCCCTGGCTCGACAGACAGACTACTTTCCCCCTCGATCGACTACCATCGACTCTACGCGGCGCGGTATGGTTCCTTGCGACAGAGTACGGTACCTCACAGTACATTACACAAAAGATCAGAGCTAACAAGGGTTCCGATACTTCTTAATTTCTTCATCTCTCTCCCTCTCCCTATCTTTCTTCCAGTCTTCCCAATCTTCCGACCTTTGTTTTCTTTTTTTCTTTAGAATAGATATAGTAAATAAAATAAACAGAATAGGCAAACACAACGATCAATCAATAAGATAGATATATATCTATATAGATAAATAACTACTGTCTCAAAAAGCCACCACCGCCCTATATCCCATCTCCATTCCCCCTAGTCCAACGCCCGCAACGCCAGCACCCAATCGAAATCCAAACCCATTCATACAGTTCTTTCATAACAGTCCATATAGCTAGCTGCAATGCAAATTCCGCAGTTTCCGAAATTTCTTCAGCAAAGTGAAAAAAAAGGTATGATCAATGATTCAAAAGATTGCCATCCGCCCAGCCCATTTTAGGATTTGTCCGGAGAGAGAAATGTCTAGAGAAAAAGTGAAAAGGGGACAGACCCGCACACCCCGTAAAAGAGCCCACGCGAAGTTGCAAAGAGTATCCCCTCTCCAGATATAAATCCGAGATATGACCTTGTATGCAATAAAAATGAAAATGAAATACATATATAAATATATTTAAACGAAGGTCTTGTATATCATATCAATAGGGAAAAAAGGAAGCCAAGAAGCGTCCAAGAATTTCGCCGGCCGATCAGATAGCCTCCACTTTTGATATGCCGGGGATCCCGGTAGTACCCGGGTGGAGGCACAACTGACCAAAGATTTGCAGACCGGATTGTTTAATGATTTTCGCCCATTGACATCTCGATTGGTTGATCAATCGTGTCATGTGGCCAAGAAATCCATTCCCATTCCGTGAGCAATACTTTGCCAATCCCAACTCCTCTCGTCGCGCACATCCATGAACCTCCACACTTCTTCGAGAACCTCCAGTGCGCGGTCCGTGTTTTTGAGACTCGTGTAGCTCTTGATGAGACCAATGCTCTTGCGGACTGGAGCTCTTTGCGCTGGATCGAATGCAGCACAGCCAATGAGGAAGGTGGGTGCAAGGAGTAACGTTTGGCTGGGGTCCGTTGGCGGGACGAGCTCGAGGAGCACGAGTCCATCGTTGACGGCTTGTGTGATTTTGGGATCCGGTGCCCAGTTGGTAGTTTTTGGTGGGTAGATGGTTCGCCAGAGGTATACCCACATCATTTGCTTATAGAGGAGCCCTGCAATATCGCGAGAATCACCTTTGGGCCATGGGGCTCTCCAATCGCGGATCTCGGCGTCGATTTCTGCTGCACGGTATAGCGAGGTGTAGTCAACAACGGGCTCCACTCCACTTTCCATGTTGACGCGAATATTGTTCCGTATAGTTGTTATCTTGGACATGCAGACGAAGAGCCGGTCTTGAACGCCTAGCAAACGAACAGCATCGGGCTGGATGATATTTTCGGGTAGATTCCAGTCGTCCGAGACGCTACCTAATCGTTCTTGTCCTTGAGGAAGGCTGATAATCTCGTCGGCCGAGATGTGGAATTGGAAGTATTCCTTGATAAACTCCATGAATGGACCATCGTCGGGAGGGCTCTCGCGGATCAACTTCTGGTATCCCTGTAGATGAATTCGATGCTCGCCGGTTGCCTTGCCTTCCGAAAGAGCCTGTACCACCATACACAGCATTTGGCCAAATCGAACAGAGATAATTGCGTTCTCGACTACGCCATCATTCTGTCGAGCTATGTCGGCATGGAACTCTTTCAGAGCTGCATCCTGATGAAATTGTGAACGCTCATGTAGCATATCTTCCGTCAGGTCAGGATGCTTTGCCAGTAGTTCCTTTCCGTAAGGCTCCTTATAGTCGATATTGGTACTAGATAATGCCAGAATCGAATGCATGAGACCTAAATGCTTGACCGCCATTGGCAATAGCATGTCTTTGAATGCATTCTTTGTAGGTCCTTCTACGGTGAGGACTGCACTCAATCTGAAGACGTAATGCTCGAAGAATATCCTGTCGCCAGGTGTCTCGACACCATGTATGACAGGATGTAATTTGATGTTTGGCAAGCTCACCCTCCGCATCTGGGCTGTCGATGCGATCAGTGCTTGCTCAGACATCTGGTTAGTCCATGCTGTCGTACCTTCCTCGGCCTTTTCTCTCCCCGACTTCCATACCGTTCGCTCAGGATAGCCTTCGCACAGCACAGCGTTCTTCTCACAATTTAAACCTGTGCAATCAGTTGAGCTGTTTGAGAATGCCTTGATAGATAAAACTAAATGAAGTCTCCACTTACATCGTGGCTTTGCTTCGTCACACTTCTTCTTCCGCTTCCGACAAGTTATGCATCCCGTCTTCGATCGCCCTTTGGCTACCTTTGACATGGACTCTTGAGTCTGCACAGGATGTTTCCTCGGCCTACCTCGAGGCCTCTTCATCTGACATGGCGAGACACTCTTATCGATCGCAGGTAATGTCTCTGCCTCCTGCAGCTCAACCATGAGGACACCACTGTCTGGGGATTCAATCTTGGGCTCTAGAAGGGTATCGAAGTCATGGTGATCATCTCGAGGCCCCATCTCCTCGTCCTCCTCGTCAACTACAAAGCCCGAGCCTGGCCAGGTATCAGTGGAGCTCGACGTCGGTGTAGAGAGAGTAAACGCAGAGGGGGTGGACGAAGCATCTGATGGATGCCGTTGCCCCGCCGTTCGAGGTGCTTTAAATGAAAAAGTATGTATGTTATGAAATGATGCGCCTTCTCTATTTGGCTGAGGCGTAGGCCGGCGTCGAATGATGGGAGCTCGCAGGATGCGAGAGCCCTGGTGCAAGGGAGTATTATGGCGTACAAACTCTTCAAGCAATGCGTCTGAGCTCGGCGTCGTCTCTTCAGACCACGATATATCGATAGGCTCATCGACAGGATTGCCTCTCGAGTCCATACTTTGTATCGTGCGTGCTAGATTTCTCCGACTGCGTGTGACCCGGAGAGCAGCAGTACAGAGCAGCACGGAGCAGCACGGCCAATGGCCAGCAAAAGGGCGAAACCGACACACGAAGGAGGATCGTGAGAACGGCCGGCAGTAATGGGAGTCTGAAATTCGGGGTACGGGCCAGCTTCGCTTGCTACCGCATGGGTTGCAGGCGGGTCTCTGGTGGCCGAACGTGCACGCCGGATATGGGCCCTCTTATGGACAGTCTGCGCCGCCGCGAGTGGGCCAGGGTGCGCAGCCTGCCCCGAGTGGTCATAGGCGAGTCAATGCAGAATGCAGCGGGGATGCGGTGCAGGAGTTGTGTCCCTGATTTGTGCTGGCCAAGTGGGAAACGGGAAAAGGTAGGGGCAGAGGAGGGAGAGGTGTCTCGGCGGGAGCAAGAAGGAAGCGGTGGTGGACAGTGGTGGATGCGGATGTGGATGCGGATGTGGATGTGGCTGTGGATGAGGATAGCAGGTGGACGGCGGTGGTGGATATGCGTGGGCAGCGGGTGTGTGATGGCGACACTGGCACTGACTGACGGGATGTAGGGGTGTATGTACATATCTTAGGCATGTAGGGAGGTAGGGAGGTAGGGAGGTAGGTACTGTATATACAATAGGCATGGAGACATGCAGGCATGGAGGTTGTACAAGTACAGTATGTACTGGACAAGTACAAGTACACGCTCCAGATGGCATGCATAGATCCGTACCCAGGTGCCGGGAACGGTGAGGATATTCTGTGCTGGACTGGCCGGGCTGGACTGGCTGTCGTGTGCGTACGTACGCCGGGCTGCGATGTTCGAGTTTCGATCTTGTCGCCCATACTCACACCTGCGGCACTTATCCTCCGGGTTGACGAGGTACATACATACATACATACACACACACAGCAAGTACAGCAGTGGGGTGTCGGATGTATATACAGCAGTAATATACAGCAGTACGGTATGGACGGAAGTGCTTGTACCGTAGCGTGTACGGGAGAGGACGTTCCCACAGGCCATCCTCTCTGTGCACAGCGTGACTGGCCGTGCTCCGGCAGGGTCCCTCAATCATCCGTGTAGCGGCCGCCGTCCATGCCCGCCATCCATGCCCGCCATCCATGCCCCTCACCCATGCTGCCTCGTCCAGATCCATCCATCCTCCATCCTCCATCCTCCATCCTCCATCCTCCATCCGTCCATCCACCCACCCATCCATCCATGGCCGCACCTCCTGCTGTGCGTGCAGCAGCTGCTGTAGCACCGCATGCCCAACCCTGAGCGCCGGCGATGGCGATGGCGATGGCCCTCGCCCACGGCCAAGTTGTGCCGCCGGTGGACGGATTGACCTCTAGCCAATGCCATTTGGGCAGATAAGCATTTCCTGGGATGCAGCCGTGCGGCTTGAAGGTTCCTGAGAGCCAGGTGCCGGAGAGCCAAATCTTCGTGCCCAATAGGCAAGTCGCCGCTCCGCAGCACACGAGTGCCGTGCCTCCTGTAGCCATGGCATGGCATGGACTGTGCTGTAAGGAGCGGCCACTGGCCTACCCATACTGTAGGTATGTATACCTTAACATCCACCCGCTACACTACACGACACGACACCACTACGAGTACTCGCTCTTGGCATATTCGTCCGTCCTTAGCACACACGTCACATACGAATCATGAACCATCAGCCAGCATCTTGGGGATGCCCTCGACTCCGCTCTGCGAGCCTGAACTGGCCGTCGGCATGCATGGTCTCGTAGCCTCGCGAAAGCTGCTCCGTACAGAGGGCTGCTTACCTCCCACGCCTCTCCACACGCCTCCCCGGGGCTTGGGGCTTGAAGAGCTCTCCACCACCGCCGGCCATTTAGCAAAAGCCATAACCAAATCCATCCAGCAGCCATCGCCACCATTAGGCCACAATGCCATAATACATGCATGCCCTGGGACGGCAGAGTGAGACCCAAGGCCACCGCACCATGAATTGATCTTTCCAGAGGCAGCTTGAGGCAGTGAGTCTTGCTCCGTCACGAGTACCTACCTAATGTCGTATGTGCGGGTCTGAGCCATGCGCGTCCCAGCTGCCTTGGAGCCTGCAACACGCAGCCTACAGTGCGCAGCCTACAGTGCGCAGACTACAGCAGCGACGGCAGCGACAGCAGCGACGGCAGCAACAGTACTGTAGATACAGCCACAGCGAACAGCCCCTCCTACCACTGAGCACTCACCACCTGGATGGGGAAAATGAGGCCGATCCGAGAACAGGGCGGAGGGCAGGCTTTCGCTGACGTTGCAACGGGGGCTTATTGAAGATCACCCGAACGCGTCTCCCAGCCTAAGACAGCACGGGAAGACAGCGGGACAGCACGGTACGGTACGGTACGGTACGGTACGCACTGTAGCTAAAATACCTAAAATGTACCTAATGTAGACAGATGCCACCGCCCTGTACCTGTCGAGGCATCGGATGCCAATGCCAAAGATGGAAGATAAGAAGATGGAGACTCGGGGCCCTGGATGGGACGGCGAAGCCGCAAGCGGGGGGGGGGAGCCTGGGAGACGGCGGTGGGCGCTGCCGCTTTGCCGCCCAGCACGTACAGAGTAGGGTATAGTGAGCATATCAGCAATAATATACTTGTCACTGTGCAATCTACAGCAGTCATCTACGGCGATGTAATCATATATTGTCAATATACAGCAATAATATATACAGCAATAATATATACAGCAATAATATATACAGCAATAATATATACAGCAACAATATATACAGCAATAATACCAGAAGACAGTACCTACCCATACATCCATCCATCCATCCACCCAGTATCAAAAACCCTCACCACCCTCCCAGCAGCCCCTCCGGCTCCGGCACCCCCAGCGCACCACAATTCACCGTACCCGCTCGCAACTCCTGACCCGTCTCCCGCAGTCGCAGTCGCAGTCGCATCCGCCACACGCCATACCGCCGCCAAACCCACCAACCTACCGTGCACTCCCCCCCTTATCGCCGCCCTCCTAATCCCATCCATGTCTGATCGTGTGGGGAAAGAACGATCGAACGCATCTCATCCATCCACTCACTGCTCTGCTGTAAGATCCGAAGCATGCTGGCGCAGGCAGGTTATATGCTGAACCAGGCCAAGGTAGAGGCGGCGGCTACGAGCGAGACGAGCGAGCGGGTGGGCGTGGGCTATGTGGCTCTGCTGATGGCAGTGTATATCGAGTATCTGGGACAGTGTATATCGAGTATCTAGGGGTGGTATACGGGTAAGATTCTTATGATAACATATACACGAGACATGCCAGTACTGCACCGCACCAAGGCAGTAAGGAAGGCAGTAAGTAAGTAGCTGAGGGAAGGCGAAGCGCAGATATAGTAGATTGGATGCCATTCAAACAATATTTTTTAAAAAAACTAAAAAAAGCTTTCAAGATGAGGTATCGCTGTTGTTCCTGTTTGTCGCTATTCCTGTGCCCCCGTCCCTGGGATCTTGTTGCCCGGCATCTTATCTGCTCTGCTCTGCTTGTATCTTGGTCGGCCCAGCTGCGGTAAGTTACGAGATTTATGCTTTTTCTATACTTTTTCTATACTTTGCATGCTTTTGCCCAGCTGTTGCATCACATCGCTTTACAGCACGTATCCATATCCATATCCCATCGCCATTTCCATACGATGCAGGTGAATAAAGAAAACCCCTCTACAGCAACCTGCAAATCCAATCACTTCCGCCGGTGCAGTGCTCGTGTACAGGAATGGCCCTATGCGGCAATCAATCGTGCACTGTGCTGTGCTGTACCTGTACCTGTACCTGTACAATTGCTTTCCGTCACGATTTCTGCGCCGGCTCTTCAGCGTGTGCCCGGGACGCTGTGCCTGAGGAGCAACGCCCCCCCTCTAATCCATGTCTCACATCGCTCCAGCAGCCAATCCGTCCCCGTCCCCGTCCCCCGCACTTCTTCTCTATCCGTTATAATAGATATATCTCCAGTAATGCCTGCTCCATGTCTTTGCTCGCAGCTCTGCGCTCCCGCGAACGCAGATGGAGACCGACGAGAGAGCGCTTCCGTCATCCATCCATCCCGTCCGTCCTGTCCTGTCTTGCTCTCGTCTCGACGCCATCTCCTCTTCCGCTCGCTTCTTCCGCTCTCTCGGCATGATTCCCGCAAGAGTATATATACATCTCTACAGGAATTTCTGCTTTTAAAAAACCCCCGTGTATATATATTCGTACAAACGATCGTGGTGTGATACATGCCCTCTCCTCCCACGAAAACCATCTCCTCTCCCCTCCCATCAGCACCACAAGTACAGTACAGTTGCAGCCCACACATCCCCCAGCCCCTTCTCTGCACCGCCTCCTCCCCAAGGCATCCCCCCCATCTTCCAATCAACCAACCAACCACCCACTGCACAAATCATGGGATGCGCCCCAAACTAGCCAAACGTTGACGCCTGCCGATGGCCGTATATCATATGATATCGCTTCTCGACCAAGTCGGCTCCGTCACACGGCGCGGGCTGGTTTGAGAAAGAGAGCTCTGGTGTCGCCTTCGGGCTTGCTGCCTGGTATATATGGATATATATATATATATGTGCCGACGAGGTGTCGTCCAGAGACGAAAAAGACGCTCCGCTGGCCCTCTGGGAGCTGCTGCCGCAGAGGCCGAGCAGAGGCCAAGCAGGCGTGATGAAATATATATACGGACTCATATATGATATATGCACTGTACGGTACAGATCGATGATTCTCCGCATTCCCATCTCGCTCCATCTTTACAGCCTAGCCATGTTGATCAATCAATTATCAGTCAACCCTCCACTCCAGAACCCACAAAAGCAGGTGACAGACACACAGATAGATAGAGAGATTGATAGATTTTTTAATTAATTAATTACATACTCTTACATCGCAGCTCTCCTATGCACAGTACTATACAAGCCAGACCAGGCCTCAGATACCCCACTTTTCGATTCAAAAGTCGAAACTCAAACAGCACCTCCAGCAACGGTGCCCACCCCCCAAATAAAACCCCACTGCAGCAAGCAGAAGAATATCTACGCATTCCCACGTACAAGCTACAGGACCTCTGCTTCAAATCGAAACAGAACGTCCCAGCAATGCAAGCTACGCAAAGACGATCCTGTGCATACCCGACAAGCACGTATCTGCTTACGTTGGGCTTACCGAACCACGTCTTCGGAGTGCGTAGTGTGGAGTTTTGGAAATATGCTGGAACCTGCATGGCATTGCGTCTTGTGGTGAGACATGCATACGTGGTGGCTGAAAAAGCAATATTCTACATCCACTGCCTACTGTGCCGTCCAAAATTCCCCGTTAGACATGTGCCCGGTGATCTTTCCGTCTCCGATGCTACTCAATACTGAGCTTATACGAGCAGAGTATATTGTAACATGTATTTTGCTCCACTTTTTACATAGTAGTATTCTCGTAGACCAGATGAGTTCTGTTCACAGCCCAGCGGTGAGCTTTTAAAGGTGTGGCAATGTCGCAGGGGCCGCAGTATACCCTTCCTGCCTGGATTCATCGTACTTCCACTGACAATAATTCACAACATATCCATCGCCGTTGGTGTCATGCTGCAGGAACAATCGAATTCTCCCTGTGATTGGCGGGTAGGGCCTAATCCCCTTTATAGGGAGCAGATATCTTTACAAAGATTAAAGCTTTGTAGAGCACGGCATGTTCGCCAAGGGGCAAATTGCCCACTATTGCAGCCGAGTAACAGAGGCTGATTGGTTATCTACAACTGCGTCAATAATAATACGAGCATAATTTCCAATCAGCCAGTACTGCTTTTCTCATATTGTCCCCTTAACGCATCAACCTCCCTTTGCAAAGCGGTAAGATCCGCCAAAATGTCTTTTCCGCCTGGTTGTGTAGCAATATCCAACGACTCTGATTGTGAAGTGTGAGCTATAGAGTCACCTCGCGTACTGTCAGTGCTCCGCCGGAAGTACTCGCCACTTGGTCTAGAGGACGCTGGAGATAGAATGGGAGGTTCGATGCTGGTTTTGCTCGAAGTCCGCTGTCGTGGGGGCGGAGGCGGTGGCGGAACAACGGATGAGCGCTTACTCGACATATCCATACTCGAAACTGATGGTGGTCGGTTGGATCCTCGATGTATAGGCGCCTTTATCGACGAGGCACGAGCTTGTCCGCCTTCAATAGCAGGGCTTTCACTTTCATATAAAGGTGACGGCGAAGGCAGTAGGGGTAACGAGTGATTTGACAAGTTTCTGGTGAGACCTAGACGCCTAGTCGGTGGAGGTGGCGGAGGAGCCTTACCAGAATGTGCACGAGGAGACTCTTGATTTGAAAAGCTGAGAGCTTCTTCTTCTACCTTTGGTGAGAGTCTTCCGCCAGCTTTATGTGTAAGCTTCGAGTCAAATACCAGTTGACTGTGACGTCGTGCTAGTGGCGGTGCAGGCGGCGTTTTTCGTCTCAGTGACGAAGCAGGTGACGGGGGTTCTGGAGTCTTCCCTGCTGCTTCTTTGTCAAATACTGATTCTCGATCTGAGTCGTGGCTTGCACGAGCTGGTGCAGGCGGTAACGGCTTATTCAGATCTGTGGGTGACCGAGCAGCCTGAACAGACCCTGTACTGTTCATTGAAAGCTCCGGTATTTTGGTTGATTGGTAGTCGCGCACATCCACTGAAGCCGAAGGGCCGTCTTCTCTCAATTCGACCTTTATCAGCTTCCCATGCCTGGAGCTAGGGGGTGGTGGAGGCTTCTTCTCCGATGCCGGAGTATGAGCTGTGAATCGTCGCTGTTCATCGTCTGGTTCCGATACTTCATGGGATGTACGAGGTGACTCCGAATGGAATTCCTGTATGGGTTCGAAAATAGACTGTCTAGATATTGACGATGCATCAGTGCTTGTGCCATCGTTCCAGCCCAGATGCCCGATATGTGTTGGGGGAGTAGTAGCACGAGTAGGGCCTATGAGTTCGGCGCTGCCAGTCATAAGTAATCGTTTGAATGCATCAACATCTAGAGATGCGCGTCCAGGACCAGTCCCAGCTTGTGAGTGGTGCGGTGCTGGAGTATCGGAATAGTCTCCATCCGTATGCTCTAGTGTAGCCAATGTTTTCTGGAACGGGTTTGATGGGGTCTGCTGAGGCTTGCTTGCAATTATATCGTCTTCCGAGATATCTGATCTTTCTGAGACTTCAAAAGGGTCTATGCTAGAGGGAGAATCATCGTCGGCGCGTGGAATTGGCGTTGGGGGCTTTCGAGGTATTGAGTCGCCTTCAGGTGAGTATGGGTGCGGCGACTGCACGCGGACCTTCTTGACGGGTTTAACTTTTGGTCTAATCGGTTCTGGAGGTTCTAGGATCGATGTATCGACCCTGAGGGGTGGTTTTGTGGAGGTCTCCAGGCTCCGGATTATATCCGTTCCACGAGCTGATTCTGACGAGCCTTTCCGTCGGAAAGGATTTGATGAAGGGAAGTCTCCAGACCCAGACATCCTGGCTGGCTTCACAAAGCCGAACACGCGATCGATGTCCAGTGTTATACAAAAGCCATGGGCGGGTGAGGGATAGCAAGGTTACAATTCGGCATGCTCGGAGCGTCAATGCTGATGTAGCTCTGTTATCAATTCACGCACGGGCCATCCCGTCTTCCTGGGGAGCCTGGCGTGTCTAGACAATGGATGTGTGATAACGTTTCTGCCAGTTGCTACCTTGATGCCAAAATTATCTCTAATGTGTCAGATCACGAGCATTGCAAGGCCAAGATAATCCTGTCGCGCCTGTCAGTTGGCATTATAAAGTCCAGATAATCCTATCGCTCTTGTCAGTTATGGAGAGCAGGGTCTTAACGGCCTTTCACGACCCCACGATCTATAGACTCGATTTGATCTCAACATTCCTCAGGCACTGGCAGCAGCAAATTAATGTTCAGAAGACAATCGAGTCAAAGGCCTCAGAGGATTCTTAAGCTGCCGCCTATAATTGAGGAGCCTTTCGGGTTATTAGGGCATTTTAGTGTGACTTGACATATTGAGCGAAAAGCCACTATTATTTAGGTGGCATTACAAGCATTCAAGACAAGTATGATGTCGTTTCTCATTGATGGTATCTCTAACACACAAGCTATCCATCTTATATCGATCCTTCAGTTCATGAAATTCGTATCATCAACGTGATCCTCAAGAGCAAATGGTATTTCCTTGTGCTTCATCACAACGCCTAAAGTAAACCCCAGCAGTAGCCAGCAATATCCATTCTCCAAACGCCCATTTCCACAAAAAGCATTCGCTAGCTGTTGATGAGAGCTTAATGGTAGATGAAGTCAGGTAGCTCACTGTAAGTGAGACGGACCATGTCCTGTCCCGCTCGCACAGCGTGATACCGCCGAGCCAAGCAAGTTCCCGACTCCGTCGTCTCGGTCCACGCCATCTCGAACGAGGGTATGTAGAACCGGTCGATAAAGCTCCTATTGCGAGCAGTATCGATCAAGAGGGATGCAAGGCCATGGCCGCGATGCTTAGGGTGCGTCCAGATTTTATTGATCCCCAAGTGAGCTCGGCGGGTATGATCAGTGGCTTGCTCTGTCGTATGACGAACGATGGAAGGGAAGTCGCCGAACTCGTCTACTTCCAATTGAACCTCCTGTATTTCAAATCCCCAACGAATACGCTCTGCGACCATAGCGCCAATAACATTTCCTCCCTTGATGTATAAATACACCTTATAACGAGTTACCCACGGAATCTGGCTCGCATCGATGAGAGGGATATCCTCGATTCTCCGAGGCCCTTCTTGGTATAGAGACATTGCAACAACAGGATGCTGCATTAAGGAAAACAACCTGTCCTCGGGCAACACCATACAGCCAAGCGCCTTGTCAACGTGCTCCTCCAAAACATCCAGGGCCAAATTTCTCCATCCGACACTCGAGTTACGGTCGACCACGGCAATGTATTCTTCGATACCTCCTTCATTAATATTGGAGTATGGCTTCTTCACCTTCGATGCGTCGTCGGCCTGAAGCTTCTTGATTGGTATGCCTAACTCGGATGCTTGGTGAAATTCTTCGTGGTGCTTAACGTCGCTAGGGAGGGTGTGGTTATAAGTCATTCTGCATGTGGGGCAGATGGTCCTCGTGGTGGTTCCCAAATCGATATTAGTCTGAATGAACTTTGTGCCAGCATAGACACCTAATGGTCTTCTAGAGAAGGCTGGGTCATGGACAACCAAGGCGTTGTCGACCTCCGGGGACGGAACGGCTCCAGGGATATCAATGGCACCTGGATACACACGGCCTTCATCAGATTCATGAGAAGAGGGCTGGCTATCTCGATCCTCGTCTTCGTTCATATCATCAGAAGCATTACCAGGGAAGTGTGGCTCATCTGTGATAATATCGATATTTGGGTCGGAGGGACCGCGCTTGCTTTTGGCGTTGAATGATCCCGGGGGAGATGCATCACGCCGAAGCTCTGCAGTACGGGTGATGGCCTTCTTCTTCGATTCCTCTACTGGGCCGGCAGTAGTTTTGTCAACATTCTCTCTCAAGCCACCCTCGATCACAGCCTTATCGGCAGTCAACTTCCTAGCCTTGCGTAGCTTGGATGCAATGGAGTCGTAGTCATCCATCTTGCTAATCGGTGGGAGGTTAGGCCTGGTGGTTAATCTCCGACGCGCGCGTTTCTTCCGTTGGATTGGAACCGGCGACGGCTCTCGTGGTGGGGGGGACGAAGGAGGTGTGACACTCTCCTCCAACGGATCAGAAAATATAGATGGTGTTTCGGTTGAGTGGCTTGATGACAGGGACGCCGGTTTGAAGTAATCTGAGATGGTTTTCCTCTTGTTTGGGATGGGCGTGGTAGGTAGGATCTTGCTCTTAATAAACTTGGTGGCCTCGATACGTTGCCTCTTGCTTGGGGGTTCGTACGAGTCGTTGAGAACGCGTTTCGAGTACGTTCTCAAAGGTGGTCTATTTGAAGTTGTGTGTCAGTTTGAAGCGTGTGACTTTGAGAGACTGTGAATCTCACCTAGGGTTATGAGTCGCCATTGCTAGCTCCGTTTGGTTGACCGGGGCGCCCCCGCCAGCGTGCGTGGGAGGCATCGCCGACATCTTATACTACAGCGTCGTGATAACAATTCTTGGAGTCGTTAATATGTCGCGTCGAGATCCATTAGGCGAGAAACGCGTTACATTAGTCGCAGGGTCAACTCGCGAAAACATGTGATCGCCTACTAAAACATCGCCGCCTTAACAGCTTCGGTGTAGCTATAAAGCAGCAGTGAGAACACCAGAACAGACAATGGTCCAACTATACTCTACAATCAAACAAGTCACTACATTAATTGTTTTAGACCTACAGTATCATAGGGAAAGAAAGTGTACAAAACAAAGCCAGACAGTGATAGACTTGCTCGTGCTTGAATGACCGGACGAAAGTAGCAGTTTCGACATATTGTTCACGATTACAAAGAAAGCACCAGGTCATCTGACAGTTAAGAAATGATTATACTAGATCGGAACCAGTTTTTCTCAGAGAGTTTTTCTCTCAAAATTCGTCGCCAGATGATTATATACAATGGATATCTTCCTGTATCTAAGTTTCCGGTGGTATCTGGCTCAGGATATAATAGACTGTTTGTTCACAAATTTATACCAAGTATTGATTGGTCTCATCATCTTTATAGTACTAATTAAGTTCCTGTCTGTTAAATCTCAAATGCTCATGTATTTGTTTTATTCGATGATTGCTCAGTCAGTCTCAGACTCTTATATTTTGATCTTCTAAGTTCCTCCCAACAGCGGTCAGACAATCAAATAAAATTAAAGTGAGTAAACTTAGAGTTAGGACACACTTCAGTCCACTGTACTCGAGTACGTTGGGTTGGTATTTATATAAAATACATTACGAGCGAGATACTTATTTGACAAGTCAATTGAGAGGTAATTTTGGACCATCTTTAGAGAACAGATGGTAGCTAAGTTGTTGTTACACTGACAATACACGCACGCCTCTTACCATGTAGATTTTGTCTATTCCATACACACAATGCCCCAACTGTAGGTAATTTCATTCCGAATGCGCCGAAAATAGCATAGGTGTAGCTCTTAACTCTTCCGTTTCAACGTCTTCTTTGCTATCTCTATTAGGCCATCTTTGGCCTCACTTTCTGGAAAGTGGGCTATAGCAGCGATTGCTTTGTTGGAATATTCTTCGGCTAGAGCATATGTCTGCTGTAGGCCATCACTTTTCTGAACGAGCTCTCTAGCCTGTGCAGTGCTGTCAGCTATAATTCGGTGGTGTTAGCCAGTCCTGATGTACATACCCTAGCAACGTCGCCCTTTTCTGCGAACTTCCTCCCAACCAGTACACCCAGCTCTTTATGCTGTTCCCAGGCAAATAACAATGGTGCAGTTGCTAGTCCAAGCTCTAGATCTGCTCCTGTCGGCTTCCCGAGCTGTTTATTACTGACTGTGTAGTCCAGCATATCATCCACTAATTGAAACGCGAGTCCTAGATTCTTTCCATATGCATATGCCGCCTCAACAGTTGCATCATCACTTCCTCCAAGCAGTGCGGCTGCTCTGCAACTCTTGCTTATCAAGCTGGCTGTTTTAAGATATGTCTTTTGAAGATAGTAAGAAAGTGTCTCCTTTGTCCAAACAGGGTTTTTCTCGTCTTGGGCCGTATTCTTGAGTTGCATAAACTCGCCTTCCACAAGGTTGGCTATGACAGTAGCAAGTAGTTCAACTACTTCTGGATCTCTAAGGCGTGCCAAAGCGACCGAGGCACGGCCAAGTAGAAAATCACCAGCCAGAACTGCCATTTTATTGCCAAACCTGTGGTTCGCAGAGGGAGCGCCACGTCGCGAGTCAGAGAGGTCAACCACATCATCATGAAGTAGTGATGCCGTATGTATGAGCTCTGTAATCTCTGCGAGCCGACGTTGAGAAGGGAGGATATCGCTTTCAGATGAGGAGTAAGATGTCGGAGAATGTGTGAGGGGATTTGTTGTCGGACTTAAGGGATTGACATCTGCGAGGATATCGGTAGGAGAAAATGACTGATCTATATTGGTATGAGCTGAAGCGGGGCTGTATCGTGGCGATTTTGGTGTAAGTGCTGTAGCTCGAGACATTAATAGAACGACGAGAGGGCGGACATGTTTGCCTTCGGATTGAGTGTAGTACTTCGCAACAGTGGCGAGAGTAGGATGCCCGGATCCAAGAAGCTGCCGAATATTACCTGTTAGGAATTTTAGTTCCTTTGCTACGATTCGCAATGGATCCACGGTGACCCCTCCATGAGAGGTAGCTCGAGAAGCCGCATTCGAGAGAACGTTGGAGGCCGCAGAGACTGCTTGCGCCCAAGTCGATTGCCGCCGCCCGGTTGGATCTTGTGGATATATTCGCGCATCTCTTCTAGAAGGAACCGTAGTAGTTGAAAAGCATCCTGAGCATGCTGGACCAAGCTGTATCCTCGATATGTAGGACTGAGAAAAGAGAACCGAAGCTCTCACCGACCGGATTCTCATCCCTTACAGCAATCTCCGTTTATTTTACAGGAAATACAAGGAATATTTGTGTTAACACATTGAGCAGCTATTGCGACATTAAGAGTCGGAAAAGCGAGTGTTGTTTCTATTTCAATTGATCTGAAAAATATTAGGACTACGCAAGCAAGCCGTTCCCCGGTCCCCGGTCATTACGTTCGCGATCCCCTGATTACCGATCGGTAAGGATCGGATAAATAATTTCTCCGGGTGATCTAGTGCCAGGGTATCTAGAGCTGTCGGCTTCGTCATTTTTAAACTTTTGTTGAATTCTTAATATGAGATAATATTTATTTGAAATGGTGCTGCTCACCATGACACCTGCCATTGTGGCAGCGCTTGGCAAGGCTCAAAGCCCGCCAGAAACGACCAAACGAGAGGAATTGGAAGATAAGGCTGAAGGGGCAGATGCAGATGCATCATCTGCGGAGCCTTCTCTGTCTGAGCCTTCAATAGGCAAGCCAATCTCGCATAGCCAAGTCCTGGATCTATCTAGACAGCTTAAGAGCCAAGGTTTATCTCCCAATCACCTCGATATCCTACTCAAAGGATCTCGAGTCTTCATCCCGCCCCCACCACCAAAGCCAGAACCTGTACGTTTTGCAGCATATCTTCAATCCACACCTTTTAGCAACAATTTACTGACCACGTTCATACAGACATCCGAGTATAAAGCCCTTATGGCCCGCCTCCGCCGGGAAGAAGAATCTCGAGCCTACGAACGAATGATCAACCCTCCTCCCCCGATGGAGAGCTTCTTACAACGTTTCCCTAGCTCATCCGCCGCCTTCGCATTTTCCTCTACAACCGATTACCCATCTCTCAACACACCATCCTATAACGGAGATGACAATATAACGTATGCAGATGTTAATCGTCAAATGACAGTCATTTTTAATGTGGTAATAAGCATCTTGGCATGTGCCGCGGCAATCTGGGTCGCAGCTCGATGGTGGGAAACGCCTTTGCGGCTAGCTTTGACAATGTGCGGGAGTGTACTTGTGGGGGTTGCGGAGGTGGTTGTATATACAGGCTACTGGAGAAAGGTGGACGATGCGAAAGGAAAGGAAGGCAAGGTTGTAGAGGTCAAGGAGATCTTGAAGACTTGGGTTGTTGGAGGGGCAACAGATGAAGATTCGCAGCGCCAGGCGGTGACATTTAAAGACAAGAAGGATTTATATGGCACAGCTGTGAGAAAACGGAAGAAGCAAAATACGTAAACTTGGACAATAATTCAAATGTTTATGATCATCAAAATATTGTTAATATTCCGTGTGGGAGTGCTGCATCGATAATGCCGTGACTCGATTGCGATATAATGGTTCAAATCCCAACTCCGACTACCCAGCTACTAGGCACAGCTCCATGTGTGCCCTGATAAAAGCCTGTATCACTTCCTTAAAACCACTGGTGGGGCGATAAATATAATTAGGTAGCGCTGCCTAGAGCGAACCAGCCCCCAGCATCTTAGCGCCCCTAAATATGTACCAATGTCTCCCGACCCATTATCCCATTTCCATTTCCCAATCCTGATTCGTGAACAATATTTATATATCCAACATAGACCTGATCTTTTGCGGAGGAGCGTTAAGAGTTGCTCCACTTGCTGTACTTGTGGATCGCTCTGACTTCCCATCTTGAGCCGTTGGGCCCACCCCATCTGAAGCGGCTCTTCCTCTGTCTAGAGTGTTTGAATCTGCAAAAGGATCGGACCGTTCGGAGATGTTAGATGGTGTTGGGAACAGCAGAGACGCAGCGATTTTGATAGATTCAGGTGTTGTGCCCTTGCTTAGTCTGTCCTCCCTACGCTGGCTTGCCCTAGCAGCAGGTGAAGTACCCGATGGAACTCTCTTGTCCGCATTTCTCGGTAACCCATCTGTAGTCTTTGGAGGTATATTGCTCATCTCAATGCTACTCTCCAAATTCCGAGTTGTCGCAGCACCCCCGCCAATCTCCTTAACATTCTTGGCAATAGCTTGGTGAACACTGAGGTCATGATCATCTTGGAGACGACGCCACCAATAAGGCTTCTTCGTATACCCTAGCTCTTCATCAATTTCCGCTCCACGTACGCGACGTTGACGGATAAGTTCACGATCTTCGTTAGGATGGATATAGCCGCAGACTTCGTGGATAATGAATATCAGGGCGATCGGTGTCCAACCCATTCCGTATATGAAGGCTTTATTGCCATGTATGTTGAGTATGCTGACAGAGAAGTCAAAGGCCAAGAGAGCCTCGTAGCCGACCATAACAAGTGCTAACGGGATGGTGAGCATGAACTGGACTGGTGTATAGCGGGTTCCCCCTATGATACTGTTGAATATGCCACGGTTGCGTGGCTTGTAATGATGTATTGAGTGCCAGAGGCTGAAGACTACAACTAGCCAAGAAAGGAACAAGAGGAAGGCTGCAGCTTTGAATCGACCATCAGTTGCCAGAGGTTCAGCAATTGAGGCTGTCTGATCAGGAGATCTTTGCTTTTCCAACTGTGTCCAGCCACGTGGGATTGCCATGAAAAAGTTCTACCCTCATTAGCTCGTACCAAAAACACAGAAGTAAGTTGCTTACCAGGAAAGCAAAAGCGTAAAATACCAGCGGCATATAAAACTCTGTTCGACCCCTCTTATCGTCCTGGCTCAATACAAAAGGATTGGGATCGATAAGTTGTCTTTCTTGCCAGCTTCCCCAGTGTCTAACGCTTTCCCATACACTAGCCATAGTTGCCGGTAACATCATAAGATAGAAGAGAGAGTTCAGCACAATTGGAACTTCCGACACATAATATCGATCGACATCAACACCTGTAAAACCGCTAATCATAGCACACCCGGCAGCAAACAGCATCCAATACCATTGCCATCTTCTGCCTACGGCTCGAAATCGTTTCTGAGAGGGAAGGAATAGTCGACCATGTTTTCGGAGATTGATAAATGTGAACATGATGCTCATAGCAAAGAATACAGCAAACCCCACGCCAGTTCCAGCCCTTGATCCGATGGGATCGATGGGTGAATAGCATGACGTAGTGTTTAGGAATGTACCATTTGCGAGAAGCCTTGGGGTGTAAGGTTCAAAAGTGAGGAAACACTTTGAGCCGTTGGACAATGTCTCATTAGAATAATATGTATAGTTCCAATGATCCAGGGTGGTAAGGTTGAAATGGACTCCCCCGATTATCGTATCGGTGGAATTATCGCCATTAGGAAACGCGAGCAGGTCGCGGACGTCGAGGATAGGCATTTTGATGACGAAGTGTGGAATGGGAGAGAAGATTTGCCAGAGCACCGAACAAGAGCTCGTCCATTGATTACTGCGACATGATGATGCCGTTCCCCCGGATATGTTTCGAAGGGACGTCGCGGATGAGAGGAGGTTGGAGGATTATTGATGGGTGGAGATATCAAAGGTCTGGAGTGATGGGGTTCCGGGGAAGCCGCTATACTCCGTGTTAATCGACGGCAAGTTTACGATAGGCTGACAGCGAGCTGACAGCGATAGCCAAGGCCGTAACCTTTGGCAAGAACAATCAGAGAATAACGTGATGGAACCTTTCTGTCTTGGGGTTTTTGACAGTGAGAGTACAACCATGGATATTGCTACTGCTTGCTATGTTGGAGCGTTTAGATTTCCCTTGTCTTCCTCAATAACTCGCAATTCTTGGGTTAAAGCCTTCGAAGATCGCCTGATAGCGATCAAATTGATAAACATTTGGCGCTTGGCGATAGCTGCCGATTTAATGTCCGCGTAATGGGGCCTTCAGGCCTGCGGGATCAGGCATTAACTGAAACGTAATGTCGAGCTTCAAGCTTTAATATTTCCGAATGCCATCGTGTTTATTTTGCTGCCAGCGATTCTCCCTCCACCAATGGCTACCGCACCTACGGTAGAGACCGAAGCTTCAGAGCCATCCTACATTGACTATGAGCTCTTCCTATCTCCCTCGTTCTCTGCTCCCGCATTCGCAAATACCCTGGTACTGAGCACCAACAACCCCACCGACACCCCTCTCGATCTCTCAACTCCCCTGTCCCGCGTCCTCTTTGATATACAAGAAGTTGACTCGCATATACACAACCTGACCACTGCCTCCGCATTACCTCTCCTCACGCATACCCAATCGCAAACAGCCTCTTCCGCACGCATAGTTACTGAGCTTTCAACCCAGGTCGGAAGTTTGAATGATTCCTACAAAAGATTAGAAAAGGAGGTCATAGGGCGATATGAAGCTGCGGAGGAAGTGCGCCAGGTGTCGGAGCGATTATGGCATACTGTACGGCTTGGACGTGCCGTAGGACGAGCATTACAACTTGGGAGACAGCTAGAGGTGCAGATGAGCGAACTGCAATCCACTTCCACGTCAACCGCAAATTCTAGATCTCGAGAAGACCATCGAGCAATGGTTCGAGCCTCAAACACGATTCTAGCAGCACGAGCCCTTTTTGAAGCTACTTCCCCTGGCGATGAGGGTGAACATCTTTCAAGAGTAAACGCTGTTACAGACTTACGCAACGACCTTATTAATCATTCAGAACGTACGCTACGTGTGAAGGCTCAACAAATTGTACGAGAGTTCTCTATGAGCACACTATCCGGATCTACCACATATGCGCAAACCGAAGACACCAAATCGCGAACCATATCCGCTCTTTTAACGCTCTACCTCTTATCCCCTCAACCTAAATCTGAGAAAGCGCGTTCTGCGACGTTCAGTCCCGAGTTGGTGATAAATTCCCTCCAGGATTACTTCCGAACGGCTCTCACATCCTCCCTTGCGGCTCTCACCCGTGCCCTTGGTACACTTCCTACCTTGGAACGAACCTTACTAGAGATATCTGCTCGCTGTCAGAATATTGTCGCCTTAGAGCTCCTCCTCGAGTCTATCAAACCCCCTAGTCTTCAAATCACGTCGAAGATCAGCGTTATTTCTCCACCCAACTTTTTACAACCTGTGTTACAGGCACTTGAAACATCGTCTCTTCCGTCCTACTTCTGGCGCACCCTGGCATCGGCTCTATCGCCACGAGTGCAAGATTTAGTGAATAAAGGTGGCGTACAGGCACGTACTCTGAAGAGTAATAAAAATGGCGTAAGAGACGCTATCCAAGAGTGCGTAATTAGAGGCAGTCAGGCACCAGTAGGGTCAGGCAAGGAGAGAAAGAAGGTTGGAGGAGAAGGTTGGGAACGAGAAGTTGCCGTCATGGTTGGAGCAGTCATAGGACCTTTAGGCCGTTGAGAAAGATGGAGAACGATATGAAAGTGAAAAAGTTGAGCAGCTATCTGATAACACAGAGGAACTTCCGGTCCGCGTAAAGCAGAGATTCGTCCTGGAACCTATATCTACGACCCAACCTTAGCTTAGAGCCCCTCGGGTTCTGACGGAAGATAGGCTATCCACAGAAGAAACCGCAGATATAGGATCACGTAACAGATAGAGGAGCAGTTACGTGTTCCTGGTATGCGCGTTGGGACATTAAGCATGTAGATTTATGAGGAACTATTGTATATGATGGCATTATAGACATCGCTAGAGATGTTAATCTAACTAGAGCTCCCTGAGAGCGAAATCTAAGCATGGATTAAAGAAAGATACAACGACAGTTATGACTATTGTTTAGTCAGCAGCTATTCTGTATAATGCCAAGCTTTTGTGTTCGATAGCAAATAGCAAAGGGCCACCACCGGATACCCATGTCAACGGCGTGCCTGTATTAAATCACATGCTTAACTGCTCCACTGACCTGCCACCATGATCGCAGATTCGCAGGTATTCGTAGGTCTATGCAAGTATCGCCGAACCTCCACCGAGGACAAGGTGCAATCGGACAATTATCAAACAAATCAAACGCCGAGCGCCGCCCATAACGCCAGCCGTCAACACCCGCACACGAAAACAGCTGCATAACGAGAAGTGTGCACCTCACTGTGTATTGATAACCTATGTAGTCTAAATTCGACAACAGATACTGAGATTGATAATATCTCAGGTTCAAGGCTAGGAGGTTAAGGAGGTTCAGTAAGTTGTCGGACTCGACTCGTACCGTCCCGTCTGCTGTCTTGGCTCTTCAGCCCTACAACATCGACTTGGCATTCTCGAACTATATTTACAACTCAGGCAGATTCCATATGTACAGTATATGGCCTCAAATCTGACCGCCCTTGTTAGCTCTGTCCTCCAAGTCAAGGATCTTATCAAAGTGGAGTTATTTCTCACAAAATTTCTTCTGGGGAGTGCGTGATAGGCACTAGAGAAGCAAGCATAGATAGACAAGGTAGGGTAGATATGGGGGCAGGGAGGAGAGAAGGGTCAGACCATTCCTTTATCCCGCAATCTGATCTCCCACTCGGAACGATGGATGTACAGTACAATAGCTGTCTACAAATGCAGGCCAGGCATACCGGCGCTTAAGCTCCTAATCAGACACCGGGATAGAATTAAGCTTTTCCGAGCCTGCCAGCTGGCCAAGAACTGCTTCTAGAAGACGGTACTCGAGTACGACGGGCGATCGGATCCATCTCAACAGGCAAGGTTGTGGTGATGCTATCCTCGGGTAGCGAGATACGTGCTTGCAAGGATACAAGGTTTGATATCGCACCATACAAATATCTGGTTTGCCTTTTGGAAATGGAGTTGATGGCGACATGCAGGGTGATCTATTACACCATATCAAGGCAGTTCTAAGATATATGGGAATGGTGATGTACAAGGTTCTTTGGTCTGTCTCGTGCAAGTTGAGAAGGTCTCAACCGGAATGGCCGGGTGATTTCACCACCATGGGAACCATCATGGAGGATATATAACCTACCGCCCTATCCTCCACGGTGGACATTACAGTGTTCTCTGCCTCACTAAAAATATTCACTATGAGCGAAGACAAGGTGGTTCCTATCGCAGCTGTCCCAGCCGCAGATGACTCTATAAATGGTTCATCAGAGAAAGTGAAGCCATCACGCGTCAGATCTCTCCTAACCATCGAGGAGAAGTATGCCGATGTTACACTGCGGCTAGTTGAGGAATTCGGGCATACAGTGGAACCGTTGACTCCTGAAAAGGAGGGAAAGTTGAAATGGAAGCTCTATAGACATATTGTACTATTGATTCTAGTTATCAATCTCGTCCTATTTGTAAGGCTGTGATTTCCAAAGGGAAGACCGGCGATTGACTTGTGATAGATTGACAAAGCTACGTTATCGTACGCCTCCATTCTTGGGCTTTTCGAAGAAACACACATCGGTGATACACAGTACAACAACTTGAACACCATTTTCTATACCGGTAAATATCATTACTGCTGACTTTGGTTGGAATCACAGCTGACGATTCAGGATATGCTGTGGCCCAATGGCCGGGAAATTATATCCTTCAACGAGCACCATTTGGCAGATTCGTCTCGATAACCATATTTCTCTGGGCTGTAATCATCTTCCTCCACTGCACAGCCAGCAATTACGGTGGCCTCATTGTTCTCCGATTTATCCTAGGAGCCATTGAATCAATCCTCGTACCCGCCATGGAAATCACCCTCGGCATGTTTTTCAAACCCAGGGAGCAAGCCTACCTCCAGCCAATCTTCTGGACAACCTGTATGGGTGCTCCAATCCCAGCCGGCTTCATAGCCTATGGACTCCTCTTCAGCGACAGCGCCATCCTCCCATGGAAATTCTTCATGATCACCACCGGCGGCATCACCCTCATCCTCGCCGTGTTCTGCTGGTTCTTCTACCCTAACAACCCAGCTGAAGCTCACTTCCTAACCCTCGAAGAGAAAATCCACGCCATCAAACGCGTCCACGATGCGAGCCAGAGTTCCATCGAGCAAAAGACCTTCAAGAAGCATCAGTTCATGGAGACCCTCAAAGATCCCATTTCCTGGCTCTTCGCTCTCCAATCATTCACACTCATGCTCTCCAACAATCTGGCCTACCAACAAAACCTCCTCTACGTCTCCCTCGGCGTCTCCAACCTAGGGTCCACGCTCGTCAGCGTTGCCGGCGGCGGCTTCTCCGTCGTAGCATGCATCGTGGCCGCCGTCCTCCTCCGGCTCTTCCCAGGCTACAACGCCTACTGGGCGTCCTTCTGGTGCCTTCCCGCCATCGCCGGCGGTATCGGCATGGTTGCCCTATCGTGGTCCAACAAGCTCGGCCTCCTCGCCTGCCTGGTGCTCGCCGGCAACACGTTCGGCATCACCTACATCATCGCCCTCGGCTGGACAACGTCGACCGCCGCAGGCTACACCAAGAAACTCACCCGCAACGTCATGTTCATGTTCGGCTACGCCATCTCCAACATCATCTCGCCGCAGATCTGGTCGGCTCATGACCAGCCCCGCTACTACCCAGCCTGGATCGTCCAGATCGTCATTAGCTGGTTCGGCACCCCGCTCATCCTCCTCATCATCAGATGGATCCTGGTGAGGCGGAACAGGGAGCGGCGCGAGTGGATTAGCGCACAGCAAGAGAAGGGGCTCGAAGGCGAGGGAGTAGTCAGGCAGCTGGATAACGACGGCAGAGAGGTCGAGGCGACGGTCGATATCGCACTGCTAGACCTGACGGATCTGGAGAATATGTATTTCATCTATCCTCTGTAGAGCACTGACAGTTTAGAGAAAAAAACACTGCGAGATTATATGTGCGTGGATCTATCACATACCTCATAATCCCCCCCTTTTTTTTCGGGAAAACAAAAACATTTCTTGATCCCCACCATCCCACCAAAACACCACCCGGACAGAAAGAACAGAAAGGAGAAGAGAAGAAAGAAAAGAACGAAATCTCACCCCTCGGCATTTCTCTAATCGAATCGATATTTTCCCAACTCGTATCCTCTTATCGTATAATTAAGTCGAATCAAATCAAAAACATCTCAAAACGCCTTGGAAAATAGCAGTAGTGTTTTATTTAATTTTTAATTTTTTCTACTTCTACTTCTACTTCTATTTCTATTTCTATCTTTATCTTTATCTTTTATCTGAATATATTTCATCAATTTTATATAATATAATTGTAATTTGAATAGTAAACTTTAAAATCTTCAATAAATACTATTTTATTAATATACTTTAACAGACTATCCAAGCTCTTTAAATATATAATATATAATACAAGACTCTCTTCTAAGAAAATTATCAAATAGTTGATTTTAGATCTGAAATTGAATATTTCAATAAAGACTATTTGATAGATTTATATCTTCTATCAATGTTTATAAATAGAAAATAGTCTTTATATACTATTTCTTATAGTAGAAACTATATATATAATATCTAATAGAAATATTAGACCAAAGAAGAAAAATAGAAAGAAAATCTACTAATTAGATAGTTATTCTATAGTTAAAAGAAGATAGACAGTATTAAGAATAGATTTAGTATTTAGTAGAGATAATTTAGAAGATGATTTATTAAATAGTTCTATAGAGATTCTTTTAATAGCTTTTCTGAGAAAAAGAGTTCTTAGACTATAGATAGTTTAGATTAAAGATATAGAAATATAATGTTTATAAATATTTTAGATCTATTTTAGATTAGATTATAATTCAAAGAAGATCTAGATTTCAAAAAAAAAAAAACTAAAAAAACTAATCTTATAATCAAGAGATATTTAGAACTAAATTAAAGTTAATTGTATATATTAGAAGCTTTTACTTATTAGAAATAATCATTTGAATATAGAATAGCTGATTAATTATAACTTAAAGAATATAGTAAACTTTCTAAATTTATACTAGAAGCAATATATATTCAGACTTATATCTCTATACTATATCTATACTAGAACTGTATCTACTATAGATATATATATCTACCTCGAGTTAAGAAAATATATCCAAGACAGACAATAAGAAGCTGCACTCGGTATTCCAACTGACAAAGGTATAGTAGTAGTAATAGTAGAATGACGCTCCGCTGGCCCTCCCGGGGGGCTGCTGCCGCAGAGGCCGTCCAGGCGATTCTTGGTGCCACGCCCGGGATATGCGGTGGTATGCTGATATCAGCTGGAGGGTTGTGGGCAGGTAGATAGATGGATCCGAGGTGAGCGAGGCCTGCCTGCTGAACTGGTTGTGGCGTGGGTGGAGGAGCTGGGAACCTCGTGGCCAGCGGCATGAGGCGATGGAGAGTCGAGTGACGATGCCGCAGTGTGAGTGTGTCAGGTCAGTGAGTGCGCCAAGGACGAGGAGCAGCATCGACAAAGTGAGGATTGGCGAATCAAGGCCTCGCATCTCCTCATGCCCCTGCGCAGAGCAGGAGGCCTCAGGGATCAGGCCGCCGCGTCCCCACGCCAAGCGCCGCTCGGCTCTTTAGTCCCCGCGGTCGCTGCGTGCCTGGCGGGCCTGACGTGCCTGGCGCGGATCGGGGATCGTGTCCCGTGGGTTAATTCAACAACGTGTCGCAGCGCTGCGCTGTGATTCGTCCGTTCCCACGACATTGCCAAGATGCCCTTCTACAGCCGCCAGTCGGGCAGGAGAAGTCGAGCAGAGGGCGTGCCCGCCCATCGCACCGTTGGGAATCGCATCTGCTCCTGGATGAAAACGGCCTGGGCGGTCGATGGCGGAGACGGCGGTGGTAGGTTTTTGCCAAATTATGCCAGTTGGGGCCGCGTGTTGCGTGTGAGAATGCCGCCGTCTACAGAAACGAGCAGCAGAGTGATGGCCTGGGCAGAAGCGTGAGAGGAAAAGGCCCGCTGGCAGGCCTCTGCAACACGTTCCCATCACGGTTGGCTACGTGCAGATGCTGTGCGTGCTACCGATCCTGGAGGACTGCCCTCGATGTAGCACAAGGCCTTGGAAGGCCAGGTCAAGTCGCTCGGGCATGAGCAACAAGGCGTATAGTGTCTTCTGTCTGTATTCTGGAAGCCTTCTAGAACCTGGCGTCGGGCACAGGCGGTTAGTAGCAGGCAGGGGAGGATGTGCATGAAGTGTGCTGCCTTGTAGAATGATACACGTCCCAATGCGACTCGGCTGGCTGGAACGTGCATGGACGACGATATGCTATGTGATAGAGGTCAATCTCCGGGCTGGCCAGACGTCGGCTCTGCACACGCAAATGGGCCCCGATGGGCCACCACCGTGCTCCCTCTCCGGGCACGCCTGCCCTCCACCCTCCTCCGCTGCAGCGGGCCAGGAGAGGAATCTTCCATCGCGTAGAGAGCTACAGTAGCATGCCACCGCGAGGCGTGTTCGGGCCAAGCGAACGAGGGCGAGCCAGGGCGAAGCTGGCCCGTACCGCGTCGTCCTGCGCAGCCTCTGGTCTTGGCGCATCGTGCGTCGACGCGCCGCCCTGATTGGCACCTCGCAGCCAGCCCTGGCCGCCAGCCCTCGCTGCCCTCCGAAGCCTGCGTGCACGGCGAGAAGCCCGCGAACCCAATGAGACGGGCACACAGCACCTTGTGCCAGGAGTCCAGCCCGCGACATCGCCGGCCTACCTTACAAATGAAGCCAGGGCGAAACAAAGTGGCCGGCGACGTACGAGATTTTCAGGGCCTTCTGGATCAACGGCACGCTTGGAGCCCGCGCTGCCAGAGGCGTGCAGAGAGGCGTGCAGACCTCGCGGATGGGTGTGCGAGGGTGCGATGGCCGAGCACCTGGCTGCGCATCAAGCATCACCAAGCTGCGGCTTGCAACATGGCAAGAAAAGCTCAAAGACGTGCCCGCGCGAGCTTTATATTCCTCGCAGAGCGGCACCTGGTCTTGGCCCCTGCGGCAGCATGGTCGCGCTCTACCACCGGCGCTGGAGCGGGCCCTGCCTCTCTCTCTGCAGCCTGTCGACTCAGCAGCTGGACGGGGACCGCAGTGGCCGCAGCGACGCGGCGCGCACGCCACAAGCGGACAGCGGAAAGCGGAAGGCGGGCCAGCAGAGGACAAGCTTGCCATGGCGAACTGACATCCCCCTTCTCCCGTCCTGCACCGCACCGCTGCACACCTCTGGCAGCGAGCGCAGCGAGGACAGGGGGTTTGGGGGAGAATCCCCCATGAAGAGAAGCGCGCTGGCGGGACGACCGCCAGCAGCGCAGTAGATGGACTTGCCAGACCAGACCCTTCTCTTCACCGCGCTTCGAGGACTGTCCTCCCCGTCGTAGGGCGCTGGCTCGCAGTCCGCGGGCTGCCAAGGCGCCGTTGCGGGCTGGCGGGCTGGCTGGCTGGCTGGCTGGCTGGGCCGACGCTACGGGCCTGCTGCGTCGGGGCAGCACCCGAGGCGTCTTGGGGGGGGATGTCGGCCTGTTCACAGGGCTGGCCAACACACCATCAACCCGCTAACTGGCGCTGGCATCCACTAAATGTCACTGAGATCCACTGGCTCTCGTCGCCTTTCACCTGCCAACCTTCTAGGAACTGCACTGCTCTGCACTGTAATCTACTGTACTCGCTCTACTGTACTCTGCCCTACTCGGCTCTGCCCTCCCCTACTCTCCCGTACTCTCCCGTACTGCCCTCTTCTCTTCTCTTCTCTTCTGCTCTCGCTCTCGCTCTGCCCTGCCCTACCGGCCTAGGCTGCCGCCTGCTTCCCTAGCACGGCCTGCTCGCTCCCCTGGCGCCCCACGCCTCCCGCTCCACTCAGCTCCCTCGCCTGCCCTGCACTGCATTATCTCCCAATATAAGGAGCCCTCCTCCTCCCCCTCCCCGTCCCCTCCTCTCTCTCTCTCCCTCCCTCTTCTTCTTCTTCTCTTCTCTCCAGTCACGGCTCATCCCATCACCTTCTCTCGCTCCTCATTTCCATCTCTTGTCTCTCTTGTTCTTCCTGCCTGTCGAGGGCTACATCGTCCGCAATGGCCGTCAACTCTGCCAATGTGACTGCCGGGGGCAACAGCGCCTACCACAACTTCAACAACGACTTTGCACACATCAACGACCCCAACGAGCGTAGGCGTCTGGCCCTGGCCGAGATCGACAAGGCGCCGTTTGGATGGTACCATGTTCGGGCCTGTGTGGTCGCCGGCGTTGGCTTCTTCACGGATTCGTACGATGTAAGTCACCTATCTCGGCCTCCCACATTCCACATTCCGCATTCCGCGATAAGAAACAAGAAATAAGAAATAAGAAATAAGAAACAAGAAATAAGAAACAAGAAACAAGAACTCTGGTACTGACGAATCATCTAGATCTTCGCCATCAACCTGGTTACTTCCATGTTTGGCATCCTGTACTGGAGCTCGGGTTCCATCCCTTCAAACTCCGATACTGCCATCAAGGTTGCTACATCCGGTGGGACTGTCATTGGCCAGCTGGGTTTCGGTATCCTCGCCGATCTCGTTGGGCGTAAGCGCATGTATGGGCTCGAATTGATCATCATCATCTTTGCAACCCTCGCCCAGGCTCTCACTGCTCCTTCTGTCGCCACCAACTTTGTCGGTCTCATCATTTTCTGGCGTGTCATGATGGGCATTGGCATTGGTGGTGACTACCCGCTGTCCTCCATCATCACGTCCGAGTTTGCCACTACCAAGTGGAGAGGTGCCATGATGGGATCCGTCTTTGCCATGCAGGGTATTGGCCAGGCCACTGGAGCCATCATTGCTCTGATTGTCACCACAGGGTTCAAGGGATCTCTCGAGTCTGCCACAAAGGCTGCCACATGCGACGGCGTCTGTGCTATTGCTATTGACAAGATGTGGAGAATTATCATGTAAGTCTCGGCGTTGTCTCCTCAGCCCGTTCGCACCTGCTAACGGCCGATAAGCGGTTTCGGTGCGGTCCCCGGCTGCATTGCTCTCTACTACCGTCTTACCATCCCCGAGACTCCTCGTTACACTTTCGATGTTGCCCGTGATGTCGAGAAGGCTGCCGAGGATGCCAACGCATACATCAACGGTAAGGCCGAGGGTACTCCAGACGAGATCCGTCGCGTCACAACCATCGTCCAGGCCGCTGGTGCGCTCGAGACGCCACAGGCCAGCTGGAGAGACTTCTACCACCACTACAGCCAGTGGAGATACGGCAAGGTTCTTCTCGGTACGGCCGGTTCCTGGTTCTTCCTCGACGTCGCCTACTACGGTCTCTCCCTCAACAACTCCATCATCCTCACCGCAATCGGCTACACGGGAGGCAAGAACGTCTACGAGATCTACTTCAACACGGCCGTTGGCAACTTGATCATCATCCTTGCCGGTGCCGTCCCCGGCTACTGGGTGTCGGTTGCTCTCCTGGACGTCTGGGGTCGCAAGCCCATCCAGTACATGGGATTCACCGCGCTCACCATCATCTTTATCATCATCGGCTTTGCCTACCACAAGCTCGGCACCAACGGCCTCCTCGCCTTTTACGTGCTGGCGCAGTTCTTCTTCAACTTCGGCCCCAACATGACAACCTTTATCATCCCTGGCGAGTGCTTCCCAACCCGTTACCGCTCCACGTCGCACGGCTTCTCCGCCGCTTCAGGAAAGGTCGGCGCCATCATCGCGCAGGTCGTCTTCGGACCGCTCAAGACCCGCGGCGCAGCCAAGGGCGCTACCGGTTCTGCTGCGACGCCGTGGATCAACCACATCATGGAAATCTTTGCACTCTTCATGCTCGCCGGTCTCTGCACGACATACCTAGTCCCGGAAACGAAGAGGAAGACGCTCGAGGAGTTGGCGGGCGAGGTTCCCGGCACGGCGAATTACGACGAGCACGCGGCCGGACACCATCCCAAGAATGCCGCGAGGGAGAATTCGGAAGAGGTCCATTCGGCTGAGAAGAGTACCTAAAAGAGTTTTTTTGTTTTGACTGCATTTGGTTGTTGAAAATGGGTGTTTTGTGTGGCTGGATGGATACACCTGGCTGCTTTTGTGTTGGGAGGGGGACTCGTGTATGCTGGGGAGGCTGGGTAGTGCAGCTGCTGGGGTAGTTTCGAGCTGCTGCTGTTGCTTATAGATTTGGATATGTCGTTTACTTAATAATACTCTTCATGATGTGAGTGTTTGTTATTTGAGATTTGCAGTGGTTGTGATTGTTGCTGGGAATGATTACTAAATGATGATTTTGGCTGTAGCCGGTGAGATTCGTGAGGTTGACGAGAATCATAAGATCGGCAAGAATTACAAGATCAACAAGACCAGCCTGGCCTACTCTACAAAGACCGCCAAGGTCGATAATGTCAACACGATCGACAGACCGCCAAGGTCGACAATATCAACAAAGACCGACAAGACCGCCAAGGTCGACAATATCAACAAAGACCGACAAGACCGCCAAGGTCGACAATATCAACACGATCCACAAGACCAGCAAGGCCTGCAGCGCCTTGACAGGATCGACAAGAATTACAAGACCGCCAAGGTCGACAACGTCAATATAATCGACAAGACCGCCAAGATCGAAAATGTCAACAAAGACTGACAAGACCGCCATCGTCGACAATGTCAACACGATCGACAAGACCGCCAAGACCGGCAATGTCAACACGATCGACAAGACCGCCACGGTCGACAGTGTCAACAAAGACTGACAAGACCGCCAAGACCGGCAATGTCAACACGATCAGGCCCTCGTAAGCCATCCCCGCCCCTCCCCCTTCCCAGCCCCTCCCCTTTGTCTCTCTGCCGAGATCGGACGCGATCTGATCCGATCCGATCAGATCGCGTCCGATCTCGGCAGAGAGACAAAGGGGAGGGGCTGGGAAGGGACTGTTGCTGGGAGATCGTATGGCTTGGAGATCGTACCGCTCAAACAGCGCCAGCCAGCCAGCCAGCCAGCCCTCCCCTCCCCCATCCTTATATTCCTCCATCGATTCTCCTCGGATTGGTTGATCGAGATTGATCAATTGACCAGAGATAGTGACTAGCTAGCTGCTGAAAGAAGGAGGGGGGAGGGGGAAAAGGAAAGAAAAAAGGAAGGGGGGAAAGGAAAGGGAAGGGAAGGGAAGAGGAAAGGAAAGAGGAAGGGGGGGAGGGAAAGAGGAACGGGGGGAGGGAAAGAAGGGAAAGGAGAGGAAAGAAGGGAAAGGAGAGGAAAGAAGGAGAGGAAAGAAGGAGAGGAAAGAAGGAGGGGAAAGAAAAGCTAGACGCGCCTCCCTGCTACACTTCTCTTTGATTCCGGGGAGTCTCTGGGGCGGGGATGGCTGGGGCGAGGAGTCGAGTTGGCTTGGCTAGAGCAGTATCGAGGTACAGTAGATTCTGGGAGAGAAAGGAAAGGAAAGAAGAGCCAGACGCGTCTCTCTGTTGTGCTTCTCTTCGATTCCGGAGGGGGTTCTGGGGAGGAGCTGGGATGGCTGGGGCAGTATCGAGGTGTGGTGGATTCTTGGTCTAGGCGTGGGATAGGGCTGTATGACTCCGGGTCGTGCTTGTGGGATAGGGTTGTATGAGTCTAGGTCGTGCTTGTGTGATAGGGCTGTATGAGTCTGGGTCGTGCTTGTGGGGTTTGTGGCTGGATCCGCCGAGCCAGAGAGCAGGATCTGGCGCTGTTGCTGGGCGACGGGCTGGATGGGCGGGATTCGACGACGTATGAGCTACGCATGATGAGCAGGACAAGTGGTATTCCGCGTCATTGTTGTGGGTTGGAGCCTTCTTGTTCTGGTTTGGGAAAGGGCGGAGGGGGGTTCTTCATGGCTTCATCGCCCCCCGTTTCCCTATAAATATGGCTCTCTTCGCCCTCCCATCTCTTCCCTCTTCATTCACTTCTCTCTTCACCCACTCCTCTCTTCATCCACTTCTCTCTTCTACATCTACCCGACCCCCCTTCTCTCCATCCACCTTTCCAGCTCACTGTCTCGCAACGACATATATATGAGAGAGGAATATTTCTTACGAGGTTCTTTGTTCTTGAGATAGCTTTTTGGGGGTGCTGATTGCATGGATAGAATTTGAAGCATATCTTGCAGCGAGCTGGTAGCGTTGTGAGTTGCAATGTCGAGCGAGGGCCGTGAAGATAATAGGGACGAGGTTGTGGGGAGGGATGGGAGTATGAGTGGGAGCGGGAGTGAGGATGGATGGTTTTTTGTTGGGGCTGTGACTGAGGAAGAAGGGACGGAAGACGGGATGGAAGACGAGAAGGAAGATGAGATGGAAGATGAGATGAAAGACGAGATGGAAGACGAGAAGGAGGAAGAGATGAAGAAGCAGAAGGCAAAGGAAGAGAAAAAGCTCGAGGCGAAGAAAGCAGTAGTGCTTGAATTCGTCAACTTCGGTTTCGAGCGTCGTCCTGACAGCCATATGCAAACCTCCAGCACCGGCTTCCAACTTTCACACGAATCCCTACGAGAAGCCCTAGCCAGGAGGCGAAACGGACGACAAGCCAGGCTAGGCCTCTCAAGGACGGATGACAGACTAGTTGACGTCTCGATCCCAGCCTCCACGGCACCGCCGCTGGCACTGACACACCGCCCGCGGCCGCGCATCTCGTTCAACCTTACCCCAACCATCATCCCGTCTCCTAACTTCTCGACCCCCCGGCCCAACCCCCGTGGCGCAGATCCAGTACGCTGCTCTTCCGCCAACCAGGCCCGCCAAGCCCGCCAAGCCATCCTCCTCCATGACATCAACACCAGCCACTACAGGAGCCTCAGAAGGCTCGAACATGCACGGTGCACGCTCTGCGCCGAAATAGAGCAAGAGAAGTTCAACTCGCTGCAAGTCCGGGCGCGCCTGTTCGCCTCGTGCGCGAGCGAGGAAGAGATGGCGGCGGCCTGCCACCAGCAATGCCTGCGCATGCAGAAGCTGCGGTGCGGCCAGATGCGCGTCGACAGGGAGCTGGAGCAGGAGGAGGCTAGGTTTCGGGATGATGTGTCGGAGTTCAAGCGTGGTCTGAGCGAGGATGATTGGATAGCGTGCAGCGATAACGAGATGTTCATGGAGAGCAGGGAGAGGGAGGAGGCGGAGATGAGGGCAGATGAGATGCTCGAGGAAGTAAGGCGGAGCAGATGCTCGAAGGAGGGGGGGTAGGAGTAGGGAGGTGTGAAGATGTAATGAGTTATGATGATGAGAAATACCCCACACAGTTGATATCTAAAGGAGTATGAGAAGGAGTTCGGATTACTCAGAAGAGTAGGCTATCTATGCTACAATCGCTATGCTTTGAAAGGATACGGAAGGAAAAATTAGGAAATGAAATGAGATAAAGAGCTCTAATACCTTGTGTTTTGCCCCTCTTCCGCCCTCAATGCCGACTTCTTGATTCGCACCCTGAATTCTGGCTTCTTGGTTCTCGCCCTAATTCCTACTTGTTGATTCTGGCTTGTTGACTCTCCCCCTGATTCGCACCCCACTGCGTCCAATCCGTACCAACCACGTCGTCGTAACACTTCGCCGACAGCCCGAACGGATGACTCGTGCTCGGGTCGGGGCTCTGGGCACACTGCGGCAAGAGCGCAACCTCGGCACACCCAGCGGGCGTCTCCTCCCCGTACGGACGGAAGCCCAAGACGACAGCGTCGCCATAGACCAGACGCCTCCCGCAGGCAATATACGTGCCGGGGCCACCGCCCTCCAGCTCCGGGACGGGGCGCGGGAACTCGGCAAGCCTGACGCGGGACGCGCCGTCGCTGGGGACGATCTCGACGGCCTGCGAGGAGTCAGCGGGCGAGGGCAGGACGACGGCTTCGGGGAAGGGCGGCGTGCCGCTGTCGGTGAGGGTGTTGGTGGGGGAGTATCTCGCGCCGGTGCCGTTGAGGTAGAAGGTGCGCGCGACGGAGACGTTGGGGAGCAGCACGGCGTAGGCCTCGGCGGCGCCGAGGTGGTAGGACGCTACGAAGTACTTCTGGACTGATGGCGCGAGGTCGCTGGATGTTACGTTGGCGACGAGGTTGAAGGCGGAGGAGGTCGAGGTTGGTGGGTAGGCGGGCGCCTGGCGGGGAGCTGGGGAGGCGGTTATGAGAGCAGCAAAGAGAGCGAGGAGGGTGGTGTAGCGGAGGATTGGAGAGAACATTTTGACGGCTTACACAGATGATCAGATAGATAGCATACTGCTGTGTTGCTGAGTGTTGTTACTTCGTAGCGGGCTATCTTATTCGAACGTTTCCACAACACCCGACTTCCTCCTCCTACTTATACCCGCCCAGCACAGCTAAACCTCTCCCTCAAAGCACTATAATCATGACGTCCGAACACGAAGCCGACGATGAGATGTCGCAGAATACGATGACACGCTGTATCCCCTTACCTCTGTAACCATCCGCGTTCTTGAAGATCATCGGGATGCTGTATCGGATACGGGGCCGTCGAGTCAGCAGCACGACATCAGGTTCGACCATTATGGCCATCATTTCGTACGACAAGGTCGGGATTTGGGCAAAGGCGATGCTGCCAAGGGATTCGTGATATGGGGATTCGAGCTACTGACTCGAGTGCCGAGGATCCTGGAGATCATCACCTTTTTGTTCCTGAAGCTTGGCTCTCCTGCTTGTTATTTTGCAGGCATTAGAGATGGCATATTCTGTATAGTAACTGCCAGATATCATCCTACGTTCAGCCAGCTCTACCGCGTCGTTGAGAATTGTATGTGTTGTCGTCGTAAAGTCGGAGAATACTTCATCTCAGGTCGACTCAAGCAAGACTCTCGTATTTCGTCATCGTGCATTCCTATCTATTTTTGGATACGGATCAGCAAATAAGCTTCAAAACACCTGTTTACTCATCAGCCATTAACGTCTCTTTTTGAGCTTCATAAACCCCATCATCGTCGACTAACTTAGCTGTTGCTTGTCTATCCCATCTGTTGTCTTGGATTCTTGGGCATTTCCGAGCCTTGGCTGGCGGGTTGTTGAAGGAGTCTATGTACTTGAGTAGAACCGATTTATAAGCATATGTACACTACGGTTGCCATGAAGTATCCCATCACGTGCCCATGTCCAACATGGGTGTCACGAAAGCGAGATCATGTGGTTTCTGATACTCAGCTGAACGAGTATAAAGAAAAAGAAAGCGAGGCCATCACCAGTCTCTCAAAGAGGCTCTAAAAATTAAAATTAAATAAAACTAAAATAGTAAACAAGATATATAGAAAGAAGCAGCAAAAATTGAAACTGCTTTTCTAGAGCAGGACTGATTAAAATTAAATAAACTAAACTTCTAAATCTATATATTGAAATCTAAGAGCTATTATTAGACAGTCAATAGTAGCAGAAGCTATCTTAAGTAGTATTTCTACCAACTTGTAACTTAAGCCTTAAGTAAACAATATCATCTAAAAAATATTATAGTCTATAACTTTGTACCAATTGCTATACTATAAATATATATTTATATATTTTATAGTTATTAAATCTATACTAAGATAGAATCCAACCAAGCTAGAACTTTTAAAGAGCTTGTAGTAATTTGATTTATTTGGATATATATTTATATAGTTATATAATTGTCAATTTACTTAAAATATTATTATATAGAAATAGTTGATTTAGAATAGATAGTAAATATAGAGAAATATATTATCTAGAATTCCTTGATATTAATCTTTAATAATTGTTTAATATAAGACTCTATATTGAGAATAGATAGTTGCTATTAACCAAGTCTATCTAGATATTATATATTTCTAGTCTTATTTCTGAAGACTATTCTCAATAGTAACTATTTATATTTAATATAAAAATTTAAAGAGAAATTAGAACAGGCTATAAAACTATTTAAAAAGAAAAGAAAAGAGGAGGAAAGGAGATAGTAAGATGAGTGATACTTTAAGTTGAATGGAGAAATAAAAAAAAGTAGTTTAACTATAAAAATAGAGACTTCTTCCTAAGTATTAGAGACATTTCATTATAAAGAATGTAAAACAAATCTTTAATTGAAGAAAGTCGGCGCGGCGTTGAAACTAAGGCTGGTAGCAGACGGATATATCGCTGTATAGGAGACAGGATAGGCCATTGACGCAGAAAAGTATATCCATTCACCGAACCCGGACCTGTCCAACACTGTCTTTATTTTTATTTGTTTGCGTCATTTCGGATGCAGAATTCTGTTTTACATGTAGATGTGATATAGCATTCTTAAAATTTGACTGCAAGTCATTTTGATCGTCGACAGATGTCTATTATAGGATAATGAGTAAACTCGAGGCTCGCCTCACCTCGCCGGCAAATTCAAAGCTCAGGTCGGATTGAAGCTGCTTTGCCGCCTCTCTCCGAGGTCTCTCAGGTAATTCCTATCTCTAAGCAATATGGCTCGCTCAGGGAATAGCCGGTCACTCGCCAGATATCGTGTCCTGCACTGATCGAGTGACGTATAGAAGATAGATGATATCAAAGACGTCTCAGGGCGTCCGCGGACACTCCGACGTCATCTCGGCCGAACCATAAAGCCGAGTGTTACAGGTATGTAGCATTTATAAATCCTCCTCTTTCTCGACCTCCTTCATCATCCTTTCGAGTGCTTCATTATATCTCCTACTTCCATTCTGCTATATCTCTATTCTTTCAATCCAAATACCAGCAACCGTTAATCACCCCAAAATGGCTAAAACCATGAGTATCTCTGATCTTATCAAAAATATAAATGCCGTCGCCGACTCTCCGGGCGAGATTCAGGAAAATGAAAGAAAGGAACTCGTTGCTGCTTCTGAGAGACTGAGAAGCAGCTTGGAAAATCCAGTGGAAGTCGGGATGAGAATCACCCTGGCGGTATGTATTACAACCTTGTCGATGCTATCACGACTCTGTCCATGATGAGATCTTGAACTGATACAAGAAAAGCCGATCCAATCCGTTGCACTTAATATAGCTGTAGATTTGAAACTCTTTGAGGCCGTACTCNGGCGAGATTCAGGAAAATGAAAGAAAGGAACTCGTTGCTGCTTCTGAGAGACTGAGAAGCAGCTTGGAAAATCCAGTGGAAGTCGGGATGAGAATCACCCTGGCGGTATGTATTACAACCTTGTCGATGCTATCACGACTCTGTCCATGATGAGATCTTGAACTGATACAAGAAAAGCCGATCCAATCCGTTGCACTTAATATAGCTGTAGATTTGAAACTCTTTGAGGCCGTACTCAAGGAATGACTTCCACTCTAAATTAAAACTAAAGTGTAAGAATAGGCACATCTCTTCTTCGGCGTTTCGGAGGGAGAAATCCACATGAAACCGTATTTTAGGATGGTGAATTCTACTCTTACTTCGCTAAATTGTCACTTCTTTCGAATCAAAGACGGCGTGTGAAAGTCTAGAAACTAATAACACTACCTAACACCGATCCTGCCTTCTAAAAATAACTCGGATATCCCCACCCCGTTCCGTAAAACAAACAAAGCAAGGAAAAGTCTATCGCAACATCTTGAAAAGCATTTTGATATTCTCAATCTCAAATCCTCATTCAATAAAACCTTCTATAATCCAACCTCTCCAAACTCCTCAAGCTATATCTCCTTTCCCCCAAAGCTTTCTTCGCTATACCCCTCCTCCCTAATACCTTTCTCGCTGCCCTCCTCTTCGCTGTCAGTGTCAGCAGCAAGCTTGGTTTTCCTTCCCCACTCCCTTCCTCGCCCTCAGTCGCATCCTCGTCTTCGGTCTCGCTCCCGCTTCCCGGCTGATGCAACCCCGGTTGCGCTTCCGCATCATCCCTGCTGAGGTGAGAGTCGAGAAAGTGGACGGCATGGCGAGGGGATGGGGTATATGCGGTGTAGAAGCTTGGTGGTGGAGATGGTAAGCGGCTGGAGGGGGGAGAGGAGAGAGAGGTTTCTGAGGTGTCGTTTTCAGAAGGCGGCAGAACGGGAGGAGAGACGAGGGAATGGACATTGCGAGGAGAAGTTGATGAGAGCTGACGGAGTATTGGCGAGGGGTCGGGGGATACGAAAAGACCACCGGGACCAAGCGGTGAAAGAGTCGATGGAAGTCTACGTCTTGGTGAATTTCCAGGACGTCCAAAATGAAATGCTTTAGATAAACGTCTACCAGTTGGCGATACCTTCGGCCATTTCGAACCCGCCCTTAAATTCAACTCGGTGCTCCAACCATATCTACTAGTAGTAAGTTCACGCTTCGGCAGCTGCGGTGAAGGACTTGATCCCCTCTCACTATCCGGAAACGCTTCACTGGCAAACGGTGAAGTCTGCCCCTGATGGCTTAACATTGGAGCACTTAAAGGATGGTTAGCAACTACACCTGGTGACAGCTGGGAAGATTCAAAGAGACCATGCAGGGGTAATGACCTGCTGCGCGATTGAAGTATGCCAAGCTGAAGTCGGTCAGGATTCAGCGGCGATGATGCGGGGTTTAACTCTCTTGAACGGCCCTGACCTGGTATCTCTGGAATTGAAGACCAAGGGCGATCAAGAGCAAATATTGAAGTAGCGCTTGAAGTGAAATCCGTTTTTGCATCTGGTGAATATTGCGGAGATGCGAAATGATATCTGTTTACAGCCTGATTTACAGGAGATGGGAAAAGAGGACGTAGAGGGGTCTCGATGCTTGCAAAATTTGCGCTGTGAGTCCACTCAGTATACGGTGGAGGAGACGAGCGGATCGGATCTCTCTCATTACTCTGCTCAGTCTCATATATGAGTTCTGCGCCGTTAAGCTCGGAATTATACTCCCCATACAGCGGTGGTAGATGAGTTGAATCTCTCGTACAGCTTCTCTCCGGCAGTGGGAGTACGGTTCTTGGACTTCCAGACGTCCGGAAGTAGTTGATCTCAATAGAAGTATCAGGACATGCAGACGGGAAAATGACACGTCTTCTTCCAGAATGCCAATCGATAGGATTTGTAAATTGCTGTGAGTGGCCATGGTTGAATGGATATAATGGCGGTATTGCAGGGGTGGGATTTGTAGTTGGCTGGTTAGGGACTGTCTTGGGTGATACTTGAGATATAGTTGATGTTGTACGTGGATAGAGCGATTCGCTGCTGGAGGAGTGAGTGCTGGGAGAATAATGAGAATTGCGTTCGGGTAGTAGTAGGATTGCTTCTTGAGAGCTGCCACCCGGTAGGCTACTTGTCGAGTGCTTACTAGGGCTCGACTCCTGATTTGGCAGGGGTGTTGGAGGGTTGAAAGTTCTAACTGGGCAATATGGGCACCGCGCTCGATGAGACAGCTCTTGATTTGGTGGTGAGGGTGAAGAAGATGTAAGTGGAAGCGGAAGTGGTTCCGGACTTAGATCTCCCAATCCAGAACTCGACGCCTGGTAACCAAAACCCATCCCCTCCACCACTCCAGTCTTCGTACCCGTCAAACTCCCCCCTCCCCGCAATCTCAACCCCGACTGATATCCAGACTGCCTTGAAAGACTACGTCCTCTTTCGTGACTTGATCTACGTCGCGTAGGCCTTGGAGAATGTCGACGATTTGGAGAATATGACTGCCATGTTCTAAAGCCCGACAAACGCTCACTGTCGCTACTCCGTCTTCTAGAAGCCGAGAATATACCATGGTCGAGGGTTGAGAACAAATCATTCGATGAATCATCAGACCAAGGCTCAGGCGAAGTCTCACGTGAATGAGGTGTCTGGTCCTCCTGAAAAGACATGAAAGGAGGGACCGGGTTAGAAGCCGCCGCCGGCGGCGGTAACCCGTTGTCTGAACTCTTAATCCTCATACTATCCTCACTGGTCGACTCATTTGGCAGTATTCCAGTCCACGATCTCTCTGAAAAAGAGGGGGATTGCAAAATACTCGTAGATAGATTCGTTCCACTGCTCCTACTATTATCCGATGATACATCTCCCTGAAAATCCAAGGTCCTCTCTTCCGCCCTCTGAGTCCTTCTAGTTAAAAATCTCGCCCCCTGTTCCCGCCGGAACTCAATCCCAACCTGTTGTCTTCTCGCTCTGCGCTCTAGAATCAATAATGCCCTAGCTCGTCTCTCGCCTTTAATCGCTTTTCTTGTGCGTCGATTCTCCTGTCCCAATTGCTCTTCAATCACCGCTATCTGGTCTACCAGTCCTTGAACTGCAGTATCAAGCCGAGCATACCCAGCTCGAGCAATCGCAAGCTGAGTGTTGGTATAGTCTTGCTGGACTCGATTCTGTATTTCTGCGAGATTAGCAGCACGGAATTGTGAAACTTCGTGGTTTGCTTCGTTGAGGGCGCGACGGAGATCGACGAAAGATTGGCGGGAGTCGGGTTGAACGTCGGTCCATTCAAGTGAGGGTGAGAACCAGCGACGTTGAGCCCAGGGAGCTTCACGCAGGTCGGTGGCAGTGTATAGGGGTCGTCGGAAGGCGGCTGGAAGGTCTTCGTAGCGGTTGACGTTAAGAAGAGGGTTGGTGATAAAGGAGTTGGGGGAGGCTGGGATGCCACCTAGTCGTGGGTAGAGGGTGGTAACGTCTTCGGTGGGGGAGGTCCATTCGAAGGGGGAAATGGAAGTTAAGAGGGCGGGACGGCGACGGTGATGTCGCCGACGATGGAAGAGACGGCGGGGCCAAAGACACATTTTATATTATTGATTGATTGGTATGAATAAATGGTGTTTACGGTGTTTCTAGTAGGAAAGATGATGGTATGAAAGATTTGATGAATATGAAAAGGAAATCCTACAGCATTTGTAGCTGTACTTACAGGACTGAATTTAGATTTGAATCAAAGAGCTCGAGAAGTGCAAATATCAAAGCCTTTGAATTCGTAACCTCCCTTTGTTGCAAAATTCGACGACGTCTTTACTTCTTTGTCTTCGCCATTTCCGCATCCATCACCGAAAACGGATAAATTGGATATTTGAAAGAGCATTCATTGATGGATGCCGATATCGCCAGAAGGCGCGGAATCGAGACGAAAAGTGTAGGCACGGATATTGTGTCAAAGATATGTAAGATATGTACGTAAAGAAGATTCGATATATGTGATGATAACAATGATGACAATATGAAATTTATTAGCCAATAAAACTGATAGAGGTCAACAATATGGTGTTTGATAATTGAGTTGTCGTGTATAGATCAGTGGCGTTCGAGAACGATATCTCCGATATTCTTCCTTGGCGTTATCTTGATGCAATTTATTTCGCCGGCCGACGACCTCCACCTTCAAAACACAACAGAAGTTTCAATCTTGATCGCGCATATCTGAATTAATCAACCAACAGCGTCAGCACACCTCCAGCGTATGATTCTTTATAAAAGGAACATGTATTCCAATAGCAGAGGATTATCTGGCGATCATAGAGGTACCGTAAATGCACAATGAACCGGTGGTCAATGCTCGTACAAGCCTTTTCAACAGTATCTCCTCGACACTAAAATGGGCTTGACGTTGCATTGGTCTGAGATCATACGGTTGAACTTGATCTGGATAATACCAGCGAAAGGATCATGCTTCTTTCCTCACTGGAGAACTAACATGCTGATTATGCAGCAGATTTATGTCGACCAGCGGGGTAACATCAGCTTATGATGCCAAAAATGGCAATCTAGAAGCACTCAATGAACCTCAAGGCGCAAATGAAAAGGGCCCTGTACCTATCATACCGAAAAATGACCTTGAAGCCAATTCAATTGAGCTTGCAGACCAAGATGTCGGCATGGCGATAGTTGGCGAACATGCTCACGCGATTGACCCGGTTGTAGAAGCTCGAGTCATTCGAAAGATTGATCGCTTCTTGATACCTGCCATGATCGTGGGATATGGCTTTGTGTACTATGACAAGGTTTGTTGTTCCATCTCCCTATGAAGCTTGTGCTGACTTGTCTAGGCGATTCTTGGTTCTGCAGCTCTCTTCGGTATGACAACCGACCTCAAGCTCAGCGTTGTGAACAAGTCTGTCACTCCTGCTACTACGGACACAAGTCGATTGAGCTGGGCGACATCTATATTCTACTTTGGAATGCTTGTCGGACTGTATCCCATGACTTTTGCGCTTCAACGCTTCGAATTGGGCAGAATATTGGGTGGGGTTGTCATTGTCTGGTCCGCAGTCTGTATGCTTACGGCAGCGGTCACAACTTGGCAAGGACTGTTCATTCAACGCTTCTTCTTGGGCTTTGTCGAGAGCATTATACCCACTGGATTCATGTGCATTGTCAGTGGATATTATACTCAAAAAGAGCAATCACTTCGTCAAAGCTGGTGGTTTTCCTCCACCGGACTGTTTACAATTATTGGTGGCGCCTTGAACTATGGCTTTGCACAAATCACTGGAGGTACATTGAAACGATGGCAGTATATCTACCTTTTCGCTGGTGTGCTGACATTCCTATTTGGGTTGTGGTGCTTTGCGATCCCAAGTTCTCCAGCATCCGCGTGGTTTTTGTCCGCTGAAGAACGCGTTGCGGCAGTCGAGCGTTTGAGACGTGGACAGACTGGCGTACGCTGCCAGAAATTCAAAATTTCTCAGCTAAAAGAGTCTATCCTTGACATTAAGATCTGGCTTATTGCAATTATGATGGCCTCTGCATATACCGTAAATGGCGCTGTTAGTGGCTTTGGCCCTCTTATCGTCTCTACATTTGGCTGGTCAACGCTCGATTCGATTTTGTTCCAGTTCCCACTTGGGGGGATCTGCTTTATTATGATCCTTTTGACGGGGTTTCTCTCGTCGCGGATTCCAAATATTCGTATCATTCTTTTGATATTGTGCTGCTTGCCAGTTATTGCTGGATGTGCAATCATCTGGAAGAGCGACTGGTCCTATCATGCTGCAGCTCCAGTTGTTGGATATTCCATTACTGGATTCTTCGGAGCAGTCGTTAGCCTGATTATTACAATCGGCATGTCAAACGTCGCAGGACAGACCAAAAAGTGTTTCATGGCAGCTACTATATTCGTCGCATATACTGTTGGAAACATTGTTGGACCACAGCTTATCAAGTCTGAAACCAAGGTCCACCATTATCCAGAGTTGTGGACAGGCCTCATCATCTGGTGCGAAATTCCTAGCTTGGATTCTTAAATTGTACATGCTAATGGTTCTCAAGCTACTGTATCACAATCGCCTCTTCCATCGTGTTGTATTTTGTTCTAAAGCGCGAGAACCTCCGCCGAGCTGCATTGCAGTTAAATGATGGAGACAGAGATAAATTCGCTTTCAAAGATCTTACAGATGTGGAGAATCCATACTTTACATACATGCTGTAGGAAACTTACGAATTGTATATATTCAACATATATTCCATTAATATGGTAATGGGCGGCGGGGCTATATCACATTTTAAGAAACGTGGGGCTATGAAGAAATTAAAAGTATGTCGCTATTCCTAACTCAACGAAGATTAGAGATCTTCCTGTATATGTGATATGATGAGTTTTGATTCTGAGAGGTGTATTTCAGTGAAAGTTGCCTAACCACGAACTATTTATTCTCAACGGATGGCAGGATAGCGTCTACCACCAGAGGGATATGATGATATCGTATAAGGCTATATCAGAGTTCTCGAATAAGCTGTAGGTTTAAGGATAATTAAAATTAGTTGTCATTATCGTTTCTTTCGCGGTCAATCATATACTATGGCCGCGTAGTGTGTACTTTCTCTATATATAAACACTAAATACGTCATTACTTTCGTCCTTTTTTCCTTGTTAAATTTTTTTTTTTCATTAACTCATCCCAGCCGACATCAACAGAGCACATTATAAGTCTTTTTCCAAAGCGGCCACTGCCTCTTCTCCTCTCTCTCCTTCTCCAGCATCTCGGGGCTATCCAAATCCCGCCTGCCAGTGTCCAGATCCATCTGCCCAATGCCGACCCACTTGGTCTTGTACCAGAACTTATACCCGACGTAGCTGATGACGATGATCGGCGCCGCGAGATAGGCCTGGAAGAAGTTGATGACCAGCTCGCTCGTCGTCATGTCTCCGTAGCCTTCCGGCGCAAAGCCGATCCAGAACTGCGCGATGAAGACGAGGACGTTGAAGATGAAGCCGATCCAGGAGCCGACGAGGCCGGGCTCAGACAGGAACGAGAGTTCGGATAGGGAGTGGCCGGTGGCTTTCCAGGCGGCGCGGAAGCGGATGTGGCAGAGACAGATGGTCATCCAGGTGAAGATGCTCGAGAGGCCGGAGAGGGCCAGCAGCCAGTTGAAGACCGTTGCCTCCTGTGAGCTGACGGCGCAATAGCTGATGAAGCCGAAAGCGGACGAGAAGATGATGGCGACGAGGGGGCGGCCGGAGCGGTCGATGTAGGCGAAGATCAGGGGCGCCTGCCGCTGTTCGGCGAGGGCTGCGATGGTGCGCGAGGCGCCGTAGATGCAGGAGTTGCCGACGGACAGGACGGCGATGAGGACGACGGCATTGAAGATCGAGGGCATCACTGCTATGCCGGCAGTCTTGATAGCGATGACGAACGGCGACGCGGTGGCAGTTGCGGAGCCGCCGGTGAGGAGGGTGGGGTCGGTGTAGGGGACGAGCAGGCCGACGAGGGTTAGGGACACCATGTAGAACTAGGGAGAAGGTTAGAGGGTGTTTGATGGGATTTGGGTGTTCGGGCGGGATAAAAGGAGGCCTACCAAAGATATTCGCCAGAATGCTTGCTTTACTGCGGTGGGGAGTGATTTTCGTGGATCAGCTGCCTCAGCTGCCGCCAGACCCACAAGTTCAGTACCGGAAAAGGAGAACGCCGCGGTGACGAAGATGCTGCAAAGGCCTTTGAAGCCCGAATTGAAAGCTCCGGGATCCAACCAGTACTTCCCGCCGATGTATGAACCTGTTGGACCACCGCCACAGTCGATGACTATACCCAAAATTATAAAGCCTATCACAGCAATAACCTTAATCATAGAGAAGATGAATTCCACCTCTCCGTACGCCTTGATGCCGAAGAGGTTGATGATGATGATCATGACAAGGAAGATGGAAACCCAGACGGCCTGGGAGATGGTTGTGTTCCAGTACTGGATGGTGATTGATGCAGCTACGATTTCCAGCGGTAACGTGACAAGCCATTGTAGAGCATAACTATATCATCGTCAGACTTACGCTACATCAAGTGATCAGGTGACTTACTTCCAACCCATAGCAAAACCCCATGCGGGGTCGAGGAAGCGTGTAGCGAAGGCGGAGAAGGACCCAGCAACTGGGTACATCACGGACATTTCACCCAACGCGTACACGGTGCAGTATAACATGATACTGATCAGGGCATAGGCGATCAGGAGGGAGGCTGGCCCTCCCGCCGCTAGCGCCTTGCCGGAGCCAACAAAGAGGCCGCTCCCTGGGGATATCGATCAGCCTCGTCATACGGGTTATATCACGAAAGAATAGAATTCATTGACCCACCAATGGAGCCGCCAATGGCCAGCATTTGCAGATGCCGAGCCTTGAGTTTCCTCGCCAGCGGCGACTTGCTAGTGTTGGCGATGGCCGTCTCGGCATCGTACTCCTCGATGCTCACAGCAACGGCGGTCGTCGTCTGGCCCAGATCTCTCCTGAAACTATCCACGAACCGCGTCTTCCGGCCTGCGCGCGGCTCCATCTTGAGGTCATCATAGACAGGCAAGTCAGCGTCCGGCGATGAAGGTTTCCCTGCGGCAGCACCACCGCTGCCAGCTGTCTGCTTCTCGCTCTTCATTCTTCTGCTTGGCTTGGTCTGGCTTGGCTACTATGTGGATATAACAGATATCACGGACGGGGCTATATAAACACGATCAGCGTCATACCACAATTCAAACCCTGACGGCGGATCTCTCCGAAAGCTTGCTTGAAGGCCTGTCAAAGCCTGTCATGAGATACGAAAGAAGAGAAGGAAAAAAGAGAAAAGAGAGACAGCGAGGCGCAATGGCTTTTGGCATTTTTGTGATCGTGATGGGCATGCGTCGGCTGTTGGAGCGGGAAAACTAGTGACTAATTTTTTTCCCGACTGGAAAAATTAGGCCTTTGGCCCTACTAATGGACGCTGAGGCTGAAAGATTGCTGCGGCAGTGCTTCTGACGAGGGATGGATCTCACGATGTAGAGCAAAGACGATGAGATTGACCATTTGGAATTGCTGCAGATAATAAGTAAACGGTCTTCGACTCTGGCGATGTCGTCGAAGTGCCGAAACTCAAACATCACGAGCTTTGGTAAAAAGAAAAAAAAAATTCTCGGTACACCGTATTCGACAGGTCGACATTTCGAGGGGCGAATTGGAATATATCCGGTTTTGCCAAATGTCGAAAATCCTATTAACAGAAATGATGGAGTGCTTCTCCCATGATATCACAAGTCCTGACTATACCATCTCAGCCATATCCCTGATCTTTTCGGCTAAGTTGTCGATGTCGTGCAGAGCAACACCCATGATTCGCCTCACAGGACGAAGGAGCGGCAAGGCATACGTGAAGAAGAAGCACGACAGCAGATCAAAGTATCAGTATGGGAAAAGAAAATGCAAAGGATGTATTGAAAAAAAAAAATTTATTAGCTCTCTTTGAATGTTGTCGCTCTTGATGGCAAGCAGACGAAAGTCAAGCCGGTATCCCTCGTGATACTTCTTTCCCTCAACTAGGACTTTTGTTCCCATTCAATGGTTATAATCAAGGCTTAGAGATCCCTTCCGCTGCCTCGCATCTCTATTTAATAACCGTGCAGCGAAACCGAGATCCTTATTAAATAAAAAGAAACCCCCAATTTACCGCATATCCCTCCATCCTATGCCTTTATCATAAATCTACCCTCACAAGCACAGCTCTATATCTCGCGTTCTCATATACAGCGGCTCCAGCAATGCCGCAGACCCTCTTCATGATTCATCCCGTGTCAACTGTTCTATAGAAGCCTTGATCTTATGTAAGACCGCAAACCTGAGCAGATCGCCATGATTCTTCTGGTCTGCTAGTATATGCAGTGAGGGCTATAGATTATACTCTTACGTCGAGAACCATCTTCACATCCCTCAGTTTACGCTTTCACTTAAAGGTTCTGGACATACAGTAGAGAGGCGAACAGGGCCGACATCTAAGCAGTCACTGACACAAAGCAAGATTTCCCACATTACACATCAAATACGAGAATAATTAACCATTCCACTCCATTCTATCTAAATGTAGCTATCAGAACATGCCGAGCAAGTCCTCATTAGTCTTTTTGTTACTGCCCTGAAGTTGCTGTTGCGGAGGTGGAGGCTGGCTCGAGCCGCTCAGGTCCAGACCGGCAAAACTATTCATCAAATCATTCCCTGCCGGCTGTGGTGGCTCGCTATTGCTATCAAAGAGGCCCATCATATCATTCAAACCACTAGCACTTGGAGCACTAGCAGTTGGGCTTGCAACTCTCTGCGGTGTGCCTGCTAGGCCTTCTAATCCAGATGTGCCTGATATTGGCGGTGCATCAGCTGACGCCGGAGCTGCACCGTCAAAATCAATATCCAGAAGGTTTTCAGCAGTGTTCTGCACTGGGCCACCATTGGCTGTAGCAGCAATTGCAGCAGCAATTGGATTATCCACGATATTTTGCCTTTGTTCTTGGATAGCAGCATGCTGGATGGCATCGGCTCCAAATCGGCCTTGGCCAACAAATGTCTCAGGCGGTTTGTGGTAGACGGAGGCCAGAGTAGATAGTTCAGAAAGAAGTTGTTCAAGCAATGCTGGAGATAATGAAGTCATCGTTGTCGTGATAGCGGGTTTATCAGAGAGAATAATGTTCTTCGCAACATCCAGATCGCCAGATAAGAGTCGCCAATAAACATATGCTCTATCACGGATGTCCGGGTTGTCATTGTCAGCTGTGGCCTGCTGAAGAACCTTTTGTACAAGACTCTGGTTGTTATCTGGCTTTTTCAAGAATAATTTGACAACCGCAGTCAATATTTGAAGTTGGGTCTTCATGTAATTAGCTTACGAGCCAATGATCAGCTGGGAATTTGCATACCTGAGTGTATTCATCCATAAACCCTTCAACAAAGCCCGAAAGAATGTCGTCTGCATTGTTGATCTTCTCTGCATACTCTCCCACGATCCAGATCAGAGCCCCTCTTGCGTTTGGCTCATCAAGCTCATCTATGTATTTGCATAACGTGGGGATGATGCCTTCATATCCTGGATATTTCCGGAAGATGTCCTTAATGACAACAACCGCCTCCTGGACCACATAGTTTACTTTTGTCGCAATGAGATCTAGCAATGTATTTACACATTTTTCGCTGGCACTTTCAATTTTGATGGCAACTTGGCCAATAGCTTTAACAGCACGTCTGACGAAATCCATGTCGACTTCAGCGCCATATTCCTTCAGTTCGGCCAAGAGTTGGTCAACATTCTTGTCGTTAGCTATGCGTACCATAATCTCCAATTTCTGGAGTTTCACATATGGTGGATCGTTGTATTTGCAAAAGAATACTCGCAACTCTTTGCTCAAGATATCTGGCCTAGCTTGCAGCAGGAGATCGATATTTCTTAATGCGACGTACTGAACTTCTGGAGCAGATGCGACAAGAGTGACTATTGTAATTAGCAGGATTTCGGGAGTTGACTACAAACAAAGCTCACCAAGTGGAGGTGCCATCTTTTTCAGGTACTGATTCTGCAATTCTTGATTCAAGTTCCTCATTTGCAAGAATACAACCTTCACCGCAGCCAAAACGACACTCGGGTTGACATGCTGGAACTGCGGAGAGACGCGTTCACAGATGTGCTCGGATTCCTTCATATCTGCTGCCTGGTAATCTGCCAAAGTGGACAAAATTGTGACTCGACCCCATTCCGTGCATTCTGTAAGGGCCATAATCATTTTCTTTAGAGTCACAGAAGTTATGCGCAACGCCTTCGTCTCTGGAGCGGTCTCGTTGATCTCTACTAAAGCTGTCACTGCATTTGCGACAACCATAGGATTAGGATCTCCAATCAGCTCCTGCAATGTCTCTAGGAAGCCATTCTCGAGGCACATGGTAGGATTGAGGTCGAATAGCTTTGCGACACATATAGCGGCCGTTTTTCGAACGTAAGGGGATTCGTCTCGCAACGTCTTCCGCAGTGGCTCCTCCATGTAATCCACCATCTTATCTACTCTAATGCAACCCATTGTTCGTATAGCGAGCGCTCGTACTAGTGGATTTGGGTCTTCGGAATCTTGTACGAATGTATTAACAGCGAGAATGCAGAGGTCTGGATGTGATTTTGCATAATTCCTATCCGGGTCAGCTAACCAACACCACCTAGTCAATCACCCGTATTCCCTTACATGAGATATAGATACACCAGTTTCTTTTGATCCAAGTCTGGAGTGGCAATGTTTTTGAGGACATCCGGGAACAGAGCGGACACATCTTTGCCAAGGGTCATGGACATAATGGTCTTCTGAATAGCCTCCTTTCGTTCATATGCATATTGTGATACCAGACCTGCTCTCAACTCAAAGGTCTCGCCCTTCTTAGGCGCCGCAAAGGCCCCGCGTATCCTGTTCACCGCCATCGTTCACGTAGACGGCGATTCGAGGGACTGCCCCTCATGCACTTTGGGCTTTGTAGTCAATGAGAGCTCGCCGAACGCGAATATTTAGCTGCGGCCGAGATGGTTGTTGAATTGACAGAATAACGACCAGTCGGTGAGTACGCGGAGGTCGTGAGAATCGTGGATGCTGAAGTAGTTGGTCTGTAACTCCTGTTGATGCTCGTCAGCCTGGTGTGTCCCCAAGGTCTCGCTAACAGCGGAATAAATAGCGGAGCGGAGATTCAGGCGGATATCTTGAGCCTCGCGAACAACGCAATGCGACTTCACTAGGGAGTCAACTGACAAGAGTGCCATTTATGTTATCAAGTTTAAAGGGCACAACATCAAAAAGGGAGATACAAGCTATTCATTTTCTGCAATTCTTATCTCAGTCTGAAGCATGATGCGATAGGGGAAATGGTAAAAGCAGCCTCCTCGACCATGGTCCACTAGAAGGCTGACAAGAACTCAGGCAAACTTCCCCAACCTTCGCCGTCTCTTCGTGGAGGCTCGGACAGATGCAGAAGAGAGCGCCTACTCGCGCGCTGCTGTAAGTCTTTCCTCTTTTTGTTACCTCGACTCGGGCTGAGGTCATGAAGTTCTACAATCTAGTTCTCTTTCTGTCATCAGTCACTGTATTCAGTCTAGTTGCACAGCGTGTCAGAAGTGGCAAAGCACCGACGGGTCTGTAAGTTGGTAATCATATGGAAAGCGAACCTGTCCGCTGGCTGGATGATACTGTATAGACCCCTATGGAAGGCAGATATAAGTCAATCATGGCAAGCTTCGGATGTATCAAAGACGACCTATTATTGATAGATTCCTTCTAAGTTACTTTGTGGCATGGCTACCAAATGCCATTTCCTTAGCATGCTGCAATAAATATGCTTGCTAGATGTCGACGAGAGTTTGCTACAATTGCAACTACACGACGCAAATGAACTAATTGGAATCATCACAACTATAGCAGCGGGAATCTAATTACTCCTCAACAATAGCATATAATTAGAAAATCTCATGACAGTATTAGACAATTTTAAGCATTTATTAATTCTATCCTAACATACCTATGCTAGAGTATATAGCACTAGGTATTCAGTAGACAGAATGCAGATCGCTATGGTTTAATTCAATCCGATTCACTCTCATCGCCCAAGAAGGCCAAGTCCAGCCTTGCCCTCGCGATCACCTCCTTAGTCGGGATATCGGTATAACTCTGACTTCTTGACGAATTCTCATCATTTTCCCCATTCTCGTCTTCATCACTATCGTGTGAGGTCGGGCTCTGTCTAGCTCTGTTGGCACTGCTTCTCGAACCTCTCTCATTGCCCCACATCGCCGCTCCTTCTGTTACAGCTTCCAGATCAGCGGCCAATTCTCTTGCTTCTCTAATTTCTTTGGCTCTTGCCTCACTGAATCGGCCATCCAGACCGGCTTCTCTTAGCATACCCTTGAGATGTTGGATCTTGGCTTTATTGTCGCTGCCGTATTTCTTCAGTTCGATGCCCCAAATCTTTCGTATGCCACACTTGACTAATTGATTCTGTAAAGTTTTAATTTCAACTTCATCAGGTGAAAGTTCAGCTTGTATTTTTGATTTCGCGGTCGCCTTAGAGGTAGAGGTAGATGATGATGATTTCGATTTTGAGGATACTCTTTGCTTAGGTTTAGGTAATTCGTCCAGGAGGACCGACATATCCGAGTCAGAATTATCACCAATGTTGCCTTCGGCATCTGACTCTTCCTTTGACTCAAGCTTTGGCCCCTTCTTTCTCTTGCGTTCTATAGGCGAGGATTTAATATGATCCACATTGTCTTCAGGCCCATCATCCTCGTCAGATTCAACTTTGGTCTTCCTCTCCCGCTTTGGCGCCGGCTTTGTATTGATGTTTTTCTCCGTCTTGAGCTTCGACGCAGGTTTCGTAGCAAGCTTTCTTTCTTTATTTTCCTTCTTAGGTTTGGGTACATCGCTCAGATCGCTGTCTTCAAAAGGAGTATCTTCAGCTGGAGTTAATTCGCTCTCTATGTCGGAATCTGACGGCGGCGTTTCCTCCTTCTTTTGTCGCTTGCGGGGTTGGGCCTTCTCGCCAGTGCTTGCCCGCTTTGTTGCTTTATTTGCTGAAGCAGTTGGCTCCTTCTTCACTTTCTTCGCCGGTGCAGCTTTCGGTTTTCCGGGTGATGGACTAGGCTTGGACTTAATATCATCGCCGTTCTCTTCTGCCTCCAATAGCTTGTCCTATAGGCAATGCATTAGAGAGCGTGTCAAAAAAAAATTCAGGGCTTCTGTGGGCATCGCACATTTTCGTCCTTGATAATATCCTTACTCTTCTCCTTCCATGGTGTTTCCTTCAAGAAATCTTTTTTGAGCTCGAGTTTCGCCTCGACTTTAGTACGTACAAGATTCACGGTCATCTGGTCGCGTTCTTTGCTGGAAAAGATGCTCTGCACCGTTTTTCGCAGGGCATCTGCCACTGCCGTCTCTGAGGGGGGCATTGCGATGGTGAGTGTACAAGTAATTGCGAGATTATGGCGCGTTGATCAATAGATAACCCAGATAGACCGAGTTGTACTGCAAGGCTGAAGGTCGCGTCCAGCTGAGTTTAGATTTAAGTGAACATGGCCCGAGCTCCACCCCGTTATTACTGTATATGCCCCAGCCCAGGCCTTGTTGGGATTCAACCCTCAGGCATAACTTTTCACCCGCCCACGATGTGATATGCATAGCCTTGTATGTACCTTTCCGTAAGACAGCTTTCCCATTATACTATCGAAGTCTTCCTGTTGAATCACTATCTACCATCTACCTTATTTCATCTGCCTACCGAACGTATAACATCCGGCTTAATGGCGCGCAGACCCCAGCGACGCTGAATGCGACACTGGGAGGAGCTGGCACGGCACGCCGCTCCTTGTGGCTGGTATTCTTCTGATCGACCCGGTAATTCGAGAATTGCAGGGGAACCGGAAGCTAAACGGCTGGCTGAAGCCCCGACCAAGCATCCGGATAGCAAGGCATGAAAAGACGACGGCCCTTCAGGTAAGAATCCAGCAGCAGCAGCAGCAGCACAGAGACGGCCCTCAGAGATCAAAAGCATGGAGATCAAACAGTAATTGGAGAAATGCATCGCAATAGCTAAAGTAGCGGAGGACAGCCGGGCCGGAGGCTAGAGGTATAGCCTACAGCCATGGCTGTTCTATAGTACAGTACAGTACAGTACAGTACTGTAGAGCTTCGCTATCAGGTCGGGGTGCAACCGTGCTTGCGCCCCGGGCAGCGGGCAGCGGGCAGCGGGCAGCGGGCAGCTATTACGATCATTGCAGCCATTACGGCATGTTCGTGCCGTGGACGTGCGTGTTACTGACTGCGTGTGGTGGATGCACAGGGCATCACATGTGGGCTACCCACTGGCCTGTGGGCCCATGACATCGGTCGCGTCTGCTGGCCCGGGCCCTGGTCCTGCCTGGTCCTGGCCCCGTTCTGCCGACTTTACCCATTGCACCCATTGCGCCCATTGCACCAATAGATCGGCCTTCAGGTTGGAGCCTTCTCGACCTGACCTGTCCGAAAAACAACACGCCAGCACGTTGGATTTCACATTTCTACCTGCGTAATTCTTTCCTCATACAGTCCTTGGCTCGTGAAGCACAGCCGTTCCCACCTAGACGATCTGCTAGGGTAGATCACCATTGCCTTTATCACTCCACGCTTCGCACATTTCGACTTCCCCGCTTCAAAACTCCAGTAAATCAAATCACGAAGCTTCTGGAACGTCCCACAGAACCACGTCGGTCCTGCGCATCTCGCAACACGTCGGCCATCCTGTGATCCTTTGTTCTCGACATCTACTCGTCTAGCTGGTGCCGTTTCGCTCTGAGGAACTCTTTCGACGATGCCTGCCTTGGTTGGTAATGAGTCGTCGGTCCCTGCATCGGGCAGACTGCTGCTGGTCTCAAACCGAATCCCAATAACCATCAAACGCTCCGACGATGGATCATACACCTTCAAGATGTCCTCTGGCGGTCTTGTCACTGGTCTCAGCGGTCTGTCAAAGACAACCAAGTTCCAGTGGTACGGATGGCCGGGCTTGGAAGTTCCGGAGGCCGAGACAGCAGATCTGATCAAACAGCTGAAGGACGAGCACGGTGCCACACCAATCTTCATCGATGATGAGTTAGCAGATAGGCATTATAATGGCTTCTCAAGTATGCTCCCGAATCGATTCCTGCGAACATAACGCTAATCCTTGCAAACAGACTCGATCCTATGGCCTCTGTTCCATTATCACCCTGGAGAGATCACATTCGACGAATCCGCGTGGTCCGCCTATAAACAAGTCAATAGACTGTTCGCCCAGACAATAGCAAAAGATGTGGAGGACGGAGATATGATATGGGTCCACGATTATCACCTGATGCTTCTACCAGAGATGCTACGCGAGGAGATTGGTGACCGCAAAAAGAATGTCAAGATCGGCTTCTTCCTGCATACACCATTTCCGAGTAGTGAGATCTACAGAATTCTTCCCGTACGAGAAGCTCTTCTCTTGGGTGTTCTCCAATGTGATCTCATCGGCTTCCATACCTACGATTACGCTAGACATTTCCTGAGCAGTTGTGCAAGAATACTGTAAGAATCCAAAGTTAGAATATGAGGTCAACTACTAACTTGCCCCAGTGAAGTAACCACTACACCAAACGGTGTCGAATTTTTTGGAAAATATGTGACCGTTGCGGCCTTCCCCATTGGCATTGACCCCGAGAAATTCGTTGATGGACTCAAAAGCCAAAAGATCCAAGATCGTATTGCGGCCTTGGAACGCAAGTTTGAGGGCGTCAAGCTCATAGTTGGTGTTGATCGCTTAGACTACATCAAGGGTGTACCTCAAAAGCTACACGCGCTTGAAGTATTCTTGACAGAGCATCCCGAGTGGATTGGCAAGGTGGTCCTAGTACAGGTTGCAGTACCCAGTCGAGAAGACGTCGAAGAGTACCAGAATTTGCGTGCTGTGGTCAATGAGCTAGTTGGACGTATCAACGGCAAATTTGGTAAGCTGTCCGCCATTTCATAAGCAGCCCCATCAAGAAACTAACAACATCCATAGGCACAATCGAATTTATGCCAATCCATTTCCTCCATCAGTCCGTCTCATTCGAGGAACTCACTGCCCTCTACGCTGTTTCCGATGTCTGCCTAGTGTCATCCACCCGTGATGGCATGAATCTCGTGTCCTATGAATATATCGCTACACAGGCAAAGCGGCATGGCGCTCTTATTCTGTCTGAGTTCACAGGTGCTGCCCAATCACTAAACGGCGCTCTGATTGTCAACCCATGGAACACGGAAGAACTCGCGAATGCTATCCACGAGTCTGTTACAATGGGAGAAGAGCTCAGACTATCGAATTTCAAGAAACTTGAGAAGTACGTATTCAAGTATACCAGCGCATGGTGGGGGGAGAGTTTTGTCGGTGAATTGAACCGCATCAGCATAGTTGCAGAAAGGAAACGGAGGAAGAGTGTTAGTGCCGCTCTTGCAGGCAAGTTAATAGCAGACGAAGGACAGGGAGGGCTCGCAGCTAAAGTGGCAGAAATAGGACATGCTGCAGGACGAGCTGCGAAGGAGGCGCTGATGGGAAAGGGAGAAAAGGACAAGCAATCTGAGTGAAGAAATAATGTTTACACGGAGGACAAAATGAAGGGGCATAATTGGTACCAAGGCGCAGATTGTAATTTCATCAAGCAGCATCGCATAGAGGGTGCGGGATGGAACGTTTAGAATTGATACTTCATTAGCAATGATTTTATAGTTCAAGCTATAATCTAACTCAAATGCTGGTGATATTGGTCAAACGATGTGGGTACAGCTTAGTGATAGAAAATAATATGGAATATTTGTAGCTTTTAAGGGATTATCAATTAGGCCCTACCTCCTGGAGTCCTTGTCAAACTACAGAGGACTTTCTAATCCACGGACGACTGCCCTTTTAGCACCCTCAACTATCAAAACTCTCGTATAATAGCGTTTGGTCATTTTTGCCTCGCATCAAGTCTAAACAGGTTTTAGAGATTAGACAATCAATTATCCAATAGCTGAGGTCTTGATTTATTACCCCGGACAGGATGTGGCGATAAAGTATCACGTGCGAGTCAGCCCTGTATTGTGGCTGTGCAATTTACGCCACACACAGAACCCGGACAACAAGAAAGAGCTCGTTCTGGCGTCATAATACTTTTCTTTGTTACATGTAATTAAACAGTTTCGCAAAAGTCTCCTTCTGCTGTTTCACACAGAAACACGCATGAGCCTTCTGAAGACATCTTTACATTCACTCATCGCTATCAGCTAAAGCTGCCTTCACTATGTTTGCTCTAAGAAACTGTAAGTAATCGACCCCGCCTGCCCCTCCATTGTTTGCCCGTTTGCCATAGCAAGCAGTAACAGTCTTGATAGAGAGAACGCATCGACTAACTTTGATCCAGTAAGCAAGCTGATCTTTGGCGATACTTCCAAGGAATCTCTGATTGAGCTACCTCAAGGTCAACTGTACCTCGTGCGACCACTCTCCCCGAAAGGCTACTCTGAGCTCATTTTCAAAGACGCGGCCATAAGGATTCGTCGCACGGGACAGGAATATCAATATCAGCTAGTCGTTCAGCGCGCATACGAAGAAGGTGAAGAGGACCTTGATGAAGACGAAGACGGGGAGGACGACGATATTGCTGCCTTGGCCGCAGAAAGGGACGAAAAGACCTTCCTTTTGGACGAAAGCCTTCATTTCCGAATAGAAATTCGAGAAGGTGGTGAGAAGATTCTAGCGTGGAGAGATCTAAGTGGAGACACGGGTGATCTCTATGAATTTGTTTGCGACAACTCTACACAATCATCTGAAGTATCAGCTTTTGAAGTCGCTGCCAGGCAGTGCCAATACGAAAGGAAATACCGGAGAAATCACGAAGTCGCTTCGGAGGAAGACTTGCAGTCTTTCACTTTTGCTGAACAACCAATTCCCAGTGCCAGCCCTATACACAGTCCAACCATTGTGTCTCCGGTTAGCGCGATGCCTCCTCTTTCCACCCCCAAGGCTGCTGCCAATTCAGCTGTGAAGCGAGAACGAACTCCTACGAAGACCGCAAGAGTGCAACCAAGCAAGCCAACATATGTGGATGAGACGCCTACCGAAGCACCGATCTCTGCTGCAAATCCAGAACCTATCGAGATACTCACCAAAGAAACCGCTGAACTCCACTTGTTTGACTTCCAATCTGGAGCATTCATACTACAAGACGCCGAAGTGATAGCTACTGTATCAGAGATTGGGAAATGGCAATACTGGCTACAGATTAGCAGCAAGGACAAAGACTGGTTAGGACAGCCAGTGGTAGCAGATATCAATCCCGTCTTCAACTTTGAATTTCTATCGTTCATCTTTAATCACTTTACGGAAGACGGATCTGCATACTCATGGCTTCTTCGGTTTAAGGATACTGATACTGTGACCCGTTTTCAGGAGGGTCTCATGCAGGCTCTATGGGAACAGTTGAACGAGCTCAAGTGGAACAAGACAAAAGACAATGATCGTGAATATGTCCTCGAGGCTTTCCAGGACATGACCATGGAGGATGCACCGGAAGAAGAGGAGGAAGAAGAAGAGGAAGCAGTCTCTGATGACGGGCAACAGAGTGAACACTATGATACTGATGAAGACGAAGATGATCTTGTGACCCATGACGATGATGGGAATGTCAATTCGCTGCTTGCAGTTGGATACAAGCACGACCGATCATTTGTGGTTCGTGGCTCTAAGATTGGGGTCTTCAAGCATACCCCTAACAACAACTTGGAATTCTCCACAAACATCTCAAAAGTTCAAACTCCGAATGGAAAGCTATTCAGTCCTAAGAAGGTCATGTTACACGCCGAGGATACGAACATGATCCTACAAAATGCGGCCGATCCAAACTCTTTGTATCGCATGGATTTGGAATATGGCAAGATTGTTGATGAGTGGAAAGTCCACGACGATATTACAGTCGACACATTTGCACCTGAGAAAAAGTTCTCGCAGATGACTGGCGAGCAAACGTTCCTTGGTCTCTCCCGCAATGCTCTTTATCGCATTGATCCTCGACTAGCAGGCACCAAGCTCGTGGACGATTCCCTTAAGCAGTATGTCTCCAAAAACGACTTCTCTGCCGCTGCAACGACCGAGAAAGGTTACATTGCTGTAGCTTCCAACAAGGGTGACATCCGAATGTTTGATCGCCTTGGTATCAACGCTAAGACCCACATTCCCGCTCTTGGAGAACCCATCATCGGCCTTGATGTTTCTGCTGATGGTCGCTGGGTTCTGGCCACATGCCGCACCTACCTCCTTCTCATTGATGCGCTCCAGAAGGATGGCAAGAACGAAGGTAAACTTGGCTTTGAGAAGTCATTTGCAAAGGATTCAAAACCTCAGCCGCGTCGCTTAGGCTTGACACCTAACCATGTCGCTCAATTCCAGCACGAGACAGGTGCACCACTCTCATTCACTCCTGCCCGGTTCAATGCAGGTGAAGGTTCTGAGGAAACATCCATAATCACTGCCACCGGTCCTTTCATCGTTACATGGAATATGAAGAAAGTACTCGCAGGTCGCAAGGATCCCTACAGCATCAAGCGCTATGCAGAAGAGGTAAAGGCAGATAACTTCAAATATGGCAGTGACAAGAATGTCATAGTCGCCCTACCGAATGAGGTCAACATGGTAGCAAAGGGCAGCTTCAAACGTCCGACAAGAGAAAGTATTGCGTTGATGACACCAGTTAGGGGTGGTGATAGAAGAAGTTCTGGGAGAGTGAATCTACGTGAGAGCGGGAGATACAAGCTTGGAAGAGATGATGTTGTCAATTCTCCTTTTTGAGTGAAGAAGCAACTTATGATTTACGATGGCGCTGGATTCAGTAATGGGGCGGGATCTCAGAGAGGATCTCAGTAATTGGAAGACAGACATGGGATGGAGCGCATGGATAATAGCGCCGCTGAACCTGGCAGCTTAGAAGCACGCACGTCACCTAGTTAGCATTAGGTTAGAATACCAATATCAATACCCTTTTATCAATACTGGCCTGTTAGAGTTGGTGTTTTGTTTTAGAGAACAGGTGGGAATTATGGGACGTGATTCACATGAGTTCTTATTGAAGAGTATGGTTTATTTTCATCTAGTTCATCAGTCGCTCATATCCTGTGACTGATATTGACTAAAAAACACTGTCGTCAAAGACTAACAGCAGCAGTCTGCCGATCGATAGCTAGGACGAGTATCATCACCACCTGGGAATCGTCCTGCAACTTCCTCTCAGTGCACCGTAGTGAAGGGCGTATCATATCCAAGCGCTGAAACATGTACAACCGCGATTCGTATCAAGGCCTATTGTGGTGATGCACTGTAGCACTGCTGGCCCCCGTATCTCGCGCCTTGCCGAACCTCCAACCGTAGTACCTCGCGCGGCTTCTTCTCAGACCCCCGACCCTAGTATCTCAGGGCTTCTTCTCGAACCGCCAAGCACACAGCAGCCGATCATAAAAGCTCGTGCTAATGCACAGCGCCTTCGTGTCGTCGAGCTTCTGCGCAGCATCTGCATCGGCGGCAACGGGCTGCACGTCGCTGCCGTAATTCATGCTCTTGTGCTCCTCCCAGCTCGCTAGGACGTCGATCGTCCATTCGCCCTCTCTGCTTCCCTTGATTTCTAATATGCGCGCTCCGGCATGCATGCAGGACGCCAGGATGCGGAATGTCTTGACGGCGTCGGCGGGGATGCCGCCGCGTGATTTCGGCCACGAGGAGGCGTAGGGGCGCAGGAACTTCAGGCGCCATACGCCGCCGCCGATCTTGAGGTCGGCAAGGACTTTGGGGGTGGAGTTTTGTTTGGGGCGGTAGTCGTAGGTAGCGTAGACGCGCACGTAGTCGTCGTAGCTGCCGGTGACGAGGATGTCTTTTCCGGCTTCGGTGTCGAGGGGGAGAGGCAGGATGGCGGTCACGCCGGCGGCGTGGCCTTGCATCCCTCGGGCTCCTCCGGGTGAGACGCTGGCGAGATTGGAAGCCGAGTGGCGGAGAGAGGCGAGGCTGGGGAAGGTGACGCAGCGGAGACGGCTGTCGTCGCCGCCGGAGTAGATGCTTTGAGCTTTGATTCGCGCGCCGGCTGTGCTTAAGGGTGGTGGTGAGAAGGCAAGAGTCCAGGCTTCTAGGTCATCATGGTGGTTGAGGTCAGAGCGGAGAAGTGACATAGATGTATGGTCTATGCTTAATTGGAGGAGGGCGACGGTGCTGGTGGAGAGGGTGGCTCCCAGGAGATTCGGGAAAGAAGGATGCCATGCGAGTGAAAGAACAAGGGTTGAGGGCGGGAAGGGCTGGTAGGTCTCTATATGGTGAAGAGACGGTCGGGGGTCATGTTGTAGTGAGTAAAGAGAGATGGAACCGGTCGAGGATGCGATAGCCAGGAGCGAGGGGTCATGAGGTGAGAAATGAAGATCAAGGATTGCAGAGGGATAAGTGACTGTATGTACGAGGTTTCTATAGTAAATTAGTATTGGATGATGGATAATAGTCAAACTTTACAGTGCATAAGGAGTTTGGAGATACGGTCATCTGATTTTTTTGAAGCGATGAGAGATAAGACAGAAGTCGACAGATTGAAAATAAACTTACAAGGCATCATCAGCGATGCTGAAAAGAATAAGACTACCGTTCCGCGACTGAGTCTTCTTCTCTGTCTGCGACTCTTCATTCTCACTCTCGTCGACATCTCCTTCATCAGGCCCGTCTTCCTTTTCCAAATTATACGTCCCCACGACAAAATATTCGGGAAATTGGGAAGAAAATTCTATACAGCTGGGAGGAAGATCTAGTAGAGTAGAACAAATAGGATTAATTGAACCGTCTCTATACTTCTCAAGGTCTATATTGACGAGCTTCTCTTTGGTTTCTGGCATGGTTCTGGTGTTGTTTGGGGTTTGCTCAAGGATGCGTTTTGGGACGTCTTGCCAAGGGATGCATGTCCGTGGATGTAGCGGCGGCTCGGGCCGCTGGTTTAGTGTTTCATATGTGCTGTACACCGCGTCACGACAAGCTGTATGTTTGACGCCTCAGCCTTGAATGCATACAATATCTTATAACTTTATAGATTCTTTATACATTAGAAGCCGCTGGCGACTTCTAATCCGACTTGAAGCTTGTTCCTATGAGACAACCTGTGACTGGTAAAACAGAACAAGTATAAATAAAGTCTGCGTCAGAACTCCACACCGATGTTAGCGATGCGACAGAGTTTACAGAAACGAGATATACGGCCATCACTCTGCTTGACAAGATGGCTGAGACTCAGGACGGGCCGTATCTATCCGATGACTCCAGCTTCTATGGTAGTATTCACTCTGTCTTCTCCCGAAGTTCTCCCAGAGCGCACTTTTTGATATTCTTCCAGGTGACGAGGAGCTGAAAGCGCAACTTGTACAGCGAGCAGACGCATTCGACGCCATGAATTGGTGGGAGAAGAAGGTGCCGTCTCTCACGGAGATAGCTTTGAAGAACAAGGCCAAGACAAGCACACGAGATCCGGTAAAACTGTACAATCCATACGAAGGAGACCCGTGGGGCCGCCAACTCACGGAAACAGTTGACGAGTTCCTAGCAAGACTTCCGCCAGCTACAACAACCTCCCACCATGAGTTTTACTGGATCTTCATTGCAAATCCATTTTTTTCTTGTAATGGTGCCGCTGATCAATCTGGTAATAACGATGACGTGAGTGGTGATTTGGATCAAGTTCTGCCGGTAGAAGAGAGTGACTGGGGCCAATTCAATATTCTTGGTGGGAACCTGCTCGAGGAGCTGTCAGGAATGAAGTTCATGATTGAAAAGGATATGGCTCTAGAGCCTCCTTTGAAGGTTATGGAGGCGGTCACAAAGGCAAAGGATGCAACCGTGCAGAAGATCAAAGATATCGCAGTCGAGCTGCACTGTACTACTGGAAAGGTATATTTCATGACTTCTTTATGATAATTCCAATACCCGTATTTCTAACACATGAACAAGTGGATGATCTTCTGCTCTCCTACCGAAGTCAACGCCATTTGGTCCGTCGTAGCTCGTGCTACTGTAACCAACGAGCTCGGCATTGCCGCCAAAGTCGCACCTCGGGACATCAATATCTCAGCCAGTGATGACAGGAGATCGCGTCTTATCTGCATCTACACCAAAGACTTTTCTGACAAGAACGATGTCGAACGTATCCTGCTAAAAATACGTGATCTGGGGCTCGTTGAGACAAAAGGCCAGCCAATTTACTACAAGTGTGGTAAGCTATCCCTAAACTCTATGCTGTTCGTATTTGTTATACTAACGATCCTAGATGCGTATACCCATTTGCAGCTTAATTCAGGCAACGAGTGGGATATCAAGGCTTCGTTGTATAACTCTGCTGAGATGCTAAAACCAAAGAACCAGAAGCTCGATGCGTTCTTCAAAAAGAAGTGAAGTATATGACGGACATAGGGGTACTGGCTGCTTTGCTACTTGCATGATGGCGACATAGATACCCTTCTGCTTTGCAAATACACAACAAGGCTATTGAACTTTTCATGATATTTTGAGAGCTATTAATTGCACTGCTTGACACTGTGCTAGAAGCTAAGAATACCGAACCTCTAACCGCTATATAGAAAAGCTATAGCCCTCCAAGCGAATCGAAGCGACCTCGAGGCCAGAGATATATATATATCTCCAGCAAACCCACAAAATCCCAACCACCAAAGCAGAAAGAAAATGCAAAAAAATAAATGCAGCATGCCGGATTCGAACCGGCGACCTCCCGCAGTCGCACTAGTGCTGTCCCCCAGCAAAGATAAACCCGTTTCCCTTTAGCAAGCTATAGGTGAGGGCAATCCGCCGAAGAGACCTGTGAAACGGGCGTCATAACCACTTGACCAACGCCGCTTTTCTTTTGAGCGGGATTGCCTTAACCGGGTATAAGAGCCAATGCCGGTCGAAGCAGTAGCTGGTAAGATAATCTCCTCGTCTCTCTTGCCCAATGCGATATATGATAACTACTAACTGCCTTGGAAGATATGTGATGGTAGATTTAGTATATGCTCTTCTGACGCTATTGGGATATATACCAGCGGCATTACTCTACTTGTAGATCTTATTATAGTTGCTGCAGCTATAGATAATCAATGCGTTGGGATAAGTTACGCATAGTGATGGCTGCGGCAGTATAGCCGTGCTGCGGTTACACAGCCGCGACAGCTTCCAAGAATAGCTCTCTGGTAACGACGGTTGCAGGAACCTGAACACCGTCCGCTTCATGTCAAGACCACTTTTCAAATTTTCGGGAGGCCGTTACAGCTTCTCTGGAAGGGATTGATACATTTAAAGATGTGGAGACAAGCAGAAAGAGGAGCTCCAGAATTATCAACGCTGTACTCGTCCTTCCCGCATTATAACGCTTCAAACCTTCTTTCCTCTTCTTCTTTATCTATATTCTACGTCACGCTATTTATTGAGTGATTGAGTGAGTAAACTGCGTCCTCTATATATCTCTCTTCCAGACGACAGGCAAGAAATCGCCTCATGCATTCAGAACGGTGCAGACATCACGTACACTATATGTATATATATAAGGCCCTTTTACTGTAGCCACGAAGTTAAGAAACTCTTTGATTTTCAAACTCCACTGCAGTGTTGGCTAAGAGCCTTGTCCAATACAGGAAAACCGAACGCTTGCCGTATCTTTAACCGCATATCATACGGGCCAAAACTCCGCTGTAAAGAAAATAAAATGCTTACCCTGGACTACTGAAAGTGTTTTGGATCATTGATCAGTGTGAATAGAAGATTTTCCCATTTAATGCTAGGCTCGGTTATTCCCTTGGTATATGACTCCGAAGACATCCATTCTTCCTGTATATGCAATGCCTGCCCTCCCATGATTTTAATATACACCATTCATTCTAACATATGTCTCACAAGCTCCCCACTCCACCCAATCCACCCCTCTTCTATTAATCACACCTCCCATCCTTCCATCCCGTGCGCCATCTCTCTTCCCACCTCGAACAATCAAAAACGCTCTTCCCTAAATGCCGATTGACCGCATTATGTGCTTCACACATCCACTTACCAAACTCATCTCTACTCTCGACGCGTATCTTCTCCTTCTCCATGTAAGCTTGAAAGTGCTCGCCGCAGGTCCAGCACGGGTAGAGTTTGGAGAAGAGAGTCATGAATTGCGTTACGTTAGATTTGTCAGCAGGAGTCGGGGTGACGGGGTAGGATGCAGTCAGAGAGTGGAGGAGTGTCCATGATGAGCGGCCGAGAGTCGTGACGTCGGGCGGGCAGTCAGCAGGGGGTTCGAGAGGGGTGGTGGACTTTGTCGAGGAATTGGGGGAGACAGTTTTTGAGGCAAGAGACGCCCAGGCTGCGAACGAGGTGCAGGAACGACATCTGAGGGAGCGTTAGGTTATTTTAATATAGAAGATGGGGAGAAGACAGCAGAAGGATATGGGGAATAGAATTAAATAAAAAGCTACTCACGGTTTCCCATCTTTTCCCAAAACCACGCCCTGTGGGAATTTCTTTGGCAATGCATCAGCTACCGGTGGCGGCGTGGTAGGTGGCGTATCTTGGGCCGTGGAAGGTCGTATGTCCGCCATTTTAGGATATTATTCTATAGACTGTACCACAGCTAAAGAGGCAGCCAGCTATTATGAACAGTGGATAGGAGTTTGACGGTATTTTGGACGGATGGGGATGCGTTCTGTAGCTTTGTAACACGGCGGAAGAAGCCGAAAATGCATCTTCGGACCGTTACGGCGGACTAAAACTGCAAGGCAATTACGAGCGATAAGAAGCTTAAATCGTAATCCCGGGAAATGCGATAAGAGGCCGAGCGGGGGTTGGGATTTTGCCAAGATCAAGATGTTAAAGTGTAGACTGCATCAATTGACTGCTCGATTAATTCTGTTTGATTGATTATGGAGACTAGGGCTATGGACAGAGCTGGGGAGAAGAGCATTCCGATTTTGTTACTCAAGACCAGATCGGTTCCACATGATGGATACCAGGACTTTTTCGAACTGAGGGAGAGGAAATGGAACTTTGAGCCAATCTTTGTGCCGGTGCTAGAACACAAGTTTAGAGAGGAGGGATTGAACACTGCGAGGGGTCTGTTAAAAGGGAGACAGGTGGGAAATAAGGATGGTGGAGGGGAGAGATATGGGGGCATGGTGTATACGAGTCAGAGAGCTGTCGAGGCATTTGCGAAACTGGTCCATGAAGGGAATGGTAAGCTGTTTCTATCCTGGCGGCAGGACTTCAATTGACTTTAATGCACCAGAAGAATCAGACTCAACTCAATGGCCTCATTTGCAGGATGTACCGATATACACTGTCGGTCCGGCGACATCTCGAGCACTACGATCGATACCTCAAACTCCTTCTTTGAACATATTCGGTGCAGAGACGGGCAATGGGGAGATGCTGGCGCATTACATGCTTGAACATTATGGGAATTGGTACAAAGAGCGGGAAGTGAACCCTCCTCTGCTATTCCTCGTAGGGGAGCAGAGGAGGGATATTATTCCGAAGACCTTGATGGATCCCGCGCTGCCAGAAAACAGGCGGATCCAAGTCGACGAACTCGTTGTTTATGGAACGGGCGTTATGGAGTCTTTCGAGCATGACTTCACGACTCTTTTACACGAGACGGAAGGTCGGGATGTTAGATGGGTTGTGGTGTTCTCGCCGACAGGGTGTGAGGCTATGCTTCGAGCGCTTGGCATGCTGGACAACGAGACCGGCAAGGTTAGAACGGGAGAAAGGGGCGGAGGATGTGGTATCAGGCGCGGCAAGAGGACGACTTATATTGCGACCATTGGACCTACTACGAGGGATTATTTAAGGAAGAGTTTTGGTTTTGAACCGGATGTTTGTGCGGAAAACCCGAGTCCGGAGGGGGTGGGGGAGGGGATTGGGAAGTTTATGGATAAGAATAGCGGACCATGATAATGAACTGACGCTGAAACACATTACGATGGCTTAAGTGACTGAATTGATGTATTTCTTTTACCAGCGCAATATGGTGTTCATATGTCTTTTGAGGCATTCCTCTCCAGCCTTGCCGTACCAATCAGTCGCTCAGCCTTGCTAAGCATTTACCCCAGACGGGAGCCGGCTAACCGCCACATTCGATCCAAGGGTTCCCTCAACTATTTCTGGTCTGCTACTCAGAACATGAACCGTCAACTCCAACTCCAACCACGCTCTGCATGAATACATATAAACCATCCTATTCGGCTTCGGCAGACACTGCTCATATTATAGCTATCCTCATAAACTTCCTCTAGATGTCCACCGCCCATACACCGACCTCATCTGGCCCCTCGAGTCCAGCGACATCCTCATTCTACCTCCCGGTCCCATTCTCGCACGCAGTAACTGGCTTCCTGCGACGCCTCTCATCCGATACGCACGTCCAATCCCGCAATCCGAACGCGCTCACTCATTCTGCCACGTATCCGTCAACAGCAGGCAGCTCCTCGAGCAGTATGAATGGGGTTTATACCCCTCCACACCGAACCGCCTCGCCGTTTCAACCACCGCCTTTATATCCTTTGTCTCTAAAGGGCTACTCGGAAAGCACAGCGGCTTCGGCACAGCTCCTGACTCGCGCTATAGCAGAGGAAATCCGACTGTTGATTCCGCCCAGGCTCCAGCTTTGTGAGGATTGGAATCTGGTGTATAGCTTGGAACAGGATGGTGTTAGCCTAGGAACATTGTATAAGAAGTGTGAAGCATTAAGGGGTCTGAGGAATGGGTATGTGCTGGTTATACGCGATAGTGAAGGGGGGGTATGTTGATCCTGTCAAACCTTTATTTGAAATTTCACACTGATGATTTCAGCTCTTTGGCGCATATCTCTCAGAAGCACCACATCCGTCGCCGCATTACTTTGGAACTGGCGAATGCTTCCTCTGGCGCGCATCTGTTCTGTCATCAAATCCACATGACCTCTACCATCTCCCACCTCCTCCATCGGCAGACACTACAAATCTTCAACGCGCCACAACAATAGGTGCAGCGAGGATAACGCCCTCGTCAAGCAGTGCCAGCCTCGCACCGCCAACCCCTGCCTTGTCACACACAGGCACAAGTACACCAGAGCGGATACGATTCAAGGCATTTCCATATAGCGGTGTGAATGACTATATGATGCTGTGTGAGCACGGCTTTCTCAGTGTTGGCGGAGGTGATGGTCGTTATGGACTCTGGTTAGACGACACGTTTGACAAGGGAATAAGCAGTCCCTGCCCAACGTTTGGCAACGAGCCATTGAGCGACGAGGGACAAAAATTCGAGATTATCGGCGTGGAGCTTTGGAGTATCGGGAATGCATGATTTATATCGGCTTTGGAACTTTTTGTTGGTGCACATAGGGGTATGCGGACATTTGCGGGATACCACTGGCTTTGGCAGCCTCGAATATACAGTACGGGGCCTTGGGGTGGGAGTTTTTTTTTTGTGTACGATCCGCTACATGGAAATTAAATGGCCGTCATAATTATAGAAACACAGTGCACCAAATCACAGTTGCAAAGGCCACCGTCCCCAATCGAGCAGTCCCTGGCCTCTTCCTCCTCTACCTCTCCCCCCATCCCCACCGTCAGTCCAAACTAACAGCCCCCCGCCCCAACTCGGACCCAGCATCCGCGCCAAGCAGCATCCCCGGCCTCGACATCGCGACCACGACTCCCCCGTGCGAGATCGATGGCGGAGAAGAAGAGAAGCCGGAGCCGTGGATAGATTGACAGATGGGCGGCGGGACCGGAACCCTTTGTCCCCGCGTCGGCCTGATCCCGACTCCTGTATACAGGAGTCTGTGGGCTGGGCTGGGCTGGGCTGGGATGAGCTGGGGGTGCTGGATCTGGAGTCGACGAAGGGGCTATGTGATGGGTGGGTCTGAAGGCGGACTGCGTGCAGCGGGGTGGTGGGATCCGGGCGGTGCGTGTGCGTGCTGCAGAAGAGTCTGTCTGGTTTATGTAGCGAGTGCGTTCAGTAGAGGAGCAGCCCGTTCATTTCAAGCACGGTAGCGCCTTCAAGCAGGTATAGTCTGTCTGTTCCGGCAAGTGTGATCTGCTCGGCAAGCGTTTCGTCGCAATCCACCCCCTCTCTCTCTCTCTCTCATCTTCCTCCTTTTGGTTTTGCAGCCCCTCTCACTCGCTTTGGGTATATCTACGACTTCTCACTTGTCTTTTCAGAATCTTTTCTTACTTCTCTTCAATCTCTTACTTCTCTACAATTTTCTTACTCCTCTACAATTTTCTTACTCAATTGATGGCTGACTGACTGATTGATTGATTGGTCGGCTGAGCGAATAGCAAGTTTCTCCTTTCTTTCCTTTCCATTCCATTTCCATTCCATCCCATCCATCTATCCTTCCTCTCTTCCGTCCGACCTTCCCTTTTTCTGTTCTTTCCACTAGACAGGATTCTTTCCACCAGACAGAAGAAGAAGAAGCCGAAGAAGAAGCCAAGCTTATCAATCATTATGCAAGTTATTTTCTTTCTTTTTCAACATCTTGAAACTATCTATCGAGACTCCAGCTAGTTCCCCAGCAATCCATCCATCCATCCATCCATCAATCCCTCCATCAATTCCCCCATCAGTCCCCCCTGGTTCGATCAAGTCAAAAGCCATGCTCCTTCTCGAGACAGACACACAGACAGATAGACAGACAAAAAAACACATCTGCTCATTTCTCAATTCGATTGATTTGCTCTTCGGCAGTTTCGCGCGCGTGTATAGAGAGAAGGAAAAAAAAAGCAACAGCCGTACATATCGTCATAAAAGCCACGTATCCAGTCTTCCAAGAGATTTGAGCAAGCTCAATAGCCAGTACGCCATGATGCGGGGAGAGAGGAGAATAAAAAGGAAATCGTTGCCTGCGTGCGCACTGACGTCGAAGAAAAGAAGATTGGTTCCTTTATCGCATGATCTCGTTGAAGATCAGCTGCTTTAGCTGCTCTTTACTTAGGTTGTCCTTGTTTTTGTCAAAGTCGAAGAACTCTTCTGGGATTGGTGCGGCAGTGGGCTCGTCTTCTGGGTCGTGGTATGGCTCGAGGTATGGGTGCTTTAGTGCTTCTTCGACTGTGATGCGCTTTACTGGGTTAAACGCGAGGAGCTTCTCCAGGAGATCAAGAGCCAAGTCAGATGTCTTGGGAAACATTGACTTGAAAGGAACCTTCTTCTTGAATGGTAGAGAGCGAATATATTCACGAGCACGGCGTGACTTGATGCCATAGTAATCCTCCATAGTCGGAGTGCCAAGGACGTCGAGGATGAGGGTCAGCTGGTGGTGATCTAGGATATATTAGTATAATTATAATTCATCAGAGCTTAGCCAAACAACTTACAATCCTTGCCTGGGAACAATGGCTTTCCGCTCAGCATCTCTGCGAGAATGCAGCCTACACTCCATACGTCGATAGCCTTGGTGTACTCCTTGAACGTTAACATGATCTCTGGCGCACGATACCACCGGGTTGCAACGTATTCCGTCATGAAGCCCGAATTGTCATCCTGTGAAGCAGCAGACCGTGCAAGACCAAAATCGCAGACTTTCAGATCACAATTGGCGTTAAGGAGAAGATTTGATGGCTTAAGATCTCGATGTAATACATTAGCGGAGTGCATCGCCTTGAGAGCGCGGAGAGTCTGATAGATGAAGTATTGGCAGTGATCGTCGGATAGGTCTTGTGTACGAATGACTCGGTGCATATCTGTCTCCATGAGTTCCTACAGTAGGTTGTTAGCAGCCGTGCGGGATAAGACGTAGAGTGAATGTCTCGTAGCAGTAGAAAGTCGTACCTGGATCAAATAGACCTCTGTGAAAGTCTCGTAGCTTCTAGGTTTCTGGATATCTAATATCGAGATGATATTCTCATGATTAAAATATCGAAGCAGCTTCATCTCTCGCAACGTCCTCAGACAGAACATTGAGTGGTCGAACGGTGTAATCTTCTTAATGGCCACCTTCTGTCCTGAAGGCTTGTGGAGAGCGGAGCTATATAAATCCCCGTCAGCTACCATCAATTAACTGCAGGAAGCATGGAAACGTACCAAACAACACCATAGGCACCCTCACCAACAACATCTTGAATGTCGTATTGCTCGCTGACGTTGAAAGAGATCTTTCTCGATCCCGCAGGATTCGGAGTGCGCGTTGTCATCTTTGCCGCTGTTTCGGTTTGGCTATCTCAATGGTGATGTGGAAGAGGTCGTTGCTGGACGTGCGAACTTTGTCTTTTTGTTCGCCGGCCTCGAAGATTCATGTACCGAGTTAATTGGCAAGTGAAGACTGATCAAAAATAGCGCTGGCGACGAGGTTGGTCGACGGCCGAGAGCCTTTGATGGAAAGCGCTGGCTGTCTTTGTTCTTCCGTACGGGGATGTGCAGCTACGCATGCAGCTACGGGTCGCGCAGAGCGGTCGAGCAGAACGTGGTAAGCTGCAGCGTGCCGTAATTGTTCTCGATCACTCCGATATATATCGTGTCTTGTCTCGCCGTCAGAGAGACAGAAGCTGTAGCAGCCGTGAGGAAAGCAGCTCGTAGTCGCTAAGATCTGGCCGCTCTGATCTGGCCGCTCGGGCGTATGATGTCGCAGCTGTGGGTAGCTTCGGAGGAGTGGCACGCAAGCAGAGGTGTTGCCGAAGAGGTGACTGGAAGTCTTTTTCTATTCCGGCTCACAAAAAGATCAGTCTTGGGTTTTTGTGGTAGAGATGTTCCAACCTCCATGCTTTCTCGGGTGGTGCCCAAAGGGCCAATAACCCCACAATAGCTGCGCGTACTATTGTCGAGCGGGACAAGAGAAGCCGGCCCTGTAGCTGTCGCAAAAGACAATGTGTACCTTTTTTTTTCCCCTTTTCTCCCCGTCTCTCGGTCTTCGTCACTCGAGCATCAACTGTGCTCCTCCAGAGGGATCTCGTGCGTTCCGGCAGGTGGTGCTGGCGGGCTCTGTTTCTCGTCCGTTCAGTTGATGCGGGTCGTTGGCGGCGGGGGCCTGGGTGGCTGGCTGGCTGGCTGGCTCACCTGGATGCCGAACTGGAGCTCTCGGCTGGATGAATGCGAAGGGACGGGAGATGGGTAAAGGACAGCAGCGCCGAACGTGGGAGATGGCAGGAAAGGGAGCGTAGAGTGGTTGAGAAGGAGCTTGCGGAAGAAGATTGAGGAAGAGAAGAGGGCGACGCTGAAGAATCAATTGATCAAGCAGCAGAGTAAGAAGTGGTTGCTGTAGTGCTGCAGTGCTGCAGTGCTGTACTGCTGTACTGCTGTACTGCTGTGCCCCGTCCAGCACATCCAGCACTGCTGCTGCCGCTGGGCTGGGCTGGACTGGGCTGGGCTGGGCTGGCGGGCGGCTTGCGCGGAGGCGGCGGAGGGGAGGGAGCAGCGGGCGCTGGGACGGGGGACGGGACTGATTGGCCGGTTTTTTAGGGGGGGGGAGAGGGGCTAGCAGGCCGGGCGGGAGCAGGCTGGGCTGGGCAGAGGGGGAGAGGGAGAGGGAGAGGGGGGGAGTGAGAGAGTGAGTGAGTGAGAGAGTGAGTGAGTGAGTGTGCTGGAACTGGCACTGGCACTGGCACTGGCACTGGCACTGGCACTGGATCCGCGTGGTGGGGCAGCCATTGGAGGCGCACAGCTCCCTAACGCAGCTCCCTAACAGTCCCTGACCCTCCCTAACGGTCCCTAACCACTCCCCACCCGCTCCCTAACACTCCCTGACCCTCCCTGCCCCCTCCCTGCCCACTCCCTAAGCGCCGCGAATGTGCCCAGGTGCCGGTCCAGCGTCCCCCATCACTATCACATCACGCCCGGTGCGCAATCAAGTCAATCAAGTCAATCAAATCAATCGCGTCGCATACACCACCCGCCATGCTTATATCACGGGACGGGACGAGGCACACGATAGTATGCAGCTGTATCTGCCTCTGTCCGGTATATATATACAGTGCTATATAGCATATACAGCATACTATACTGCGTTGTACGGCAGTACAGTATAGCACATCTCTCTCCTCCTTCCTATCCACATCTCCTACACATCCACATCTCACATCTCACACATCCCAATCCACATTCACTTCCACTTCCACATCCACACCACGAGGGACCCAGCCAGCCAGCCAGCCAGCCAGCGCCTGTTTCACCCCTCCGCCCCCGTCTCGTCCCAGCGTTTAGCATCTGGCCCTTCCTCATCACCCGCCCCAACCATGCCAGCACAGTACTGTACAGTACAGTACATACCTCACTCATCCCATCTAATCCACCTCTCCAGCCTGGCTCTTCAAGCCTGTAGACAAAGGACAGGGACGCCGAGATTATCAGTCGCTGGCCGCTGGAAGATCCAGTAAAGCCCCAGTCCCAGTCCCAGTCCCAGTCCCAGTCCCAGTCCCAGTAAACAACACCGCCGCCCATCTCTCCCTCTGACCCTGCCCGCGTCCTGTCTCGCGCACCGCCCTCCAGCACCGATCCCATCCGCCCCGTGACCAGAGCACGTACAGCACATGCACACAGAACCCCCTCCCCAGGCTCTCCTTTCAGAACCGCAGGTCTCGACCACCACGCCCCCGAGATGTCGCTAGCCCTAGCACCCGTCACATCACATCCCATCACATCATATCATATCAGACCTGGCAAAGCCTCAGCCGCCATGCTCGGCCATCGGTATCAGCAGAAGGGGAGGGCCAGCAAGGAGACCAGCCCATCGCACTGCGCAATGCTGTATGCAGTCACTGCAGAACTGTACTGTACTTACTGTATGTACAAGACAATACAAGACGAGATGAGACAATACAATGCAATACAAGACAATACAAGACAATACAATACAAGCCTGCGATACAATACCGCGCCCACCACCTACGGCCCCGCTCACTGCCCTCGACCACCTCGCTCGCCATCGCCCTGTGGGGTCGGCCGAAGGCCCGCAGAACTCGGTACAGTACAGTACAGTACAGTATAGATAGATAGACCTCCCCTACCCTACCCTACACATCCTAAAATCGGTGTTGTTTCATCAACCCCTCAATCACCCGTCACCAATCCACCCCTCGTCCACCACGCATATCCATATCCATATCCATATCCCCATCTCAAGTCTATTTTCCGCACCGTAACATGCCCAACCGCCCACTCTCCCCTGAACCATATCCCAGGAAACCGCTCGCTCTTCGCTAGGAGGCCAGCGCCCACCCCCGAGATTGTTCAGTTGATTGATTGATCGATCGATTCATCGATTTACTTGGTGACTTGTTCGTTCATCGTGATCTCGGGTTCTTCTTACGGTACGTACAGACCTGCCAACCCCAATCCCAAATCCCAAATCTTCCCCTCCCGGTATTATCCCCGCCAACAACAACTACAACAACAACTCTACACCACAATCACCAGTACGCAACCCCCAACAAGAAGCACCCGGTCGCCCAGTCCACAAGGCGCCCACGCGGCGAAGCAAAGACATAAAACCTTAGCTTAGCACCGCACCGCGCCGCACCGCGCCCGACATGCGTTCTCTCTTTCTGATACAACAGAAAGAGCACCCGCCGGCCCCACGCTCCACTCTGCTGTTTCGGCCCACGTTTGACCAACGACGCGAGCCTCTCGTCCCTGACGATGCCGGCGTTCCCCCTCTCCCCCTGGTACAGGACTGGCCCCGCCCGCGCCAGACTCGTCGCTCGGTATCGGCATTGGCGTGCCTTTTTGCCCACCGCCCTACATAATTAATACATCACCTTTTTTTTTTACTCTTGCTCGGCGGCTTTCGTTACTCTGAACGCTGCGGGAACGCGCGCTGGCTGGATAATGTTGCATGAGAGGGAGATGGCATGGCGAGGAGAGAAACACGCGAAACTTCATTTATTCCTATCATCACATCACTCCTAACGACCTGACGTCTATGCTTGCTGATACTTATACTACGGAACTGAGCCACCACCAACAAAATATTTTCCATGGTATTTATTCTACTGAACAACCTGGAAAGACCACGTCAGCATAAGGCTCTGGCTCCGGCTACACCTCACAACATCACGCTGTTCAGCTCACCTTTTCTCGTAAAGTGCCCATCCACTGTTGGAAGCTCATCCCCTGATCTGCCCGATCCTCAATGAGTAATGTCTGCGCCCACAGCTTCAGGCTTGGATCGCCGTCCTCTTTGATAATGTACAAGTGCGGAACGATGATACTACCAACGCCTCTCGCCCGGTAGTCATGGCTCTTCTGGAACACAGCCCGTACCCTCTCGTTGAAATCATTCTCGAGTTCGGGTAGTGTGGCCTTTCCAACCTTCAATTGAGTCCTGTCAGCAACGCCAAAGACGTCTTCGATCAACTGTGGCACAGTATCTCTGCCAACCCATAAGAATTGTGTCTGCCCATCATCGATAAGGTAGAGGCCATATGAGACAAGACGTTCCGAAGAGAGGTTCAATGGTTGTGGGAGAGTGATCTGGCGAGTCTCCATGTCAGGAATGCCAACGTTGTCAGGCATGTCGTGTAAGGAGTAAAGTCTTGGGTAGATATACTGCATGAGAAGCGGCAGAGGCAGAGTTGAAAGCTGGCAAAGTGCAGCCGACCGAAGATCCGATGGGATTTGAGCAGACTTTCGAAGTCCAACGTTCTTAATAAGACCAAGGAACAGAGCAGGCAGACCACGTAGATTTGCAGGGAACTGAAGGCCGCCACCACCCATATTGCCACCAGCAAGTTCCTTCTTGAAAGTCTGTAGTAATTCGATCAACTTGGATTGGAGGGCATCGCGTGCTGGCTCTAGACCACTGCTTAATGCTCGCTCAACAGCCTTGTGACTGTAGAATGTTGTAATCGCGCATTGATCGGCAGAAGCATAGACGTCTGCCAGGCTAGTTGTCGTAGGTAGAGATAGAGTCATAACTCTGATTCTTCGCTCGCCATTGCTAGTCGTATGAAGAACGGCGGTTTGCATGCAGACGAAGTTCTTCGTCAAATTCTCATCGAGAGCAACCTCAACAACGTAGCTCTGGTCACGGGGAAAGGCGGGGAAAGCACAAAGATCAGAACTTCGATTGAAGAAGTTGCCGTAGAAGGTGCTCATCCGAAGACCGGTTGTAGCTCGGACGCGAAGAACCGCTTCGAGTCCGATCTCCGCTGATAGATAGTCGCTGAACTCAGTCGCAAATTTGATGGCATCTTCACTCCTTCCAGCGTTCCATCCAGGATAGAAATACGTTTGGCCTCCAGTGTACCTCGGAAGATTGCTGAGGGAAGCAACATCCTGATATTGAGAAGAGAATAGGAACATATCGATCGAAACCTGGTTCTTGGAGCATTCGACAGCAAAACTCTTGTAAAAGCTATTTGCTGTCTGTAGCAAGGAGCCTTCCTTTGCTGTCCCCAGTAACTTCTTGTCCTCCCGCATCTCCAACTTACCATAACCAATATTTGGCAGGGATGCCGTCAAGACAACAATCTTACCACCCAGAGGAGAAATGAGCTTGTGACCCGCGCGCAGTGCCGAACCCATGCAAGAGCTCGTCGTGTGGTTGTTTTGGAACATCTCTGGCAGCTTTACAAGGAAGGACTCGACGTTCAATCTGCACTCCGATAATGGCACCAACAGCTCTTGTGGAATGGGCAAAAACGGTTCGTCAAGGTCGCTCACAACAAGCATATTTGTCTCCCCATTCTCCTCGCCATCCTTTGGAATTGCAAAATAATGTAGACTGGCGTCAACAGCCAAGAAACCAACACGTGTTCTCCTATCTGCGTTAGGTATCCGGTTGAGACTGTCTAATATGGTGCGGGCACTGGTCGCGAGGAGGCCGCTCGAAACAGCAGCGTAGCTAACGTCAAAGAGGAACAAGTAGACGAGAGGCTGTGGAGGCCGCACCATATACTCCTGGGGTGCGACGAATTCAACAACTGCGTTATTGAGTTCAGCTCGTTGCCATCGGTCGACACTCTTTTGCGATGCAGCATCCCAGTCAAATCCTTGCGGTACGTCATTAGTAAGGTTACACATATTACATCGCCATCTGTGGCCATGGTCCAGGAAGGAAACATAAGGATTGATGTATGATCGGCACCTCCGACACCGAGAGATGATCTGGTCTTGAACGACAGGTACTGGGTCATCCACATCGTGCAACGAGGTATATGGTTGTATAACAAGCGCAAATGGTAGTTTCGATTTTTTGAGAAGCGAATGAGTGGTTGGAACTGCATTCAATGTCGATCGGACATATTTTGAAGGGCAATTGGAGTCTGGCGATGGGGTAACGCTAGACTGTGATAAAGCATTAGCATCTGACTCTATGTAACCAGAACGAGAGATTACTTACATTTGGAGGCAGAATAATAGGTGGTGGAGGTAAATCGAGTTCCGCAACGTTGAACGGTTGATTCAGAAGATCTGTTGGATAAAGTTGATTCAACGGCGTAGCTTTGGCAGCAGCAGCTTGTTGCGGTTGCGCTGAAGCCGGCCCGGCACCGAGTCCTAACTGCCCCATTCCTCCAGTAATACCAGATACGCCAGCTCCAGGATATCCTGCATCGGGTGGTTGATAACCGCCTAGGCCCACTGCAGCAGACTGGCCATAAGATGATGCTATAGATACTGGCGCAGCAGTCTGAACTCCATATGGCTGAGGTGTTCCATACCCAGGTTGCACTTCTGGCTGAGCTTGGTATCCTCCATATGCAGGAGCTTGAGCTTGAGCAGGCGCAAAGGCGCCTCCAGCAGGTGGCTGACCTCCTAACGCAGAGTTGGCACCTGCACCAAAGTCATAAGCTTGAGCCGCATATCCTCTCTTCTTCTTCTTGCCATCGTGGTGTTCGCTAGCCTGTGGAGGAGGCGAAGTCGCGTTGGCAACACCAGGCGATTGAGGTTGCTCATTGTATTGTGGCTGCCCATAAGGATCAGCTTGCGGATAACCCTGCGGCGGGTACCCATCTTGGGGAGTAGCCATGGCGGGGATATGCCAAAAACAAGTCGGACGAGAAGCTCGAGGTTGGAAGTAGCTTGATGTTCGGTTGATAATATAACGCTACGAGTGCGATTGTGGGAGCCTTCGAAAGAACCGCCTGGGATGACAGTTTCCAAAGCTGCGGCTGGAGCTCAGGATGGTGGGGGATGGATACTTCAGGCTGATATCAATACACAATTGGAATATATGGCCTTGTCATCGAATGCGGTCCGAACTGAGGATACAGTGTTCACGCCGCTTCGTAGAGCGGTGGCCCATGTTAATTACGCGAGATCTATTGGCGTATCACGTGCTGATACACCCCAGGCCACCTCAGCCTTGACCCCTGGACCCTCTTTAGGCTCAGCCTCACCCACGCAGAGCCCAGTTTCAGTGACACGCGATACATTTGTGCGATATTTCCTTGATTTCCATGATTCCGACATCAGTCAAACAGACTCCATCGCGCAAATAATCCAAATAATCGCTCTCTGCCAACTTGATATCCTGCGGTCCCTCGCACCTCTTATCGCATACCATTCCCTACACCCCCTACGAGCAGCCATGGCCTGGGGTCGCTCTGTACCAAAATCGCCTCCTCCACCAAGCAGCGTGATCGGCAAACTCGCACCTCTGGTAATCCTCTTCATTGTATGTTGATCAATATAATTCATAGATTTTCAAATTACCCCGCAGATCAGGCGCGAGACATGTTTCGTTTCACATGCCAATTTCCCTCTTGCGTATGGGAGCACTTCCTAACATATCTCCTCAATTAGATCTTAGGCCTCGCGTCTTATATCGGCTACCATATCTACCTCTCCGTGCAGCAGATCTCTGCAAAAGCTTCCGAGAAACTCGAGAGGAGGAACGTAGTTTTCACTAAAGATGGGATGCGCGTTGGCGTGAGGGATGTCAAGAATGAGAGTTACGTCGATTCGACCCAGAGTTTCCTCGTCAAGGCGTGGAATCTGAGCACTTGGCCTGCGTACAAGAGTAAGTTGTGGAATAAGCAGGAGGCAGATAAGAACAAGTAGGAAACTTCATCTGATAATGGCCTGGATACGATGGTTTCTCTTGAGAGTACGGGCATGTGAAGGAGAGATATATTTTTTGTTCTTCGGAATTATGAATTGGAAAGGACGTAGGGGGAGACAAAGTGGATGAGACGAGTGTTTGAAGATGCGACGATATAGGGGCAGCATCAACAACATAACGACAACTATATTCACGCACGGATACCCAGCTATGCCGCGAGCAAGCAACTATCTTTCCTTCTGTACGGTCTCTTCCTTTTCGGCAAAGATGGAGAATTTTATGTTTCATTTGAGGTTCATTTGGATTACAAGCAGCTAATAGTTAGTCTACTATCGCTGCTTTGATGAGTTCTAGTTGCATATACATGGCCGATCATTCGACGGCAATGATATTGGCCTCCTAATTTGCATCTTCTGCACCGTGACTTTGTATGTGTCGCATTCATACATAAAATTTACAAGCCGTGGAATGACTCTTCCAATCATATCCATGCAGAACCAAAAGCACACCTCTAATACGCCAATCAAATGATGATAACCTCCCAATGCATGACCTCAATCCAGCAGTTCCATATCCCTTACTTGCCCGAGCGCCAAATACCTCTCAATCCCCCTTTTTAATTCCGGTGCTTCACCTACGGCTTGGAGAACCAATTCCTCCTTGGTTCGATTTAAAGCCTTTCTTTGGCGTTCCCAATCTTCCCTATGTCTCTGCTCCCACTCACTCTGCACCCTAGTGAGTACAGGGTCAGTTGGCACGACCATACTTTCAGGCCCAAGCATAGGATAGGGGGAAGTAGTATTCCGGAGATTGTAGTCTTTTGGAGGCGATGATAAGGGCGTAGAAGGGTTAAGGCTGGGGCTCGGACTGCTGGTTTGATATCTAACAGCTTCATGCCTCGACGTGATGCGGCCAGGCATGCCAGGTAGCAGACCCATGCTATCGCGTTTTATGATCATGGAGGGTACCCGGAGTTGGAACTACTGCCATTAGCATTCGTCTAACAGAAACAATAACCAAAAGAAATGCAAAGAACAAAGAACGACATACACTAGACAGTGTTGCGGCCTGATTGATTCCCAAGTTTTCCTTTATATATTTCATACGTCCCGTTAGCCAAGCCCTTTGTGCATCCGTAGTGTAGTCACTACACATAGCACTGAACATAGGCCAGATACAAAAGTACGCTCCAAGTCCTGTGGTGCCCTGGTCATTACCACAGGCAAACCCAGCACCGTCCAAACCCCTCATGTCATCTTCTGGTTTCCATCCAAGATGATATGGGACGGAGGCAATGATATCACTAATCATATCCACTGCGATGCGTGCTGCCGAGGCATATTGGGGAGTCGTCCGGTAATTAACTGGGGAGGAAATCCAAGCTGCACACCTGACCACAATCCCTGCAAGAAATAGCCTTGACACTCTTGCACTGCTCCATACGCTTGCTATCCACACGTCTCCATATACGTCCACCTTTCCAGAGTAGACTTCGGAATCCGCAAGAGCTTCATCGGCCACATTGTCAACCCAAATCGCTGTTTTGTAGCTGAATATTTCAGGGACCGTTTCCATCCACTGCATTAATCCCTGGTCTAGCTCTTGGGCTCGATGTATGAGACCTAAGACCTTATCAACATTTTCGGGGTTCCGTGGAAGCACCAACATAAAACGATTGACCTCCGAGCGGAGTTCAGCCGTTTGGAGATTCAGTTTTGTAACGATCAGGGCAGTTTGGTCTTTCGCACCACTACCAAGCCACCAATCAATTCCAAGATCTGGTACTTTGGATAGTGCCATGCAGTTAATGATCTATACTAAGCCGTTAGCCGTATAGATGTATTCCCACTGGACGGATGTGCTTGCCATTTGTGCTCTAACAGCAGAAAAAAGAGACTGCCCAATTTTGGTGCGAAGCTGTTTTTTCCCTCGCATCTTAACAATCATCACGGCTCCTTCTATATGTGATAGCCAGGCTCCCATAGCAGTACGTCGCGAGTATATAGTCTATATAGTGTATCAGTAATAAATAGAAGTCAAAATCCCTATGATAATTATTTACCTCAAACATTCCTAAGAGAAGCACAGCAGCCAGAGTTTGATCTGACTTCTGCTGGATTGGGTCTCGCAAGGCCATATTCACATGTTGTATAGCTCTATTATATTGTTCCATGGCCGGCACAAGTAACGGCTTTGCGTTAGGTCTGTTCCCCAGAGAGGCAAGAGCAACGGCGTTAAATGCAATAGAAAGATGAGAATCGGGAGGCTCGAACTTGATCAATGGTATAAGATAGTCCATGACGCCTCTATTCGTGGTTTGTTGCGGGAGGAGCACGAAGTTGGCAAGAAAGAAGTTTGTTGCTTCCATATGAACAGGCATACTGAGTAGATTGGGAACTGAAAATGGCGGTTTCGTATCCGACGCAGATAATAATGCCAGCTGCATACCACTGCTAGATTCCTCGCCAGCATCATCAGAACCACCGCCTTGCGGGACGGTATTAGAGATATGGCCATTCAGTCTCTGCTTCTTGTTAAGTGTCCTAGCGGCTCTCTTTTCAGTAGCTTTGGTTTCATTACGGAAGACAAGATCAAAGTCGTCTTTGTAACCTGGACATTGGCGTCGTGACTTTTGACATTGGAAGCAAGTAGGCCTTCCTTCATCACACTGTTTATAAAAGTGTTAGTTGCCCATATCGAGGAGGGAGCGTGGACAAGTCGGCTTTTCATGAGCGGGCGTACCTTAATTCGCCGAGTCCTGCACATCTGACATCCTCGAGACGGTTTGCCGCAGTAGACCATCGTGGTGCACCAGTTTCTTGATATAGAACGTATCAGAAGAGTCGAGAGGTATTGGCGGTCTACGGACCAAGTGAGTATATGGGTGCTTGCATCAAAGAGACGAGACAGTGGTAGATTGTTGGGCAAGAGCTCTCAGATATTGCGAACTTGTTGATCTGAATAGAGAGTTGAATCCAAATCAAGTCGTCAATTGTCCAGAGGTGGCCAGGTCCGGCATGTATCGGTAGCAGGGCAAGACGTGAAACGAGGACAGATAACGAGCACTTGTACAGTATGTAACTAACAATGTATAGAATTATTTAGGAGACTGCGGTGCCCGCAGACAAGTAGCAGGGTGGGGCAGAAAGGTAGGTAAGGAAGACAGTGATCCGGGGGGGAGGAAGAGACCAATTCAGCGAATGTTACTGCTCGCTACGCCTCCGCCAGTAGCAAGGAATTATAGAATAGGGAGGAAACGAATAACAAGTGAAGATGCACAAGGCAGTAAGCTGTGTATGCAGCGTTCTTCCCCTAGGTTCTAGTATCTGACTACGATCGTTCGTACCGTTGTAGCGGCGTCCCAGGAATGCTTATATTGTCAACTGGCAATCACGCACATCGTAGCTGGCAACGGTACCCAGGTACTAAAACAATTGTGAGGCGTGTAGTCGCATGAATCCCTGCCCTGCACCGTTGTTTCCTCCGCGCTGCTCTTGAGTTGCTCCGCAGCTTACGGAGTAAAGGAGAGAGCTTGCAGGCGATACTGTTTTGCGCGTTAGTGAGGCCGGTGATGCTGCGTGCTAGTGTGTTAGTCTATTGCACAATCAATAGGGCGCCATACTGTGTATCCGTACTTTGTCTTGCTTGCGTTCTTTACCCGCCTGCCCTCTAAACGCCGTGTTTCTTGAGAGGCTGAAGGATCGTGTTTTGACGTACCTGGGACCCAGCCAGGCGTCGAGAACAGGCGGTGCAGTTGCTCTCTCCGCCGCGGAAAGGAAGCCGTAGATCCTACTCGTCGACCGTGCTCTCTGGCCCATGGCTGCTGTAAGTACCTGACGGGAACCGGGTCGCAGAGTACGCGGCATCCTTCTCCACTACGGATTGCTAACAGGGCACATCAAGCAGTAAGTAGCAAGTGCTGTGTGTGATGGGCACCGATAGCAGGCTGGCGTAGCTGGTGCTGGAGCAGCATCCTTTGCGGCCTTTCTAATAATACGACGACAGCCCTCGCGCGTGTCGGAGCAAGACTGCATGCAGTAAGGCGACGTCAAAAAGCCCCGAGAAGCTGCTTTCCTCCATGTCCTAAGAAGATCTGGATGCGTCCGTGTGTACACGGTACCGAGGTACAGCGGCCGAACACGCCAAGGCAAAGGGCCTACCGTACCGCTAAGTCGCTGTCGACCCCCAAGGTGGCACCCCGCCGAATCTCCCTTGGGCGCAGCCGTAGGCATATCATATCGCCATGGGTGGCCTAAATGTTCCTGTTACAGCTGCTTGGCCAGTGACTTGGCCAGTGACTTGGCCAGTGACTTGGCAGCACAGCCGTCTCTAGATTCCTTGCCGGAGGTCCTCTGGACGCGCATGGCGTAGTGCTAAGCTCTCGATAACCTACACTAAGTGTTTGTGCAAATCAACACCGTTGCAGGCAGTGGGCAGTGAGCAGCGAGCAGTGAGCAGTGAGCAGCGAGCAGTGAGCAGTGGACGGAGAGTATTCCTGTACTGGTCACTGTGTCGTTTCATATTCTTATTAGCACGTCCACTACTAGCTAATCCAACAACACCTTGGCCATGCCTGTAGGATGCTGTCGTGCAGGGCCGCTGGAAGATGTGTTTCTCTCCATTCACATACATACAGCTCTCGTGTATATCCTCGAGCTCGGCACGTGCATGCCCGGGCATGCATCCGTTAGGAGCGCGTAAGGAACAGGCCTCGACCATTCAGCATATTTCACGGTATCTGGTGATTCTATCGTCATTGCGAACTGTTTGCCGTTGGCTATCGACTCCTTTAAATTGCAGCCACACGATTTTGTACGCGGCAGTTATCCACGCTCCCGTTACAACTGCCTATGTGTCTGTCTATACGGCTACGCTAGATCTTTGGATCTACGCCTTTCCATCTTTATGCCATCGTCCCTGGGTATTGCCCGTACGCCAGAACCCCGTTACGTTTCAAACATGCCTGCCACACCCTCGAGATCCGGAGTCCCACCTCGTCTAATTGGCTCATCGCTCTCGACCTTCATGAATTCCTGTTGCATCTTGCTTCGTTCCTTTCTCACAGCGCTAGCCGTCTTTGTGATGCGACCCTGTTCACTGATGCTAATGCCCTTTAGATCCCTTAACAGGTCCAATACGAGCGCTCTTTGCTGTCTTTGATGAGTACCCATGTTACCTATATAGCTAATGCACTTATCAACTGGTTCATCTTTGAGTCCTGGGAGACTCATTAGAATTTGTCTGGGTGTGGGGGTAAGTGGGCAGTAGTGAGTCAGTATTGATGCGATAAGTTGTGCAAGATCCTTCTGTAGATCCACGAAGTATGGCTCGTGTAGGGATGTAATACAGGCTTTCAGAACATCAGTACTGATGAACTCTCTGATTTCCGATGATGACTCATTCTTCCCATCAAACTCAGGGATAATTGAGCGAAAGACACGAAGAACCACCCCACAGCAACGAGTATCGCGCATACGAATGGCATGAGCAGAGAAAACGAGTAGAGATTCGAGGATTTGAGTTGAAGAGAGACAAAATGTCCTCATTGATGGCCAATTCGTGGCAGTACTGTTAGAGATTGGATTGTACGTAGACGCTCCTTTGCCCGTACTTGCGCCTGCTGGTGGATCTAGATCATGTCAATGGGATATAACATAGAACTAGTGAAGCACTTACTTGGTCGGGCCGGGTCAAGGAGGGTTGCGACCAGCATGACTGCAGTATGGGTCAACTGCCGTAGTATGCTCTCTTCCTTCATCTCTTCCGTCAGATCCTCGTCATCGGACGTTGATTGTTGTTTTAGAGCAAGTTTCTCCCATTCGGCACTAATCTTGCTATCAATCTGTGTAAAACATGTAGCTAAAATTGGCGGAACAAAGTGATCTCGCAGTTCAACTGGGCAATCGTCCACCAGATATCTCACTAGAGTCAGCAAATTGATAAGCTGATGAGACGATAAGCAGTGTGCGTCGGCAAATAATGCGTGAGCCAGGGGTCCAGGAAGCTCCTCAAATCCATAGAAGTGGACGTTCAGCCTGCTCAAACCATACATGATCGAATAGCAAGCTTCCCTGACAGTGCGGACTGATCCACGAATAGAAGATGCAAATCCTTCCATGGTCGTTCGAGTGCTAGTTACCCGGGTATAGAAATCATCTTTGCTTCCCTCAGATATGCCAGCCTGCCAGAAACGGTCTGTGAGGATCCGAGTAACGATAGATTGCATTTCTGTGGGGAGTCCTGACCAGTTGGCGGGGTTATGAAAAGCATGAGCATGGCTCAAAAACTTTAGAAGGTCCGGGAGTATTATGGGCACCGTATCATCCCATAGTCCACATGCGATTCTGTGTGCAGCCGAGTCTTTCTCGACCTTTTCAGTAGAGGCACCTAGAAATGATTTGGTAGGGCGTAGAGGTAGAGCCTTCACTCGCTCATTCAACTCGGCCTGGATGGCTTGTCCTTCGGCGTCGAGCTTAAATGAGCCCCAATCTAAAACTTCGTGCACGCGCCGTGAAATAAGATATTCTCGAATTTTTCCAAGTCCTAAAAGTTCGCAGAAGCTGTTAAATGAGGATACTGCCTCATCCAGCTCCGGGTTCTGCCACATCTGCTTTATTGGAGCAATAAAAGTCTTCAATCGGTGCATCTGAAGCTCTGGGTCGATTCTTATCGCACGATGTATAATGGTGAAGAGAAATGTTTGATAAGCAACTCGTTGTTTCGGATCAAGTGTCTGTAATGAGGTGATTTCATTGACTTTGGCTTCCAATTGTTCAAAGACGTCGAGAAGTTGATCCGGCATTTTGGTCGCCAGTCTTGTAAGCTCATGCATAGTGTCATTATGCAACTCTTTGACAGCGTCAGAATAAGCCTGGTATTCTGGTTTCTCTACCACTCGGCTCATGAGAAGGTGCTCGAGTACTTTTAGCATAAATCCAGGTTTCTTATCAAGAGCAGAGGTCGAAAATGCTACAGCAAGCTGTAAAATCCTCTTTCTAATGATGGGGTCCTCAAAGTTCATGTCTAACAATTGTTCGCACCATGTCTCCAAATCAGTTTCCATCCGAACACGTTCTTGCTCATCTTCTTGTGGTTTCGTTCCGTGAGATGAGCGCCACTTCATGTAGCCTTTCAATGCTGCTTCGATGACCGTGAATTTAGCATCCACCTGCAAAATTGGCATTGAAGTCTTTGAGTATTTCTCAATCGAGAATGGAGGGTATCCATCATAAAGGTGCTCCATTGATTGTCCAACCTGAGACAAGACATGATAAATAGCTCCAGATCTCTTCCTACGCACGATCAACTCGATGACCTGAGCACTGTAGCGTCGATAATTTCCGAGAAAAGCATGTCGTTCAGGAACCGTGTCAATATCTTCTAAAAGAAGTACTAAACAAGGGTCCTCTGAGTCCTCTGACAAGCTTTCATATCGGACAAGTCTAGAGCTACAAATCTCAAGAAGAGGAGCAATCAAATGAACGATCGTTGGAGATCCAATAATGGTTTCAGAACGAAGTAAATGTGTCCAAGTAACAAGGACGGGTATCGAAACGACAAGGCTCTGACTTCGGACAATGGAAAGGAAAAGGTTGAGAAGGTTTGGAAGATCACAATCCTCTGGTATGGCTGAAATCTTCTCTTCTATGAAGTTGCCCAGGTTCGACATCATCTATCGAAGATCAGCCAAGTCATAGCAGATATTGTTAGTTTATGAATGCCCACCTCGGAAAATTTCTTTGCCAGAAGATATTTCTCATCATCAATATTAGTGGGGTCAACTATAGACCATTCATAGAGCTTCCTAAGGAGATCAACATTCTGACTTGTATACATTGGGCATACCAAAGCCAGGAATTCATCATCTGTGAAATGAGTACGGCTATACAATGCAAGAAGGGCCTCAATAGATGCCTAAGATTATTAGCACGATCTTGAACGGCATTTTGGAATCGGAGCCAACCATTTGAACAGGCACACTAGGCGCGGCAAGACTCTTGCACAAATATTTCACACAAGATGAACTGGCGATAGCTTTCGGTATAGACCACTGCATAGTAGACTTGAAGACCGACAACGTCTTCATCGCACAGGTCCGGTATTGCTCACTACTGTAGACGTCGTTTTCTAGGCATTGGTCCAGTAGGTTTCCGAGTCTGATAAGCCATCCTTCATCTCCATACCGCACACCAGTTCCTAGCTGACGATTCGGGAACGACTCAGCTAGAACTGCTGCAGGTGTAAAAATCTCCACGCAGGCCTTGCTCAAAATACCCTCCCTTAGAGCAGCAATGGTATCCTCCCCGTTGAAGACTTCCTCGGACAGTGTTTCTAGTACAAAGAGAACAAATTCCTTATGTACAACCGACCCGGGAACTTCCCATAGCTTAACTAGGAGCTCATCCATGTCTGTCCATTCAGCTGCCCAACTCCTTTTCGCTATCTCGACCCATAGTTGCGCAGTCTTGTTTCTGAGGTACAGCGGGTCGTCTTGAGAGATATTCTCGGATAACTGTAGGATCCATCCCCGGAGAGCGTTAGCTTGAGCTTCCGAATACTCTGCCCATCGGTGCTTTATTGCGTATTCGAGGAGGGAAAGTGCGTAGTGGCGGACAACAGCCTCCTGCGTTCGATCAACAGCCAGCGTGAACCCATGATACGGAGCCTCTTCTTCAGCCTTTATTTCTTCTAGGAATAATGATGCTTGTTTTCGTGACTCGTTCGACGAGTAAGGACTGTGAACAAGAGTAAGAGCTCCTTTGATGCGGGAGAGGAGGTTGGTCTCGGGTTCGTTTGTGACTTCCACAGCCCCGTTCTTCAACATTATTTCTGAATGACCATTCGCAGAGCTGCTCATGACTATCTATGATGTGCTGCAATGCTACTCAGCGAGAAAACTGCGAAGGGTTTTGCATCGAAACTGCAATCGGACTGTACAAAGATTCATCAGTTTCGCAAGTGGAGACTTGTATCATTGGCTGGAATTCGTCAAGTAGCCTTAGGGAGTTGTTGGGAAGAGCTTTTGCTACTTTGGAAACGGAAGGCTGGAAGACCTGTTGCGAGCCTGCACTTCGGCTTTGTAACGAGAGTCTTTGAAAGGTGTGATGCACTTTAAATTCACAACGTAATTTATTTGGGTGTTTCCAATCGATATTATATGTCTCTCTAATCAGTGAACGCACGGGCCAACATTGATCCATTGCTTTTAAACGCGAACAATGAGCCGCTCAACGCGAGATCACGATTTGTTTTGTACCCACCATTTCTGGGACCTAGGCAGGCAAGACAAGGCAAGTGTTTAAATTGTACTATATAAGGACTCAACAAGGGTTGATTGCATACAACAATTCAATCCTATGGTCAATGAGAAAGTCTGACAGTTTCTGTAGCCACTTCAATAAGCACGATTAAACATCAGCTGCTTCCAGAGAAACGAAAATAAATTTCTTTGACAACCATTTAATATGATCCCCTACTTCCGTAGCGACTTGACTTCTTTTTAGAGGTGCCGATTATTATTAAATATTAGATACATGTACACGGTATATGCATATTTACGATATTACTCACGAGTATATGTACTTCCGTACAAAGGGATAGCCGCTGGTAAATACATGAATCTCAACGGATGTTAAAGTGCGAGGTGGAAAAAGCATTTATATAATGGTTGTAACTCCAATTTAACCGTCAGCACTGACCAGCTTCGAATTCTGGCAATTAACCAACACAGGAGGAATATACCAATGTACCAATACGCCTCAAAGTCAATACGAATTCAACCCTCCATACGCTATGCAATGATTTCATCCTATTATGTATGCCAAAATCACATGATTGTGCATCTGGTTTGTTGGCATTGATCCAAATATCCCTCTTCCTCCTCCCTGCCAAATGACATGTTCGGTCGTCTTAGTACACCAGCTACTTTGAGGGACTGTTCACCCTCAGCGTGCCACCATCGCAATTTTTGAATCATGCCACCATCTTCGTCGTCAGTGCTGATGCTCCACTTTCCACCAGAAACCTCCACATCACAACGATCCTTGGGGAAATGGAATTCGGGCAAGAATACCTCTGTAGGCTTGTCTTGTGAAGTAGAAGCAGAGGCATTCAATCGGAACGTGAAAATACAATTACGAAGGTCAAATCCATACGATAGAATTTTGCCAGCTGTGTAGATTGGTGAAGGGCGAACGTAAGCTTCTGCTGCCCGGAAACCTGGAGAATTGGTGAGCTCTGGTGACAGACCAGGACGCTGGGATGAGATTGAAGGTGTTTTGAGATTGGCTTTCAAATTTCTTGGCGTTACTGAAGCTCCGTCTGGAAATTCTTTCTTCGGCTTGGGTTCACCTATTTGATTGAGCGTGGTGTTGGAAGCATTAGTAGGGCTTGATGGGGTGGGTGATAGTGGCAATGGTCGATCATCTAACGAGAATATGGACAAATCTTCGCCATTCCATTGGTCTCCTAAATCATGCTTATTCTACGAAAATAAAATCAGCACTGCATTAAACCAGGGTCTATTTTCGTACATACCTCACACATGTAAAGCCATAGGGTATATCCCGCCATGGAGCTTCCTTCCACGGCGAAGTGGTTCGCGTCCAGTGCGGCAGACTGGCTTGAATAATCGCCAGTCTTATACGCATATTTGTCATCCATGTCGTAGGGAATGCCAAACTCGGTGAGAACACATGGATGGTTACCCATGTAGTCTAATCCTTCTTTTTTTATGGCCGACAATTGGTCTCGGAAGCAATTCCTAATAGCACCCTCCCCGACCTTGACCGCAAATGCAGGGCTATAATACCGGCCGCGCAATACGCCCAATACATCGACGTTCCAATATCGATTCCATTTCTTCGTCATCAACGTAACGCCGTCATAGTAATGGGGAGCGTAAACCATTTTTGGATCGTCGTCCTCGGTGCCCTTGATTGAAGGGGGAATTTCCAAGGTGGGTGGCTGACAGAATAGGATACAATCTTTGTGTTGAGCTCGTATCGCATCTCTATATTTCCTGTAATAATCCATAAAGTAAGAGTTGGTGAATTCTTCGTAGTCCACTACATCACCGGTTCGTGGATTCTTTCTGAAATAATCCTTTTTTCTTAGTGTATCAGTCTTAGGATCCCAGACCCCATGCTGAGCCCAGATACATTCACCAAGTTTCCAGCCAGGATCCCTCTTATATCCGTATCTAGAGTCGTCGTAGTTTGCTGGTAGCCATGCACTTTCACCTTGGGGATCAACAAGGACCCGCCCAGATTTATATGGGCCCATGTTTCCAAAGTCCCAGGTATCGATTTCAACTGCTCTTCCAGACCCAGTCAATATAGCTTGCCAAGCTGTTGGCGATGTCCCTTTCTGCAGCTTCTGCTCAGGAGGAACAACAGAGACATCTGTCCAACCCACTAATCCTCGACTCGGCTCATTCATACTTTCCCAGCCAATCACAATGTCGTTTTCTAAATCTCCAGCTTCATGTATCCTTCTCGCAACATGTGCACAAGCGTCGATGAAGTGATCTTGAAGATAATCCTGGATGTTCTTCCCATCTATGATACATTTAGGCGCAAAATCTCTGCCCCCGAAGAAAAATGTGAACATGACTTGACAGACCAATCGGGTATAATTCGTTGACCAAATCATCTTTGGAAAATTCTCGGGATCAGGATAAGTATTGTGAACCAGGGCAGCCTCGGTAGCAGCAAACGATTGTGGGTTAAGTCCAGCAGCATAAAGTGTCCACATGGGTGCACCAGAACCCCCAGAGAATCTAGACCATACGTCTTGATGAGGGTCCATAAATATGTAGAACCCGTAGTCTCGTGCGGTTCTTAGGACCGAGATTGTGTGCTGAATCCATTCCTCATCGTATTTCCCTGGGCCAGCGTGCTCAACGGCCTCCCAAGTAAAGACATATCTGATTGTATTGTACCCCCAACGCTTGAGGCGTGAGAAATGTAGATGGGCATCTTCGAGAGGGAAAGGACGGCCGTGGAAGTTAACAGAGTCTCCTTCGAAGAAATCCTCGGCAATATGCGACGGTTGATGAGGTCTGCTAGGATATTTTGCGTCGCCCGCAGCATTGATGCCTCTTAGGGTGACTTGTCTACCGTCAGAGTCCCGGAATTCGCCCTTTTCAATTGTAAGTCGTAAAGGGGCCATGGTAGATGGACAATGGGTTCCGGGATTTGATCACCTCGGGTATACGTGCCGGGCATACGCATACAATGGTTTTATAGAGGATAGGAGGCTTCCAAGGCGTCTCCAGCAGAAGTACAGTATAACCGTCAGAACTAGAATGTTCCGCTAATTTATTATATTGTACTGAGTGACACCTGCGAAATGGAAATTAAGAGGCATAGGTTATTGTTGCCTCTGGCGGATAGTAGGATATGTGGTAGGGAATATGGCGCACACGGAGAAGATGTACTCGTGGTGTGATGATTAATGGCGAATGCAATCATCAATATGATGTCCCGTAGCGCGTAGGTAGTTGCGAGTTACGTTTCCCGATACCTTAATCGTCCAAGTCGTTTGGTAACATGAGTTACCTGATGACGAGACACTCGACGTACGTGCATCCGCAGCAGGGTGCTACTCTGTATATCGCTTAGATCCGTAGCCCCGCGAGGCTGTCACTAAAATATTGCCGCTACATACATAATTGGAACAATATATATGGATGGCATACGTTGTGTAAGCAGAGGCCGATTACTTCTCAATGATGAGCAATAATCATGCGCAAAGCGATTCCTGAGCCACAATGTCAACTACCAAAGCCGCATTGAAATCGATTGCGACTGCGATTCAGACATCAAAGTACGACGATGCTATACAACAATCACAGAAGCTGCTTGTCAACGACCCCCAGAACTATCAAGTGTATGTAATTCCTCTCTCTGATGAGTTTTGATATCACGAAGAAGCCCCAGATGCAGCCTTAGTGGCCACTTATGTGCCTTTTATGCTCCTCTTATCGAATATGCCAGTCACTGGAGATGATTTGCTAACATAACAACAGGAACCTCTTCCTAGGATTCGCACTCGACAAGCAAACTAAGCTGGCAGAAGCGGAGAAAGCTTACGATTGCGCAACTACCGTGAAACCTAGTGATCCACAAGCATGGCAGGGCCTGATAAAGGTATTTGAGAAGCAGGGCAACAACAGGCTGGGCGCCTACCAGAGAGCAGCATTAAAGCTTGCTGAGATCTATAGAGATGCAGACGATAAGTATAGGTGCCAGGAAGTCGTGGACAGGTTCACTACTTTCGCAAAGAATCAAGGAACACGTCAACAATACCAAGAATCCCTAGAGATCCTCCTCCCCACAAGTTCTATTTACGACTATCTTGAGGGCCGAATTCCTCACCCATCACATACATATCAGACTATTGTCCAACTTATAGAGACAGATGAGAAGGAACGCACAAACAAGGAGATCGGGGAGCGACGAACACGATTGGGCGCCAAAATTAATCAAGTTACCCTCGAAGTTCGTCGAGAGATTTTCCGAAATAGTCCTTTAGAAGACCTATATATCAAGATCATTGATTGGTGCGCTGACGACGATGTTCGACGAACTTATGAGGAGAAACTTCTTCAACGTTGCTATGATGAACTTATTGTCCTGCCTTCGGATCAAAAGGCTCAGAAGCGCTCTAAAGTGGACAAGCTGGCTACAGATATGGTGATAATCAAACACCCTTTCAAACTGGCATGGGATATAGCTGTTGAGTGGAGAGACAATATCGTAATCGAAGAATGGGACGCTTTGGTGTTAAAAGAGTACTGCTTTTTCTTTCCTGACTGTGGCTTAGCGAAGGTTTTGGAAGGATACATGGCCAGTGAAGTATCACCATTCTGTGCTCATCCAGACGAGAGCGAGGATGATGAGGAAGGTGGTGTCGAGCTAGGAAAATCTTTACTATCCGCCGAAGATCGACTATTATTGATGATTGAGGGCATGTCTGAGGCATCACAATCCATTCTCGCTCATAGAATAATGGGTAAATATTACGCTTTCTTGGATGAGCATGAAAGTGTTGTAGAACTCACGAGAGCTGGTCTAAAACTCGTCAACGTTGAATCTAACAAGACCGGTTTGCAGTTTCAAAGCGCCTCCCAATCACTGACGGCACTGTTGGGAACTGCTCTCGTCTTCTATCAATCCCCAAGGAATCATCCCGAGGCTAAAATGCTCTTTGAACGGATTCTTGCAGAAAACCCTATGTCAACGTCAGCGCTAATTGGTGTCGGTCTAATATATGAAGATGAAGATGACTTCCCAGCTGCTATTGATTTCTTGGAGCGTGCACGACAAAGAGATCCTAAGAATATCCGTGTCAGAGCAGAAGCAGCATGGGTCAAAGCACTGAATGGAGATTATGAAGGAGGTCGAGATGAACTAGAAGCATGTCTCCAAGCCATGGATGGAGTAGATCTTCGATCTCGTGATCTACGAGCACAGACACAATATCGCGTTGGGATGTGCATTTGGAATATCGACACAACATATTCCGCCCGAAAAGACCGGAATGGTGCTTATACTTATTTTCTGGCTGCACTCAAATCGAATTTGAATTATGCACCTGCGTATACAAGCCTTGGAATATTCTATAGCGACTATTCCAAAGACAAAAAGAGATCACGTAAATGCTTTCAGAAGGCATTTGAACTTTCGGCATCGGAGGTAGATGCCGCAGAACGTCTTGCACGGGCTTTCGCGGACCAAGGAGAATGGGAACTTGTGGAAGTTGTCGCACAACGTGTTGTGGACTCTGGGAAGGTTAGGCCTGCTCCCGGTTCAAAAAAGAAGGGCATAAGCTGGCCATTTGCGGCTCTGGGAGTTGCAGAATTAAATAAGCAAGACTATGCGAGGAGCATCATCTCATTCCAAGGTGCCCTACGAATATCACCAAACGACTATCACTCATGGGTTGGACTTGGAGAAAGCTACCACAACTCTGGTCGATATATTGCAGCAACAAAGGCGTTCAGTCACGCTGAAAAGTTTGAGCAGCAAGTTGAACAACAGAAAAGCGGAGATACTTGGTTTGCTAAATACATGCTTGCAAATGTCAAACATGAACTAGGGGAATACGATGAATCAGTATTTGGCTATAGAGCAGTGCTAGAGCACCGGCCAGAAGAATTCGGTGTGTCCATGGCGTTGGTCCAGACACTTGTGGATTGGGCATGGGATAGTGTCGACAAAGGCCTTTTTGGACGAGCTTCCAAGCTTGCAGGAGAAGCCATAGGGTCTGCCGAGCACCTTGTGAATAGTCGTCCTGATGCATTTAATCTGTGGAAAACGATTGGAGATGCGTGTGCCGTATTTTCATGGGTCCAGGGACATATTAGGGAGTTCCCACACGAATGCATTAAGCGTGTGCTTCAAGTGAATGAAGACCAAGGGTTTGACCTATTTGCAGAAATAGATGCAATCTCGACTTGCATTGTATTTGCAAAGGACTTATCTCTAGAGGATGAGCAAGAAGGCTTAGATCTCACCCGATGCTTGCATGCAGCTGTGTTATGCCACAAACGTGCTATTCACGCTGCTACTCATGATGTGCATGCGCAGGCTGTCGCGTATTATAATCTCGGGTGGGCGGAATATCGAGCGCATTCTTGTCTCGGTCCTGGGACGAAGAAGAGATCTACAGCATACCTTAAAGCTTCCGTGCGCTGCTTCAAGCGGGCTATCGAGCTTGAGGCTAGAAACGCAGAGTTTTGGAATGCTCTTGGGGTTGTCACCAGCGAAACGACCCCTAAGGTTGCACAGCATTCATTCGTCCGAAGCCTGTACCTGAATGAGCGGAGTGCTCAGACCTGGACCAATCTAGGGACGCTTTATTTGGTACAGAACGATAATCAACTTGCGAATGAGTGCTTCACCAGAGCACAGTCGACGGATCCAGAATTTGCTCATGCGTGGCTTGGTCAGGGCCTCACTGCCCTCCTATTTGGTGAACCCAAAGAGGCCAGGCTGTTATTCACGCATGCCATTGAGATATCGGAATCGTCCTCGCTGCTCACTAAACGCCAATATGTTATCTCAACATTTGACAATCTTCTAGTCTCCACTGCTAAAACTAATATATCTGATCTCATTCAACCTATCTTTGCCTTGAATCAGTTGCGTTCACTAGCACCGGGCGATGTACCATATCAGCACCTTACAGCCCTGTTTCTTGAACGTATCGGCGATATATCCACTTCACTATCGTTGCTTTCAACAATCTGTGGTAAAATAGAAGCCGAGTACGAAATCACAGAATCGCCTGCATCGCTTTCACGCTTTGCATTAGCCATGGCTGATTTGGCACGATCTCAACTTGCATCTGGCTCCTATAATGAAGCAGTCGAGAGTGGGGAGACCGCACTACAACTCAGTGCCGAAGATGCTGCTAACGAGCTTACGGTGGAATCACGGCAGAAGTGCAGACTATCGGCACACCTAACGATCGGCCTCGCGCAGCATCATAGCCACAACACAGTACAAGCAGTCGAGTATCTCACAGCTGCCCTGAGAGAGTCAGAACAAAATCCAGACACTACATGTCTCCTAGCACAGACTCTCTGGGCTATTGGAGACGAAACGTCCCGGAACCAGGCTAGAGTCCACTTATTTGACTGTATAGAGAACCATCCTGGGCATTTCCAGTCTGTGCTACTTCTTGGTACAATCGCACTCCTTGACGGAGATATGGAGAGCCTTGAAGCTGTAAAATCAGACCTACAAGCCTTACGAACAAGCAAAACCACTAGTGACGAGGAGCAGGCTATGGTGGGCGAGATTCTGCGTGCAATAGCCGCACTATCTGAGGGAGACGCCGAGCAAGCAGCCTTGCTAGAAGTTCAAAGAGAGGTTTTCTTATTTCCCAACCAGCCGCACGGATGGAGTCGTCTGGCCGATTTAGGTGGAAATGAGAATTCTGCGGATATGACTTTGAAAACCGCATTAAAAGCGGCGCCTCCGCGCGGTAGCCTGGAAGCATTGGATTTGGCGCAGGCAATTTCTGGAACTGGAAAGTTAGGTGATGCACAAAGGTCCGTTATGATTGCTCCGTGGAGTGAAAAAGGCTGGCATGTATTAGGTGGCAGCATTTCTAGCTTGGACCAAGTATGATATATTTGTATAAAATAGACGTTCATGTAGCACATGATAAACGTATAAAAATTAAATTTCACGAGGATGCTTTGGCCTTGACGTTGTAGCATAGTTCTATAATAAGTATAGTATACACCCAGGTCAAACCCCCAAACCAAAACTGTCTTATGGCTGCTCCCCAATGGCCTCCATCAACTCCTTTTTCCTATTTCCAGTCCAGGCCTTATGTAATACATCGACCTTTCCGCCTAATACCACTGTATTCTTTGGCTCTAGCAATATCATTCCCCTCGCCACTACTGCTCCCCGTAACACTAACTTCGTCCCAATATCCATTCCAAGTCCCACCTTCTGCACTGACCTCAGCTCCATTCCATAAACCTGCTGACCCTTCATATCTTGCAATACAAGCTTATGCGGTCCACCACCTGTCATGGGTGGTAGATTCGCAGGCATTCCATTCTCCCCTTCCTCGACAGCTACAACTCTAATGACCTCCCGCCCCTTTGTAGTCTCCCCACGCTCGTGTGCTTCAATCGCTTCTATTTGCTCCCAGCGGGATTTACTCATATCTTCAACGCCAAGAACCTGTACCGGGATTGGATGGGCAAGTTTGAGCTCTTTGACCGTGGGGTCGGAGAGGTTTGGTGGGAAGCAAGATGTTTCTGGGGAGAGGAGGTTTACGGTGGTGATATCGGAATGAAGGATTCTGTGCTTAGCTGTTGCGATTGTTGCCTGCATAGGAGCCCCAGCACGTTGATTCGAAATTAGGCTGGTGAGCCATGGTGTAGATGGTTTCGGGAGGCCCTGGGAGGAGAGTGCGTTTGCGATCTGGGCTGCCGTAGCCATAACGTAGCTATAGATAATGAGAGGACATTGATACTTAACCAACAGTCTACCTTGGCCGTAAGTCAGTGATCTTGCGAATCGTCATATTGATCTTGCAATAACCGGCTCGAATTGTTGGAGATTAAATCGGATTCTCGACGAAGTTCATTTAGCGCCTCGTCCCCAGATCTTCAGCCTCGTGCACGGTCCCAGAGCCTCGCCTCGCAACTCGACATAATATCCAACATCGAACAGTATACATACAACTCTCAGTTGACTTTTACTCCCCATTTAAGCTCTGCATACAGCAACTCATACGTTCTATCACAGCCATGTCTACAATCGCATCCCCCCGCGAGAGTTCCGTCACCGGTCGACGGCTCCCGCTCCTTACGACACCGACCACCTCCTCGCGGCCCAGCATAGATAGCCCGCGCAACACACGCTCTGAAAGTGCATCGCCATCTCGCGGTTCCGTGCCCCAACCACGACGAAACCGGACCGCATTACGAGAATACTATAACCTCAAGAAAGACAAGCAGAAAGCCGACAAAGATGACGCCGGGAGCGAATACAGCATCAATGACAACTCGGAGGTGCAGGACAGCGAGATGGATAGGGAAGGCTTCGATGGCGAGGCATATGTCAAGCAGGTGCTCGAGACACAGAATTTAGAGGAGTTATTGAAGACTTATAAGCAAGTCCTAACAGGTTAATTACTCTATGGCTAGATAAGGAGTGAGACACGAGGCTGATTGATTCCTGGTCAGATATTAGAGCATTAGATGCAGAGAAGAAAGCCCTTGTTTACGACAACTACTCGAAACTAATTGCAGCTACGGAAACTATACGGAAAATGCGCGCGAATATGGATCCGTTAAATCCCATGACGTCTACGCTAGATCCTGCAATTGCGCATATATACGAGCAAGCCACTAGGATAAAGTCTGAATTACGGGAGTCTATAATGCCAGCGCGGCGTGGAGATTCTGAGAGACCGGATGAAGAGAAGTTGAAATCTACAGAGAGATCCCGATTAGGAGACTTGGCGAGGGAAGCACTAGATACACCAGAACGGTTACGACAGCTTGTGGCAGAAGGGAAGGAGGAGGAGGCTAGGCGGGAGTGGGAGAATCCTTTGAGATTACTACGAAAATGGAAGAGCCAAAAACAAGGAGGTGTTGATGTTCAGGATTGTATAGACGATGGTGAATCGGCATTGCGGGGAGAGCCTCCGAATGCGAAGAGTTGGGTCAATATTAAGGCTAGAAAATAACGGATGCTACATCGCTCTTGCACATATCTAGTGGATGTGGGTATGGTGACTGATCATGCTTTTCATGCCACTAAACTAAGTAATACCTAGAGGCAAGAGGCCAACAACCAGCCGTGCGAAAATGGAAGAAGCTAGCCTTCAGTAGCATCTTCCTAATGGTATACACTCCAACTCCCCAGACCATCCTTAGCCATTATTTTATAACAGTCGATATTGATAGGTTTCGCAGAAGTAAACCTAAGTCCATAAGACTTCCTATCTACCATTTCGTCTGGCCTGTAACAATAATTTCGAAAGGATCTCGATCGACTGCGCTGACAGTCACCTCCACTTCTCCTGGACCTAGAGTCTCTAAATCATCTTCGCGGAGCTCTTTAGACCAGCTGGCGATCTCATCATGTATCATGGTGATGAGTGCATCCTGCATTCTCTCTTTCAAGAATATCCTCTCCGTGTTACTGTGGAAAGCAGTAATGACAGCCTTCCCCTGCTCAATCGCAGCCAATGCCTCATGGTGGCTTAATTCACCAGTAAACAGAAGATCCACGTCGAGGTCATTAAGCATGGACCCTCCTGAGCCAGCACAAATGCCCACCGAATATATTTCCATGTCAGACTTGGAACCAGCAGGAACGGATTGCGGCGTAGCCACAGCTAGTCCTGCTAATGGGCCGAGACCGTTGCTGATGCGTTGAACTATTCTGCCGAGCTTTTGAGGCCCATGAAACTTGACAATACGCCCATAGCCGGCCTCCTCAAAGCCCACAACATCTTTGACAGGAGTAATGACTTTGCGTTCATGAATTGCTGCAGTGAAGTCCTTCCTATACGTCTGATCAGTGTTAGGCTCTGAAACGGGGACGATATTGGTGTCCGACATATCAAAAGCCCCCTCGGCATCCTTGCCAGTGACCACATCAGCCAACCAATCATTAATACCACCCGGGGCAGCATCCATAGCTGTGTGAGGACTATAAACGCTGATACCTTCCTGAGCAAGTCTTAACAACGAGTTTTGCTGAGAATTTGCTAAGGTCAGAGCTTTAATGCCTCGGAAAATGATGGGATCTTAGATGGATCAGCTTGACAGAATAGAATGTCCAAGGCTGTGACTTACGGTACGCAATAACGACAGAGTCCTTCCTGGCAATTGCCTCATCGGCGACTGCTTTTGTGAGATCAACAGTGAGAAGAACAGAGTTGTTCAACCCAGCTTTCGGAGGAGCCTCAAGCAGTACTACCAAGTAGAACGAATTAGATATAACAGCAACAAGGGAAGAGGTCCCTAAAATTGAACTTACATCCGGTGTTGTCGAAACTGCTGTCTGCAAGCTTCTCGGGATACCTAAACAGGACGGTGTAAGCATGCTTTATTCATTCTAAGAAACAGAATGCACGCACATCTTCCTAACAGCTCCTACCACCACCTGCGTGAAGGCTGATGACTTGGGCGTCCTCATTGCGGCGGTTGAGATGTTTCTTGAGATGTTTCTCGAGAATTTTTGAAGAATCATAACATAACTTGTCACTCGAAAGCAAAATATACCTGGGTCATGTGGTCCCTTCTCTTTTGAGACAACTCGATCTCACTGTCACTGCCCGCCGGCCCGCCCCGCTCCGCTACGGAGGGCCAAACTTACCAAAACGACACGTCAACTTTCCCAAGTAACAACACACGATGTTCGGTACAACTGCATATAAATGGCCAAAATGCTCCTGCCAGTTAACGGTGGCTTTTGCGTTTATTCTCAAGACTGTGTCCTCATTCCTACTAAGTAAAGTAAGAAGAATCAAGAAAGGTTACTGAGCAATCATTAGAATTAGTTCTAATATCTGATAGAGAACGAAATACTGTTCTACGATTAATCTACTGGACTATTACACTGTATGAAGTAAGCCCGAAGACTATAGAAGCAGCTGGAAATTATTTAGAACCCGAATCATTAGAGTTCTCTCTTCAACTTAATGTGTTATCTTCGTCCATATAGTTCTACACATCCGCTCCGCTGCCCAATCAAAGCAAACAACGCAAACACGAGCCGAAATCCCGCTGTATACCGCCCGGGAGACCGCGAAGAGCTCAAAGCAAGTACCGTTTCCTAGAACGAGCTCAGCCATTGCCCAAGACCTTCAACTCGTCACCAGTTACGCATCCTCTCCTCTCTTAGATCTGCGCGATTGGCGCACGGCTTCTTCTGATGGCGACCACTCAGCGCAGCATCAATGCAGTGGTAGTCTCCGCCGGCCTCATGCAAAAGACCGTCAAAGTACGGATTGGAGCTCAGCAATGGAATAATCATATTAGAAAGGTATGCGTTATGACAATCTTCGAAGGTGCAGGATTGACATGACCCTTAATTTAGCACTTCAGTCGTACAACTCATCTCTTGGTCCATGACCCGCGATCGTCTCTTCGCCTGGGCGACATAATCGCTATTCAGCCTGGATGGCGTACCTCGAAACATGTCCATCATGTTGTATCGAGCATAATTGCACCGTTTGGGCCATCGATTGAGGAGAGACCGCCAGTGCCCACTGAGGAGGAGCGTTTGGAGGAGCGGGCAAGGAGGAAAGCGGAGAAGGATGCTAGGAGGGGGAAGGGCGCTATGGTTGAGGAAGATTTGGAACCTGCAACTGTAGCATGACGGAGATGAGGCACGATCGAAGCGGGTCCTTTAGCATTGAAAGGCGTTTATGGATCTACAGCATGATACGACTAGCGTGTAAATTATAGACTGTATCATATTGATATACATACTACATAGGCATTGTAACTGTGCTCATGTTCCAACCCTCCAACCGAAATGCTACGCCCCCTAAGTCATGATTCGCCGAACATATTCTACCCGCCCCTTTCACCGAACTCTTTAGCCCAGTCCTCGAACTGTTTGAGACCTTGCTTGCTAACGCTCGGTCTGATATTGATCAAACTAGCCTGGAAGTCTTTGAACTGGATTGGACGGATGTCGTCCATCGACATATGCAGAAGTGCTTCTCCTAAAGAGCGGAGGGGTCCCATAGCAGCGTCTTTAGCAAGCGCAGTGATATCTGAGCCGGAGAAGCCTATGTCAAATTAGTATGCAAGTGGGCTTACTCTTGCCCATTGGATTTTGAAGAACGAAGAAGAGCTTACCATCAGTCAGCGCAACCAATCTCTGGATATCCTGTTCATCTAAGCTGTGCTTCTGGTGTCCCAACAAGGTTCGTAATTGCAGAGCTCTCGTTTCGCCCTCCGGGAGAGGGATATACTGCCGCCTAACAAAACGACGCCTAGCAGCCTCGTCAATTGCCCAAGGTAGATTTGTTGCTGCAAGTACAAGAACTCGGCTTGCATCGCCTCTTTCTTTGTCTTTCTCACTCTGCTCCCTACCTGCAGCTGCTCGTTGAAGGTCACTCCATTGGATGAGAAACTCCGTCTTAATGCGTCTTGTAGCTTCGTTCTCTCCAGATCCAGACCGTGAAGACAGCAAAGAATCAATTTCGTCTACAAAAATGATGGAAGGTGCCAGTGCCTTTGCTAATGAGAAAAGTGCCCGGACGAGCTTTTCGGACTCACCCAAGTATTTACTTGTGAGGCTACTAGCTGAGATGGAGAAGAACGTGGACCGTGATTCTGTGGCCACAGCTCGTGCCAACATCGTTTTGCCAGTCCCGGGCGGTCCAAAGAGTAGCATGCCTCGAGCCGGTTCCCGTAAACCCATGAATAGGTCTGGTCTTAAAAAGGGATATACCACAGCTTCCTTGAGTGCATTTTTGGCAACTTCTAAACCAGCAACATCTTCCCAATGCACCTCATCACCCTTGACTACGATCTCGTTGAAGATCTGCTTCGCAGCACCCTCGTCAACGCCTTTAGGAAGATGTTTCATTAGGTAGGCCACTTTACCATCCCACGCACTCTTAGTTGACTTTTCTGCTGGGTCTGATTCATCAGACGTTGAAGGAGTAGGATCTGCTAAAACGAGCTCCTCCTTCTGCTTCTGCTTTGTAGGCTGTTTCTTCGATTTGGGGATAGGTTCATCACTTTCGTTTGTATCGTCGTCTGGGCTTTGTGAAAACGTAAAATCGTTAACTGTGTTATTTCCTTCTCCGCGTTGAACTCGGCGTGTATCATCTCGGCCAGTGTGCCTATCACGATGTCTTGGTGACGAAACGTTTGCTAGGGGTTTTCTAGAAAGTTTAGACGATGTAGCTTTCTCTTCTCCAGCAGCGCGTGCTTTCACAGGTGATCTCCGCCGTATTGGTAAGACAGACCGACTCTCAGCATCATTCTTTTTCGCGGTCGTCTCAGGGTATTCCTTAAGATATGTTGGATATGAAACGGGCTCGAACTTTGAATGTTTGTGCTGTGGGGCCGGTGTATTCTGTCCCCTCAGCCTATTAACTTCTGTATCTGATAGTGGCGTTGCAAGGTCTAAATCGATGAGATCGTTTATTGATGAGGGCTTCAGCATTGAGCCGGACACAGCACCTGGTTGGCCGGGATCAGTCGGCGGGAAAGGATAGCTATTACCACGACCTGAAATATTGTACAAGTCGCCTTTCCCAGTGAGGAAGTCCACTGGACTACCTGGCTTGGTTTCGTCATTAACCAAAGTCCTAGTGTGGTTGTCATAATGTACGTCCCTATGAGAGGAACTTGGCCGTTCGGAATTCCCTTTGCGGACCGTATCTAAAGTCGAGGTACTGTGCTCTTCAAAGCTGCGCCCGAGCCTGTCTTTACCAGTCTTATTCGAGGATGTATTCCATGCTAAAGTTGCTGCTTTATTGGTTATAGGGTTTTCAGCTATCTTGTACCCTGATACACGAGGCGATCTTGAAGATGACTTCTTTTCTCCCTTTCCAGATCTCAGAGTAGTGAGCATACTGCGTCCTTTCTCAGGACTTGGGCTTCGTGACTTCTTCGTCGGTGGCGCAAGGCCGACACTTGAAGTAGGTGTCAATCTTGAGCCTGATAATACGTTCACTGAGGAACTCGACACGTTACGTCCAACAACAGCTCGTTCTGAACTGTTTTTAGCTAGGTAAGCCGGCCGTTGTGGTAACGGAGGACCTAGACGAGACAAATCAGGGTAGCTGGCTGCTGGTATTGTGCCATCTCCGATCCAGCCTTTATCCTCTCTATCAGACTCAGAAGATTGCCGCGGTGTCTTTACAGTAGATTTGGTGAGCTTCCCGCTGGTAATTGGCGGCGTAGGAACATGAGCAATGCCATTTGCTTCGTCACTCTCTATCTTCTCTTGCCGTGATTGCTTCAAAGCCTCTAGCAGATCTACACGTTCCTTGCATTGCATCTCCATATCCCTTAGGCTGTCCTGTAACGCTTTCTCGGTCTCCGATCGAGGCCTATACCCAGCTGGCACTCGATAGGCATTGTGGTAATATATTTGATCGAGCGCCGAGCGCCATGATCGCAAAGCCTCTGCTTCATTCCCCTGGATTAATGAAGTGGTCAGCAACTAAGTTTCAGGTCAAGGCACGCGTCGTTGCTGGCACGACTCCAAACAAGGCAAGGCTTTATATATCGTACCTGGCCTTCAAAGTATACCGCTGTAGAGCATATCAAGTAACACTCATCGTATGTCTTCTGCAGCGACGAAGAGGTCTTGTTCCGCATCATGGCTACTGTTGAGAGAGAGTTGCTGGCCCATGAATTTCCGATTCGTGGGTTGCAGTCTAGTTGTCTTCGTATCGTGGAGGGCAGTCGCACAGCCTTAAGAAATGACGTCGGAGCTAAGATCTTTCTTTCCTGGTACTTGGCGAACGCACGATGTTTCGGCGGGAAGAGTCACTGCGCTACCTAGATAAGACTCGCTATGCAAGTAAATATCATTGCGAGGAATGCGAGGACCGATGTGTTAACTTGAAGGGTTTGGCATTCGTGACTTGCAGGCGCTGAGCTTATGGCGTGAAGGCGCGGTAGCGTTGGGTACTGCAGTATTCGCAGGGCGGCAGGGATCCCCGCCGCTGTAGCTGGCCTTGCGTCGGTGGCTACACGATTCGGCCTCGCTGGTTAAAGGCTTGTTCGTTCATCACTGGAAAGACAGATACAACACTTAGATGCTTACTGTACTTATGATACGAGTCGTAACGAGCAACGAGACGCTCTCCAATAGCCAGCAAGCTGTGGTGTAAATAAATGCTTCGCCTGTCCGATGTCAACTCTAAGCTATGCATACATCTTGAAACGCTTTGTTCTCCAACAATGACTTCGTTGCGACTCCGGAATGGTAAACTGGAAGAATGGCTGACCGTTCTAGACATGTCACGCGAGCATTTTGGAGGAGTCTTCTGTTTAAAATGTCGCCGTGATCTTCACTAAATAGCTTATACACTGAATAGCTTATCAAAACCAGCCACATCTTTACTTTCAAGCCCCTTCCAGCTTTGACTATAATGGTTCACTGGCAGCTATTCTGCTCGGGTATTGTCTGCTGATATCTTCACAACTATTGAAAACAACGGCTGCATCATGTGGTAATTCAAGCAATATTCGAGTCAAAAGTTAGGTATGATTTTTTACCACATTGTCTACGTCAAGAGCACGCGTATCTCTCCACTTGTTCTAGGGAATAATGCCCGCAAGCTTCTCCTATCAGTCGGCTCGTCTCCACTACCCTGCGCCCCTTCCAAGAACTCGTCGGCAGCTACGAGCTGCTCCTCCACACGTTCGAAATCTTCACAGAATCTATCCGCAGCTTCCTCCGTGATTTCTCGGGCAAGCTTAGTGCTTTGCAATAGCTTGATATTTTCCATCGCATCCATTAGAGCCGAAGGAAGAAAATCGTCCAAACTCTGACTTGCATCTATCAAGGCTTGCGGCTGGAAAGCATCTAGAGACGCGATCTTAGATACATCTATTACCTGGCCGGATACTGGTTCTAGAGCTTGGAGTAGGGGTTGGAAGCCGGAACTTTGTGAAAGGAATGCATGCTGGTACTGAATCAAGTCCACTGAGTGCTGCTCAATCTTCTCTTGCATTGCTGAAGCACGGTCGGTTGTGAAATTAAACGGGGATAAGGCAGTTCTAGCAGCTAGAAAGCAGTTTATGGAGAATATGGCGTTGGCTGGTGTTTCTAATTCCTCCGCCATAGCTTCGGTTCCCCGGATGTATGGGTCGAAGGCGTCAACCAAGATAGGCTGAAATTCTGCTTCTCGACTTTTTGCGCTCGTGTACGATGTCTCGTACGTCTTCATAATTGATGTGAATTGCTTTAGACCATCCTGTAAAAAATCTGGAGGTCCTAGGTCTGCAGGCGGTTGCTGCGGTTCGCTTTGTAGGCCTGCAATGTGGTCACGCATAAGAGCGCGGAATTGCCGAAGAGCTGACTCCTCTAGACTCTGAAGTGTCTCTAGAAGAACAGAATCTTGTCCGAGTATCTTTGAAAAGGTAGTGCGATAGAAGTTGAGGAGGTTCGCGATCTTATAGACCATGATTGTCTCCTCGTGGCTTTGTATAACCTGCTCAATACGCTGTCGGAGAACTCGCGCCACACCTTTAACGTCACGGTCAACTAACTCATTCAGAGCTTTATGGCCATCAAACTCGGCATCTTCTTCCTCGGAATACTTGTTCCAGGGCTCATTATCTCTGCCAGCCTGAATTCCTTTCGCAATTTCGTCGCCTTCCGATATGAAGAGTACCTCAAGGGCTTCCCGCTCACTGACTGTAGCAGAGTGTGTCCAAGCAAGCATATCTCCAACATACCGAAGAGGATCGTGAGCAACAAGTTCAATGGGCTTAATAGTCTTGTCTTCTTCACCACCAACTAATGTGCCTGTCAATGCTGTATAGAAAGCATCTGATAATATGCTTTCCCGAGCTTCAGCAAAGTAATCTAAGCAATTCTGAAATAAGGATGGCCTTTCAGCCAATACTCGGAGTGCTCGTCGAATGGATGAGTTAATCTGGGGGTTTTCCAAGTTCAATGTCTTGAACTCACGCTGAATCCATCTATACAGCTTCTGAAAAGCTCCATTGAGGTTTTTGGATATCTGCTCCATGATTTCAAGGCCTAGCCGTTGGTTCTCGGTGCCCAGAAGAATCTCGCAGTCAACTTGAATCTTTTTGGCTCTATTAAGAATGAAGAAAAACTGCTCATTGACAGGCTCAGCAGTCGAAGTTAACGTCGCAATATCATCATCGGTCATAATGAAGTGGGTGTTAAAAGCCTCAAGTAACTGTTGCTTACTCTGGACGTCAATCCTGCGAGATATGAGGTCTGAGGCTTCCTCGAGGACTGGGCCCGTTTCCTGGTGGGCTGCTGTAATGTGCCGTCTCATCTCATCAAAACCGTGATTGAGGTTTGCAATGGTCAGACCAATCCGTTTCAGTTGCTGAAGAGTTCGTCAATTTCTATTATCAAGCTCCGACATCAGGGCCACGTACCTCTGCAACGTGTCCGAATTCTTCAAGAATTTCGCCATTGCTCTCAATGACATCCTTCTGGATATCTAAACGTAGCTGACGACGAGTTTCTGCACTATTTTCAATTCCTCGCTGATCTAGCAAGCTGAGGGCATCCCTAATTTCGAGATCCGCATATGAGGCCGAGAGGACACTCGTGACTTTTGATGACAACGCATTTGATCGTGGTGTACTATATGCACCAGTTGGCGACAGTGGTGATATTTCCAAGTTATCATGAACTGATTGGCGCTTTGCAAGGAAATAATCAGTCGACATTGCTTTAGTGATGGAGATGATATTCAGTTAAGTATTCTTCAGGATACTGTATTTTATCGGAAGCCTCGCTACCTTACTTACCTAAGGTACCTAGGTAGCTTGCATGTCACTGGCCGGCGGGGCGTCGCTTGTTATCGTTAGCCTTCTTTACTCCACAACAAGGGAGTAGCCTCGTGCCTTACCGTACGGAAGACGTCAGTAGTAAACATCGTCTCATGACACTATATTCACTCCGCATCATGATGGGTGATACATGAATCCATGATATCCCGCTGTATAGCTCCAATACTTGATTATCATATTGCCTACCTTCAGATGCTCTCCCTTCGGACCAGGCTGCATGTTCGCCCACACCGATAGGAAATCGCTGTTTCGAGCTGCAGTCAAAGGGACCCTAGCAACTTACAACAATCACTATTTGGAGGATGATGGCTTCAAACCTCCTCTCCCGGCTTCTGCCATCGAACCACATGTCGCCTTCGATTTATGAAGACCTCCGAGGTCGGCAAGGCTCATCTGTCACAGATGATATCGAAGAACGTGCTGGCATGGCAGTTGACGAGGAAAATCTGGGCACAGGGTTTCATGACTACGAGTTGGATCACGCCGATGTCCTCGATGGAAGCGAGAGCCAAGTTACGACTGAAAGTACAGCGTTCCTAACACAGGAGGCACGACAGCAGTCAAGACCAACCACTCGCGATCATCGAAAGACCTCAGAAGACAGTAAAGCGAAGTGGATGTCTAGGTCGCCGAGGTTATTAGAAGATGATGGAGATGATGATGTTCCTGCTTCTTTGTTGATCGAAGAGGATGGTGAACCGGGGCCTAGTCAACCACTTCAGCAAAGAGCTACACAGCGCACAAGGACAATGAAGGCGCGTGCTGGGCCTGGCCCTTCTATAAGGCATGGCCGGGCCCAATGGGAAGCTGCACAGGCTCAGCAACGGTTACATCAAGACGATGAGATAAGGGCCCCACAATCAACCCCAAGGCCTGGCATCCTTGGAGGGAGTCCACGCGAAAAGGCAATGTGGACTTGGGTTAATGTTACCAATCTTGACCATTTTATGGCCGAGGTTTATGAATATTACCGTGGTGCTGGAATATGGTGTATATGTCTTGGAAGATTAATAGACCTTGCGTAAGCAACGAAGTCCTTGTTGGGTAACTATGACTAATATTAGATAGGACAATTGTGTTTGTGGGTGTTTTCACCACCTTCCTCACCCAGTGCGTTAATTATGAGAAATTCCGACACAGCGAGACCATGTCAGATGTTCTGGTACCGCAATGTATGCAGAAAATGACTGGAATGCCGAACCTGATGATCTGGCTTCTGACACTGTACATTATCTATAAATTTTTCCAAGACATTGTTGATATTCGCCGCCTAAAAAGAATGCACGATTTCTATCTGCACCTTCTCAATATCCCGGATAGCGATATGCAGACGATTTCATGGCAAGAAATTGTCGCGCGACTCATGGCGCTACGGGATGCAAATCCCATTACTGCAGAGAAAGTTGCTCCAGGGCTACAACGCTATATTATGGGACCACAGAATAGCCAGTCTAAGCAGCGAATGGACGCACACGATATTGCTAATAGGCTAATGCGGAAAGAGAACTATCTCATCGCTCTCTTTAACAAAGAAATATTGGATTTAACGCTGCCTATTCCTTTCTTGAGAAACCGCCAGATCTTCTCGAGGACCATCGAATGGAACCTTCACTATTGCGTCCTAGATTTTATTTTCACCCCTGATGGTCAGATTCAGCAACTGGTGCTAAAGGATACAAAACGGCGCCAACTCAGCGATGCCCTTCGAAGTAGATTTTTGTTCGCTGGCTTTATGAATGTGATCTGCGCTCCTGTTATTGTGGTCTACCTACTGATCGTATACTTTTTTAAATACTTCAACGTAAGAACTATCTACCAAATATTTACAGCGTATATTAACAACGGAATAGGAATACCAAAAGAACCCATCTGCCCTAGGCTCTCGTCAATACACGCCTCTTGCAGAGTGGAAGTTTCGAGAATTTAATGAACTTCAGCATCTATTTGACAATCGCATCAACATGTCATACCCTTTTGCCTCGCGGTACGTGGAGCAATTTCCAAAGGTCAAGATGGAACAAATCGCAAGATTTATCGCCTTTATTGCAGGCGCAATTGTCTCTGTCCTTGCGCTTGCATCTGTGATTGACCCTGAGCTATTCTTGGGATTTGAAATCACCAAAGATAGAACGGTCCTGTTTTATCTTGGAGTGATGGGAACACTGTGGGCTGTTGCACACGGCGCCATTCCGCCGGACAATCTCGTATTTGATCCAGAGTATGCCTTACGAAATGTTATTGATTACACTCATTACATGCCCAATCACTGGCGGGATCAGCTACACAGTGATGATGTCAAAAGAGAATTCTCGGAGCTTTACCAGATGAAGATCGTGATCTTCTTGGAAGAAGTACTGAGCATAATCTTCACACCTTTCGTCCTTTGGTTCAGTCTTCCAAAATGTAGTGATCGTATCATCGATTTCTTTCGGGAATTCACAGTTCACGTTGACGGTTTAGGATATGTTTGCTCATTTGCGGTCTTTGACTTCAAAAAGGGCATCGGAAGCACTGCGCCGCGTGGTGCATCCAATGCGGCGGATGGATTAAGGGATGACTATTACTCAACAAAGCATGGAAAGATGGCTGCTTCGTATTATGGGTTCTTAGACAATTACGCCACCAGTCCCAAAACCGGAATTCCTGGTCATGTACCTCCTGGAATTAGAACGCAGTTCCACCCGCCACCCCCATTCCCGGGTCTAATGTCTTCAACACTAGCAGCGGACATGCACGCGTCACGCACAAGCCGGGGCGAACGCCCTAGAAGCCGAGCGCCTGGTACGGGCATCTTTCCAGCACGTACACCACGCTTTGCACCTAGCGGTGCTCATGCTTCTCCCATGCCTTCAATGCTACTAGATCCACATCACCAACCCTCTATGTCGGGCTTTGGTGGTGGTAAAAGCATACATGGGCCTGCTTCTCGCTCAAGATATCAGGCTTCTGGAAATATCATCGAGTACCCTAACGAGGATGATGAAGAGGAAGGACAAGTAGCATCGCCCCAAAGAGAAGGCGGCGCATCGTCAGGCCTGCGTGGGGATATAGGTGGGCTTGATGAATCTCGCTGGGAAACATCACCTACACGAGCTGCCTTCAGCGCAGCAGAGGACGAAGAGGAGCTTGCTGGCGGCAATGCAGGAGGAGTTCTCGGGCTGCTCTACCAATTTCAGAAGGCGCAGACAGACGGCAGAGGCCATGGCGTCAATATTTAAGATCGCCGGAGGGGTATGGCTGGCGTTTCGGGTCCTGCCGGTTGGACAGGCAAATGGAGTAAACGAATAGCACAGGCTGCATGACATATAAAGGCTTAAATCAGGGAGACTAATAGCATTAGGACAGTTATAGGATAGGACGACCGAAGCCATAGTGTGGCTGGGCACAGTGAAGCAGGGCTTCGGGCACTGTGCATCTAGGGAGTCTAGAGAGCCAGACTTGCAATATAAGCGCCCGATAAACGCGATGTGACCCACAACACTCCCCCGCGCGTCTGAAGCACCTGGCCCTGGCGCGGCTACGGCTACGGCTGGAGGCCTAATAAAGTCCTCGAGTCACATAGAAATGGTCCACTCGGAGGCGCGCTGGTTATCAGATGGAAACTCGTACGATGATTGTGATCCGCCTGCCACCCATCTTGCATTTCCCCACAAGAATTCTCAGATGTGGTGGCCTGTGCGTTCACGCAACCACGGGTTTTCCGCGCAACACTGAAAAATATGCGTAGACGAGCGCAGCCTCCATTCTCCATCCCTGCAGCAAAAGGCGTCCGAGAGGCATACGCAACGAGCCTCAGATGGGCGGAGCCGGCGATGCGGGCGTGGGCGTGGGCGTGGGCGTGGAAGAACTTTATCATTTTGCAGACATCTGCCATAGACATGGCGAACACCAGCTGTGCACGCTGTGTAGATATGTAGACATGTAGACATGTAGATACTGCAGATGGTGATTAATCTGTCGGGCCTGGATCGGCGATCTTATTAATGCTAAAAAACGGAGTTCATGTTGCCTCCAAAGTTCCCAGGCCCGCCTTACCACCTCTGCCGGCCCCTGCACAATTTCCCGCGCAGTGTAATTCCGCTCGGTGCTGAGTGGCTCTTACATTGACGGCTGCCAACGGCTACATTTTCTCAGGTCGCCATCAACTGAAGTCTCTCCGGCAATACAACAACCAAGCTCGCCCACGCCAGATATCCACGACACGCTTTCAACGATCCACTGCAGCTCTTCACCCCGCCAGCTTCTACCCCGGATCCTCGACCGTCGCAACCCTGGCTTTCGTTCAGCGTCACGAGCGTGCAGCTGGCGGCATGGCCGGCGCCGCACCAGCAGCCGTCACGGCTGAGGCTGAGGAGCATGAGTATGTTTGCATCCAATCTTGAGCTGGCTTGCCTCAATTCAATGCGGTCCATCTGCTAACATTTGCTCGCCAGATATGAGGGATTGCCGCCGTAAGTAGACTCGACAAGTCATGGCCACACACAAGGTCACATCTAACACAACATAAACTACAGCAATTTCTCTCTACTGCAGAACATGGCCGCCGGCGCGTTTGCAGGTATAGCAGAGCACACGGTCATGTATCCGATTGATGCCATCAAGGTTCGTCACGAAACGCCCCATATGGGATCTGAGCTGATACGTCATATAGACCAGAGCCCAGATACTATCGCCTTCGCCAAACGCCGTTTACAATGGAATAATAAGTGGAGGGTACCGAATAGCGTCTGGGGAGGGATTCCTCAGTCTATGGCGAGGCATGTCGAGTGTTGTTGTTGGAGCAGGTCAGTCTATGCTTTCGAGGGCCAGTTTTCAGGCGATACTGATGCTCACCAGGGCCTGCACATGCTGTATACTTTGCGACATATGAAGCCGTGAAACAATTAATGGGAGGGAATCAGGCCGGCGTACATCATCCACTTGCTGCTGGTATGTTTCTTCTAGCAACTTTTCACGACACGGCACTGACTTCATTAGCTACTAGCGGGGCCTGTGCCACAATTGCAAGTGATGCTCTAATGAACCCCTTCGATGGTATTATTTCTCATTCCAGCCTCGAGGTCTTTTACTGATGCTTGGACAGTCATCAAGCAGCGCATGCAAATGCAAAACTCAAGCAAGATGTACAGGTCTATAACAGACTGCGCCAAGTACATCTACCGTACGGAGGGTGTTTCTGCCTTCTATGTCTCTTACCCTACAACCCTATCGATGACAGTGCCATTCACGGCCTTACAATTCCTCGCATACGAATCCATATCTACGGCTATGAACCCTCATAAAGTTTACGATCCGGTAACACATTGCTCAGCTGGAGCAGTGGCGGGAGGATTTGCTGCAGCACTTACTACGCCCATGGATGTGGTCAAAACCATGCTACAGACACGAGGCTCGGCCTCTGATTCGGAATTAAGGAATGTCAACGGGTTTGTGGAGGGCTGCAAGTTGTTACACCGAAGAGAGGGATTCAAGGGGTTCTTCAAGGGCGTCCGGCCACGAGTAGTCACTACTATGCCAAGTACTGCGATTTGTTGGTCGGCCTACGAAGCAAGCAAGTATGTATTAGTCATTCACGATGCAATTGAAGCGTTACTGACAGTATCAGGGCCTACTTCATTCGCCATAACGATTCCTTGATCTGAGGGTTTACTCATATGCGCTAATCCGGCGCGTCGCTCCCCGTATTTTCTGTCGGGGCTCGGTCATAACGGCTTCGGTGATACGAGGACCGTTGGACTGATGCTGCCAAATAAATGCACCCCAAAATCTTTGCCGTCCCCGGGCGGACTTTTTGGCTTCAGAATTCTCGATACACCGGCAGCGGCATCGGTTTCGGAGGCTAGAGATCAAGGTGATCTCTCCTTTTCCAGAATCTGGATATTTTCTGGGGCAGTTTATCGCAACTAATCACACCAATGGCGATAGCGGGTATTGCTTAAATCTTCACATTGTACTGTACATATCATATTTCTCTTTTTGCCGCCCTTGGGGGCATCATGCACTCAGCATATGGCTCTTTGCAGCCATAGCCCCGAGGGCGCGGGTTGGGCGTTTTAAGAAGCAGAGCGCATAGCATCGCGTGGAGCGATGGAATATTTCTCTGGCGCAACAGAGGCTTTTGTGTAACATAAAATTTGTGATGACCGGGGGGATAATGATCAGAAAAGAGTATATTGATCACAGATCTTGTTCACACTGTCAAGCATGTGGTTAATCTGTCCATATAGTGCATAACGAACGATTCGCGGCGCCGCCTACACAATATCCACAGCTGCAGCACATAAGAAAGGAAACGACGGACTTCCACAATCTGCGTCGTTTGGCTGAAGATATGCCATGCCATTGAGCCGTCGACGGACGGGAGAAGCTGCTTGACAGCATCTACGATTTCCTCTACTACCAGAGCCCTCGGTTCGCGAATATACATGTCTCGTATGTAGTTAAACAATACTTTGTACTCGCTCGAGATCCCCAACACGGCCACGGAACTCTTCTCAATCGCTCCTCAACAAGTCACGCTGCACGGTGCACCGGGAGAGCGAAGCGCAGAAGACGCGGTAAAGCAGCGAGCTGTACTGTCTAGAGTAGGCAGCCAAATACGGTATACGGTGTACGGTGTACGGTGTACGGTGCACGACACAGTCCATTGCTACGTACACACGAAATCAAAAGTTGCGGCTTGATCAGGAAGCCGCGGTGCGGCGGGCCGGGATCAGGGAAACGCCGATGCCGGTTCGCGCTTCCCGCTCCCCGTCCCGGTCTCAGTCAGTCTCAGGGGGGTTGGGCTTGGGAAAAGGGAAGGGAACGGAAAGTCGGTACCTTTTCTCTAATCAGATCGTCAGATGCATCCTTGTATCCTTGTCGTTTGGCCGAGGCAGCGGCAGAAACAAGTAAATCGATGGAAGAGGTGCGGCGTGCTGGTGGTGGAGATATGATATGGTTGCGAGGACCTGGACTTGGGGAGACAATGCACTGTTATGGTACAGTATTAGTAGAGAGGTCTGCAGAGGAGGAGGCTTTTCGACGTCCTGCGTGCGCAAGCCAGCCGTCGACCTCCATCGACCTCACCCCTTCGTTCCTCCGCCCTCCCAAATCCCCGACCCTGCCAGTCGGAACACACCCAAAGGCGCGCCCGCGGAAGGCCTCTCCCTGCTCTCCCCCTGCCCCCATGCGAGACCTTCTAGAAGAGCACACACAGCCCCATCCGGCGCCGTGGAAGCCGGGACACGGACGCCACGGAGATGATGCGTAGATAGGAAGGTGTGCCAGAAACCCAGACCCGGGAACGGGATAGAGGGCGCTGACCGGGCCGGTTCTGGGACGAGTGCGGAAGCTTGAATGCTTGGAAGGAAAGGGTGTACTACGGATATTGTACAGTGCATACTGTGAGCAGGCGCTGGATTGGATTGGACTGTACTGTATTATCTTGTACCTAGCTAGCACACTTTATGGTGGGTGACAGGATAGGGGGGGTTACAGGGAAGGGATGTTCGGGAGAGGGCTGATGGGGCTGCGGATGGGATGGGATGGGTGTTTGATACGAGGGCATGCGCCTTTGCGGTGAGTAAATACGAGCTGGATCATGCGGTTTCCTCGTCGTGGCCCGAATCGAAATGTGAGTCACTCGCTGTGGTAGATTGATTTGCCTACGGTAGATATGCACTGATATGATATACATTGTGGGAATATCCTTTGGTGATTTCTTGAAACGTGGGAAAGTCTATTCTATTTAGCTCTGCTGATAGGGCATCTAAGACAAGGCGTCTAAAGGTGCTGTTCATATCACCGAGCTCTTCGGTAGCGTCTCGTTCTCTTTTTTAGATTGACGGTGTTACAGCTAAGGAGATAAATGTCCGAGACACTGTTTCACGGTGAGAGTCGTGTCGATTGACGTTTGTAAATTTTGTTAGATATTCCTCGGTTTTGTTTGAGAGATCCGGTCCACAGCCGCGAGCCTATATAATCATTAAGTGAGAGTGACTACACGGAATATACGCTACATAGGCTGCATAAATCGGGATTCCGGATCTTCGGTCACAAAATCTGTGTCCCAAACTTGGCATGCTTTCTATCATGCCAACGAGGGATCGAGAAATGTCCATTATACCATCTCACCTTCCAGCAAAGCCTCATTCCCATCATCTCCATCCAACGGCATCTTCCCCAGGCCAGTCTTCAGTTGTAAAACCAGCCTATACGCCGTATTCCCGTTCAAGTAATACCTATGCAGCTTCTTGCTCCTGAGGAAGCCCAGCCGCTCGTACAGCTTCATCGCAGCAGTATTTGTGACCTCGGTTTCAAGGACGATTTCATCGGCATCGCGTGCAATCATGGCGTCTATCGCCTGGCGTACAAGTGTTGTGGCAATACCGTGCCCACGGTATGCAGACGAGACTGCCAACATGGCAATGTAGCCGCGCAGAGTTGGTGGGGAGTGCGATTGGTGGGGTTCGAGCTTGTTGATTACAATGCCGATGAGGGCGTCTGTCTCTGGGTGGACGGCCTGTAGAGCACATTAGTTCGTAAGCACGTACATCCAATGCAAGAGAGATAATACCATGAAGCACAGGTCCCCCCAGTGGTACAAGAAATACCTGTAGACATAGATACTGTACGGCTCGCTCAGATCCTTCGAGATGAGGGCGCGGATGGCCGGAAGGTATTGCGACTCCAGGGTATTGTCATACTGGATGTACCGCAGCTCTGCAGGAAGCTCGGCCAGCCTTGCTTCAGTTGCCATGGTCTGGGCTGCAGAAGTTGTGAACGCCGGGCTGGCGGGATTGTGATATTCACAAACTGCTGCCTGACTCCACACTGCCGCCGCCAGGCATTTCAGCAGAAAGCGTGCAACCTTATCCGCGATGACGCGTGCGGCGCGAGGGGAGAAGCTGGAAAGCCGACAGGGGCCGGCAGTTTTGCTTGGGAAATCGTATCGACGTTCCAGAGCTCCGCCGTCCCTCCCCAACATCGCGCTCGAGATTCAACGCGTGTCCGTTCGCGAGTTGTATACCTTCTGCACATCATGGCTTCCGCTCTGCGACGGCGGATCATTGGTGATAGTACGCCCTCGGATTCGAGAGAAAGCACACCCGAGAAGACTACAGAGGGGCAATCAGCGCCGGTTCCGGTGGTCATCACACACAAGCACAAGTCGGGCAATTCAAAGAAGCGCAATGGGTTGATCTTTGGCCTGGGGGGGCTGTTTGGGATTTTGGTTGCGGGTTTCTTTGCGCAGAAGAATGATCTCTTCCCAGATCTGGATATGGAGAGCTTGATTGGTGTGCTGCCTGCAGGACTCGTTCAGGATGCCAAAGACCTATCGGTATGTACCACGCACGGTTGTAGGAACTTCTTGTGCTATACTCTGCTGATTCACGTTTTTCATAGAAAGGTGAACTTGAAGCAACGAACTACGATTCTTTCCAAGTCGGCTTAAAGCTCCTCTCAGAAGGTACCTGGGCAGATCATCCGGTGGTCATGATACCCGGAGTTATCTCCACCGGTCTAGAGTCGTGGGGCACGGCAAATAATTCCAGGCCGTTCTTTCGGAAACGTCTTTGGGGCAGTTGGAGTATGATGCGCGCGTTGGTGACCGATAAAGAGCTGTGGAAAACCCATATCATGCTGGACAAATATACTGGTTTAGATCCTCCAGGTATCAAACTCCGAGCGGCGCAAGGCTTTGATGCGGCGGATTTTTTTATTACTGGATATTGGATTTGGAATAAGATCTTGGAGAACTTGGCAACCATTGGATACGACCCAACGAATAGTTATATCGCTGCCTATGACTGGAGACTATCATATGCGAATCTAGAGGTTCGAGATCAGTACTTCACGAGGTTAAAGAGCCACATTGAGACTGCTCATAAAATTAGTAAAAAGAAGGTTGTCATTGTCTCGCACAGCATGGGAGGACAGGTATCATTTTACTTCTTTCACTGGGTAGCTTCAAGTTCAGGCGGACAAGGTGGTGATGATTGGGTTGACAAGCACGTTGATTCCTGGATTAACGTCAGTGGATGTATGCTTGGAGCGTTAAAAGGCCTCCCAGCAGTACTGTCTGGAGAAATGAAGGATACAGCTCAGCTGAATGCATTTGCAGTGTATGGCTTGGAGAGATTTCTGAACCGCGAGGAACGCGCAGTTCTATTCAGGGCCATGCCAGGCATTTCATCTATGCTTCCAATTGGTGGCGACAGGGTTTGGGGCAATGCAACGTGGGCGCCAGACGACCTACCAGGACAGGGAGTAAGCTTTGGGCCGTTTTTGAACTTCCAGGATAGCAATGAGACCCATCGAGCAAAGAATCTCACGGTCTCTGCTAGTTTAGAGTATCTTCATAATACTACTGAGCCATGGTATCAAGATGCCATCAAAGGTAGCTATTCTGGAGGTATAGCACGCTCCAAGAAAGAAGTCGATAAGAACGAAAATGACCCTAGGAAATGGATCAATCCACTTGAGACTCGACTTCCCCTAGCACCCAACCTAAAGATATACTGCTTTTATGGTGAGTCTTCCAATCCAACCCTATCGATTTTACCCGGCATGCATCAATAAAGCATGATACCAGAACTAACAACTGCCAGGCATCGGCAAACCCACCGAAAGAGCCTATTTTTACCGCGACGCAGGCCCTCTCTCGGCCCTAAACATCACCATCGACACCAGCATCACCTCCGGCAACATCGACCACGGCGTCATCATGGGCGAGGGCGACGGCACCGTCAATCTCCTCTCCACCGGCTACATGTGTAACAAGGGCTGGAAGATACCGCGCTTCAACCCCGCCGGCGCCAAGGTTACCGTCTACGAGATGCCCCACGAGCCCGACCGCTTCAGCCCCCGTGGCGGCCCCAACACCGGCGACCACGTCGACATCCTCGGCCGCCAGAGCCTGAACGACCTTATCCTGCGCATCGCCGGCGGCCGCGGCGACGAGATCCAGGATAACGTCGTCAGCAAAATCATGCAATATGCTGATAAGGTCAAGGTCTATGAGGAGGGCGAGGATCCAGACGAGGAGAAGGAGGGGAGCATCTTTGGCCTGTAATCTTGTATGCATAGTTAGATAGAATGAGAAGGGGAAAAGGGATTCCTAGACTTGGGTTGGATTGCATTTCTTGGAGTTGGGGACGTAGCAGATTATACCCCCTAAATATTATGAAATCTTCTACTAAGCACTTTACAAGGATCCATCCAATGATACATGCATGAGAAGGCTAGTTTTTGTAATTCCTGCCTGCTAGAAAACATCTATTACCGTATATTTCTGTATCCTCCACCCCTTCCCAGACGTTATCAGGATTATCTTTTCCCCCGCCTTTCCACCACAATAACAAACCACGCCTGCTTTTGATACCCATCCGCGCTAAAGTCGGCAAACAATCTAGGGATAGTAATACACGAAACCATTTATACACTATATTACAAGAACAACTCATCGAATGTAGAGTGCACCTAGCCCGGGCTGTCTGCGTGAGGTTGTTTAGGTGAATAACGAGATTCCTCTCATGCCTTGTCGAGATCGATGCTGCTCTGTCTTAGGCGACGAGCAGGGATGTCTGCCATATCCGAATCATCCGAATCAGTACTGCTAGGAGCACGAGGCGTGGATGGATTCAGGATGTGCTTGAAGGAAAACGGCGACCGAAGCCTTGTAGCTCTACCATTAGTTCCATTTACTGCATCAAGATCAACGCTTGCATTATCGTCGTGCCTTCTATTCGTCATCTGCACATCCTCAACATCAGACTCGTCCACCTGGACAGCTCCATAACTTTCAGTCTTGGCTTTATTCAGATGGTGATGGTGGTAGCCGTTCGTGTAAGGTATGTGGCCACCAGCGTTGAAGCCAATAATGTAATCGGCTTGTTGCTGGCCTATGTTGTACGACTGGTTCGGTGAAATTCTAACGTTTTCACTTTCTCGGACTATGCGATCAAGAAGCTTCTTCTGTTTTTGGGGTTTCTTAGTCGCCTTTGCAGCTTTCTCCATATCCTCGACAGGAATATATTCTTCGCTAAGTGCCGTCTTCTTCTGTTTGGACCTCCGAACTCGCTTTGGTGGCTTTGGTGGGCGTTCCTCCGGCTCGTCCTCATCATTTCCAGTTTGAATACGGTCGATCAGTATCGAAACTATCTCCTGAAGCTTCATATCCCGGTTGCCGTAAACCGTGCCTCGGAGTTGTTTCCATGCGACCTTCCGTGCCATGCAAGACCAGTTCTCCTTAAATTCGGGACCACCAATAGTGCCCCATGGAACCTTTCCTTCTCTGCCAGCCAGCGAATCTTGAATGCCATGTAACAAGACCAGCTTCTCTGAGCGTTTCATGTATCGATACGCCTTCTTAGCTGCCGTTACTCGCCATGACTGGTCAACAAGATCTAGATCTCCTGAACCCTCATCCTCAGACTTTTCGCGTTCAGTTATATGCTTCCACTTAGTCATGCATTGCAATCGACTCCTAGTGTGGTGCATCATTCCGCTAACCACCTGCCAGTCAACGAGATTGATATCTGGCTCTCCATCACTTTTGCCATTTTCGACCATTCCAGCTGCTCTGATCTCTCTGATAGATTCAACACATTCTTGAACGCAGGCTCTAAGGTTCCTCTCTTCTTCCTCAGACCAGTGATCCCTCTGTTGATTTTCACCACAGATTAGATAGTTTCTCCATCGATCACGGCAATCTTCAGGATGTCGATGAAGGATCTGTCCTATCTGCTTCCATGCCTTTGGATATCTCTGATATGCATTCTTGAGATCCTCATCCTGCTCCTTCGTCCACTGGCCTCGGGCATCGTAATTATGGAATTTTCTCCTGCAAATCTTCATGATTGCTGACCGAGAGCGCTCTGGCAAAGCATCACATACTTGAGTCCATAACTCCGCCCCAGTACGCGCATTGTCCTGAACCAGCTGGTTTAGGTCATATTCACTCATATCGTACATTTCTCGGAATTTTTGCATCTCGTTCTTGATGATCTCGAATTCTCCGTCCGAAATTTGCCCGCTGACAGTTGGCTTCTTTGGTTCTGATTTCCCCGCCGCTGAACTGTCTCCTGAATTTTTGACAGTGGTTGGTGTTTTGTGCTTAGGAGTTACACTAGCGAGGCCCTTTCCTGTACTCGTCGGGGTCTTAGGTTTGAGAGATTTGCGCTTCCTCTTGGGCTGACTCGGATCCTCAGTGATGAAAATTGGCTCATCCGCTTCATCATCACCTACAGGAAGACGACGTTTAGCTCTGCTATTACTGCTGATCGGTTGTAATTCTCCATCTATATAGATGCCGATTTGCGGGACGGACTCCTCTGTCGCCATCTCAGGTCCAGGGGTTGAATTTACAGCCTTCCATGAGCTTACGGTTGTAGACGGACCTGCTTCAATGGGCGAAGTAGGGGAGGCACCATGATTGTAAGACGCTGTGCCATTGGCATTTGTGGTATTTGAAGAGGCGTTAGCAGAATTTTTAAGAGGCTTCCTCTTCCGCGATTTTTGGGGGGAATTCGGGGATAGATTTAAAGGTTCTATATTCGACGAAATTGGTATGACTACTCGAAATGGCGGCGATGACCCGAGGCTATTGCCGGCCTGGTAATCGATATTGGAATGCGTGTTGTCATTCTCGGCAGAAGGGTTAAGGTGAAGCCCGTCATGCGATTTTGGCGATGCAGCTGTCTGCTTAAGTGGGGGCGAATATAAACCGAGCATCTCAAGAACTGTCTCATCAGACTTTTCTTCCGCCATGGTAGCGTCAGCATCCGCTTCTGCGGTATTGCGCCTTCTCTTCTTTGTCTTGTGACCCTTTTCCGAAGCGACCTCGGTGGTCTTTCTGCTCTTTCGCTTCCGGCTCGGTGAAAACTGTGAATGGCCTTCAATGGGGCTAGCAGTTAGATCTGATATGTCATCTGCAGTCGAGATGGGCTGGGATGAAGCTGCAACGTTGTCGTGGTTAGAGATCGCGTCACTGACCTTCCGACTAGCTTGGGGCGTTAAAAGTTGTGCTATTGAAGTTAACTCTTCATTAGGTTCAGGATATTGATTATCTTGTTCGTGCTCTAGTTCTGTAGCTTCTGTAAATCGTCGTGACTTCTTGGACTTTCGGGTCGCTGGTGACTTTACTATCTTCGTTTTCTTGCTTTCGGGCTGTGCTGTCTCGACTTCAGGTGGAGGGGTTTCTTTTCCTGCCTCAGTTGGTAAAGCCTTCTGGATATCCTGTATATCCTCACTTTTGGCCAATCCTTCATTGGTGAAGTTGCGTTTCCTCTTGGATTTCTTCGTTGCGTTCGCTGGTTTTGCAGCAGTTTCTGTCGCACTTTCCTCGTATACATTAACTTGTGCACTCTGTATATCTTCTAAGATGTCTTGGTTGGACTCGTCAAGTTGACTGCCCAGCGTTTCGCCCTCTGCAACTTGATCAATCACAATTTCTAACTCTCTCTTCTTCTTAGACTTCTTTCCCTTCTTGCCTCTTGTCTTTGCTTCTGGGAGTACAGCTTCCACCTCCGGCCGTAGATCCGCATCATTATCCACGTTAGATTCTTGAGTTTCAATATCTTCTTCATCCTCTAGCGCAGCAGATTTCCGCTTCCCCTTCTTCTTTTCTTTCTTCGAGCTACTATTCACGGCTTTTGGTTTGTTGGGATTTGAGCTGGCATTGCCACTTCTGATTGAGCCATGTTGCTCTTCAAGATCCGGCAAGTCTTGTTGAGGTTCCTGGAGGTCTTCAGACCCTTCTGGGTTTTCACCATCTGCGGGATCCTCTTCCTTTTCACTGTCTACTTCCGCTTTGACGCTGTCCAAAGCTTCGTCTGCTGTATCGTGACCTCGTCTAATTTTCAAATCTAAAACGATAGTGATCAATTAGCCTTTGATTCATTTCAACTGCAAGGCATGGCCTGTGTGATGTGTGAAATAGCATATATTCACGCCCGCCGAAACGGTCGTACATGTGGCAAACGAAACAAACACGTACCTGTGCCATTCTCCCCATTTTCAGCAGCGAGCTGGCTCGACTCCTGGCCCATCGTATCGACGTTCAATGAGAAGCAGTCGAAGTTGTCTTGTGTTTGTCGTGCAGCAACTGCTGTTGGGGCTGCTCGTGAACTTTCGTAAAGCTGCAGCCTCGAAGATCGCGTAGAGTTCGCTAGCGTTCGATGCCGTCGGGACATCGCTTGGTTCCTCAACCACTCTGTTCCAACGTCCCCTGGACGAGGAAAATGGTCTACTCTGGGCGTATTGACAAAAAACGCCAATGTCAAAACTGGCTCCGGCTCTGCGCACAGAAATTAATGATTGAGTGCCGGTTATGGAGAAATGGGAGCCGGTGTCAGGGGTGAACAGGGTAGGGTAGCTGGAAGTTGGAATATTGCATGTTGCATATTGCATGGTTATTAAAATTTCTAGGAGCGGCATCCTCGCATCGCTGCTCTACAATAATGGATGGCAGGATGGTCTCAGGGGTAACGTTGTCTGTGCTTCAGCTCGGCCTCTGCATGCCTGCCATGCGGCATCCCGACAGGCCGGTCGTGTTCGGTGTTCACTGCAAGTCTGCAAACAGTCCATAGATACTTCGCGGAGTGTTCACCAATTTAACCATTAATGCTTTCCATTCGTCTAGCTTCGGTTTCGCGATACAGTTTCTACGTAAGGGACAGTGGACTCGAGAATTCGATGTACTCAAGAATGCCGTTTACTGACTATACTTGAAATGCTGCGTATGCAAGCATGAAACAATGCGAATGGCATCAGGGTTTCCTACCCTAACTGTGAGTACTATGAAAACAAACAAGCATCGCAATCTTCTAAACGCCCTTCCACCATTTCATTGACTGATGACAGGCTTCCATATCTTGCCTCAAGGGCTGTAAAGAGTCTTGCTCAACGAGGGACCACAAGTATCGTGAAAGCCAAGCAAGCTCCCAATTTCTTACATTTCCTTTCCTCATCTCATTTATCGTCGTCAAGCGCCCATAGCCTCTCCCTAGTGCTGTGAGGATGTCTCGCAGTTGTCAAAAAAAATCAGTGTGGATAGAAACTAGCGATCCTCCACGATATCGTGACGAATCAATGATGTATATAAACGCCAATGAACGTCTCTGAAAGCCTAGTTATCGCTGACTTTGGTTTCTTGGGGGTTGCGGACGATACCGAGTTGCGATTTGACTCTTCGGAAACCAGACTTCCAGACGCTGCAGAGGATTGGCGGCGGTGACGTTTGCTTCGGCCATATTTTTCCTGTTCAAGGAATTGCTTCTTCGCAGCTGATACCGTTGATTCCTCCAATAGCCTCATTTGATATTCGTCAACCTTTGCCTGTGTTGTGGGCTTTGTAAGATCTGCAACGGGCTCTTGCTGAGCCATCGCAGCTCTCTGGTCCTCATATCCTGCACCTGCTCTAGCTGTCGCCTCGCTCTGTTCAGCTTTGAGGACTTCTTGCTTATGGAGCTTGGCCTGTTCCTCTTCGACTCGCTGTCGGAGCAACCCTGCATAATGTTCTGCATCCTTACGGGTCTGCTCTTCCTTTCTGCGCTTCTCCATCTCTAGATGGCGTTCATCTTGTCTGCGCCCATTCTCCCGGTCGAATTCCCGCTTCTCTGCATTATATCTAATCGAGAAGGAGCTATCCGCCAAGGACATTTGGTATAATTCGCAAAGTTCTTCCTCCCGCCTTGGTCTCCATACCTCGTACTCTTCATCGGGGAACGAAGGCGGCTCGACGTGCTTGCGTGAAAAGAGGCCTTTCTTCAAGTCTTTGGGATTGACTGTGATTATTGCCTTCCCTATATTGTCATATGTAACGTCAACTGCTGCAGTCGTCTCTTCCTTGGCGTTTTTGGAGAATAGACCGAGTGACATTTTCTTCCTTATCACTGGTGCCTCTGCCACAGTGCCCTGCGAATAGCCTCCTGCTACTTCGCTCGGCTGTCGAGGCCCAACATGATGTTGCGCCAATGATTTGTTAAGGTCATTGTAGTCAATGGTATTACACCTTAATCTATCAGGCCTAGCAGAGAGGGTATTCTGGCTAGGATTTCCGACACCGAGGACGCCGGAAGAAATGTGCTCTTTAGGGACTTCTGACATCTCTGGAGGAGAAGAGGTGGCGGATGGTGACATATTACTTGGGCCCCCAGGATTGGACTTTCCAGCTTGAAGCTCGTGTGACGAGAAACTGGCCGCACGCAAAGACCTAGGCTCGGCAGGATGCCTCTCAGGTGGCGAGTTGCTGTTCTCACGGAGAGGTGACAAGGGGTTGAAGAATGCACGAGAATATGAGGACGGCTTTTCCCTCAAAGTATTTTTCAGATTCTCTCTTGTCTGATCGCCCAAAGGATCTGCATACCATGGTTTTGGTGTAGATTCCTCGAAGGCCCTATCAATATCTTCACCTGTGAAATTGTATCCCGGTCGATAATTGCTATGGGTACCAGGGCTGCTAGCTTGAGGACTTCCAAGTGTCGTGATTAGATCTTTTGGGGAGGCTAGAGTGCTGATATTCGAGTAATCTTCACGAGTGATGAACTTCGGCTGCTCAGTGGTACTGTTTCCAGCACAGTTATTGTTCTCTGTGCCCATAGAAATGGTTAGACGTCGGCCACGGGTTGGTGTAGATTCGAGGCTTTGTGACCTAATGACAGTGTCGTTGGAATAACCCTCGCCGGTGGCTAAACGGGATGGCTCCGCAAGTAAATATGAGCCATTGGTTTCGCCAGAATGCTCCATAGCATTGGTGAATGGTTCCTTGTGAGTCTGAATTGACCCCTGGCTATGTAGTCGATTAGCTTGCTTGATCATGATATCAGCTATATTAATGTAGGAGCCCAAGGTATTGTGTAAGTTTGGCCAATAAGTTGGCGCGGACGGTATGGAGAGCTCCGTCATGTATTTAATGAGGCCACCGGTACTTTTAGTTTCGATGCCTACGATCTGATTGTAGAAGGTATTTCGATCTTGGAGCATTTCCTCCTTCGACACCCGGGGGTTTGGGAGATCTTCCTCATTTAATGCCGGAGGATAGAGCGTATTCAATAAGGCAATGGCTCCAATTTTGTCGAATTGGTTGGTAGATCTCATAATCTCGTTCGCCATCACCTAAAAACACTTTAGTCACAAAGAAGGTTAGATAATGGCCACAAGACTTACCCAGATCCGCAAGTTGAGGTATATCACGGAGTAATATTCCTCAGCTTTTACTTCCATCTTCTCGATCTGGCGGAGGATATCCTGATCACCCCTAGAGAGAGTCTCGCACCATCCCTCTTCATCGATCTTAAACTTCTTTCCCATCTTTCGTAGGGCATATCGCCTACTACATTCGAGGTTGCTGAGGCAGTCAAGCCCCGCAAGAGCTTGACTCCAGTCAACCTCGGAAAGATCTTCTCTGAAGATCATATTCAGGCACAAGCCTTCGACGAAGGATGTTGGTATGCCAGCATAGTCCCGACCGAGAGAAATGTCCTCCCCAGGAAAGTCAATGTCTAGCAGGATGCTAAGCGCCACATCACTCCCATCATGAATGAACGGGTCTTCAAATAGCCCATCCACCCGATTGACCCCCTTTCCCTTTAGATCGCCACCATATCTTTCTATGGAAGACAGCTGCGTTATTATCTTGCGACCCTTGGGGTCCTTGCTCCACCAACTATGGACGCCGTCCAGAGAAGGTACCTTCCGTCCTGCAGGTGGTGAAGCAGCATCAGCAAAAGACCACTTGGTTAGTTAAAGGTAGATTTCAATGAGCTTACCAGAGTTGATAGCAAACATGGTTCTTAGCAGTATTGCTAGTGACAGCTTTATAACAACTTTAAACTTTATAATGTCAGAGCCCTGTGGAGATGAAAAGGAATAATAGACAGATGCTGCAAAAGGTAGGTAAGTTGTGTAGACTTACAGATGTGACGGCGAAATCAACAATGGCGGTGAAAACAGAAGTGACGGTGAATACAAAGGTGACGAAACAAACAGATGTGACGGTGAAGTCACGTGGACAAAAGTCACGAGGTCTAAAAGATGTTAAGGCTCACCTGTAGCCTTATCACTGCTTCCTGTTCTACCATAACAAGCTGGCCGCCTAGAGAGCCACAAAGACCAGTAACAAGAATGCGGACGAAAAGAAAACAATGGCCCTGATGGCTCAGGTACCCGTGTGGAAACATCGGCGTATAGTTGCATCAATGCCTGCCTTTTGTTGTAAGGGGCTTTGTGTAAATTTTAGAAAGAAACAGAATCAAAGTATGGAATGTTGGATATAGGAAGCCATAAGACGTGCTATCTTATAATAGAGAGTTGGGCGAAACGAGGAGATGTGGTCACGTGGAGACCTGGTGAGGTTGTTGGTGTTGTTGAAAGAGGCTTAGAATGGAATCAGCCGAGAAACTGCCGGACCCTTCTAAGACCACCAACGAAGCACCTCAGGTATCTAAAAGGTAGCTAAGCCGCTTTTTGTAAGGACGGCCATCACCAAATTAAGTCTGATCTGATCAATGACAGATTTTTTCACGTATCAATGATTTACAAGCATAACCTTTTTAAGGGATCTCTATCACGGCCCGGATTATGACCATGGTAACAAGCCGTTTTCGGCATCAATTGAGCACCCCGTCACGCGTCGCCAGAACCTGGACCCTTCAACACGAGCGCCGGGCATTCTTGCAGCAAACACGATGTCTAAGCTCAGCTCAAGCCGTGGCTAGAGATATTCAACAAACAGGTGAGCTACTTATTTCTGCGCCCTCTTATCTTTAAGACGGCGCCATGCAGCGTGCATGGCCACGTGATATCTACGTTGGCCATTTGAATGTGCTCCTATCAGACTACCTGTCCCTTTAACAAGGCGATATTGCACACATTCTGCGTGCTAGTTGGAAATGGCGATACTAACCAGCCTTAGCAAAGCCTGATACTGAATCCGGTCCTCGAGATGGCAAGAAATCCTCGCAGCAGGATGGACCATCACTGGGCTCAAAAATGGGAGAGGCAGCTGCAACTGCGTTTGCCTCACTCATCGTATTTGGAGGTGGCTTTGCACTTGGCGGCTTCGCTTACCACAGATTCTACAAATGGCTTGTCCTCCACAAAATGGAAAACGCTTTTAAACCTGGAGATCCTGTTCTTGTGCTTGCAGCACTGAGTAAGGAGGCTCCGGAAGCGACTGCATTGCCGAGCGATTCTGCGTATCGCTGGATTGTGCGAGACGAGCAAGAAATTATTGACAACATTGTCAATGGGTCCGACTGTGGGCATTATCATCTTTTGATCGGTGAGAAAGGCACTGGGAAGAGCTCGATGCTTCTCGATGCGATGCAGAAGGTTAATGGTGAAGGGGTTAGCCTATTTGATGCTCATGCGGATTTGGAGATTTTCAGGATTAGACTTGGAAAGGCGTTGGATTTTGAATTTCATGAGGATTATATTGGATCATACTTCTCGGAACGCGGACCTAGGGACACTACTGCACTATTGGATATTGAGCGGGCTCTCAATAAGTTGGAGAAGGTAGCCTTGAAAAGACGGCAACGAGTTGGAAGGCCACTGGTGCTTATCATCAACTCGATACATCTACTGAGAGATGACGAAGATGGTAGAGACGTTCTTGAACTCCTTCAACAACGCGCAGAGCAATGGGCTGCAAGCAACTTAGTTACCATGATATTTAATAGCGACGATTACTGGGTCTACGAACGTCTGAAACAGTTGGCAACAAGGATGGAAGTTCTTCCGGTTGGAGATCTGCCAAAGAATGAGGCAATTGCATCCTTGCGCAGATACAGAGCGAAATACTTCAGTGAGCAGCCTGATAGTGATATTCTATCATCAGTTTACGACAAAGTCGGTGGTAGGCTTACATTTCTAAATCGCGTGGCGAAGTCCAAGGATATGCTCAAGACTTGCGATATGATTGCAGACACAGAGAAGCGGTGGTTCTTGAATCAGTGCTGGATCCTTGGTGCTGAAATGGACGATGATGTCATGGATCAGCAAAAATATGCTGTAAGTGATCTATTGAATGATCCAACAAAACTCTGCTCTAATACATTTAACTTAGTCTGCAGCCATGGTCCTAGCTCAAGCTCTCGTTGATGCAGAAACAGAGATAGATACTTACCATCCCGAAAATGGGCACATCCTCCCCGAAATCCCCCTCCACAAAGCTCGCGAGATCATGACTCGAGCAGACTTTATTCGGTCCTATGATCATATCAATCTCTTTACTATCACCTCAACCGCCATGGTTCGAGCTGACTCCGTCCCCATGCAACGAGCGTTCCGCGAGATCTGCTCAGAGCCTGGCTTTAGAGAACATCTTCAGGCAACTTTAGAGCGAATATCAGATATTGAGAGTCTAGGCAGGACGAGAGAGATTGTAGCGAAGGATTTGGTACAGGGCGGAAAGTATCTGATTAAGCAAGTTGGAAAGACGTCGGAAGTAGAGCTTGTACAGCAGCAAGAAGAGGATAAATGAATCATGTAAGAACCATGTAGGAATATTTTTGGATATATATTCTAGATACCTTACCTTACTTAAGTTACAGAAGTTGCAGCTGGTCTATAACCAAGAATTATATTTCCCATTTGCCCTTGCTGTCAGATATAAAAAACACTCTTGCCGTTCAATGATAACTCTCCCTAGTGTCTTTTTACAAACGATTGCATGAATTAGATATTCGAGGTTCTCTCTAGGCGGCGAAGATGACTACGGCGGTCGCAACAGGTGTCTCAGATACAGCAAAAGAACTTTGCTAGCGAGCAGAATACAACTGCATTCACTGTCTAGCCCATTTATAGTGCGGATAGAATTTATTAGGAAAACTGTTTCATGAGAGGTCATCCAATCTTGTAGCATCTCGCCATTTATACAGCAGATAGTTCTAGCATCACTTTACAAGTCTAGCTTCCGCCCCCAGAATTCACAGAAACGGTTGATAGTTCAAGGCTCCTTGCAATGCAATTCCCGACATGTGAGTGATTCTAATGATATCCATGAGCCTAGTGTATATGAATCCTCTATGGGCATGGGCTCAAGAGACTTCTAGCTTGGCGCCCCCCTCGATTTTGGTTGATGGTGGCACAAATGCGCCTCATCGTGGCGGTATACATTAGGGGGAATACTTGGCGGTGGTCGATGTGAAGTGCATGACTTCTTACCGACCAATTCCTCCCCCCCCCCCCCGTTGTCGGCCGACTTTCTCCCACTTTGGCAGTCTTAGTACTATCCTCTAGACAGATTGCCGATGCCATTTTTTGAGATAACGTTTCTTGACAGCATCGTTTCTTCAATCCCCCATCTCCTCATCAGCAGTTTCCTTGTAGCCATATCCTTCCAAGAAGCCTTTCGGGTCAATGACCGGGTCCAATCCCACTGTTTTCGCCTTCATCCACTGTCTTACCTTCTCCTTATCAATCCTAACTCTTTGAACCTCGCCCTTCCCCTTCCCTGCTGCAACCGCAATTCCCATATCCCTCAGTGCACCCAAGCAATCATCGGCGCAAATCCACGTGCCTTGGCTTATGGTCTCCAGTGTAATCAAGCCCTTTCCCTTCTTCCGGTCCGTATCCTTGACCAGCAACAAGTATCTCGCAATTTCCCCGCTCCAGAAGCTGGTATATCCTCGTTTCCCAAGATCAGAAATTGGCTTCTCAGGCCCGCCCATAATCTGTTCGCGACGGGAGATCTCGTAGGAAACAGCAATGAGGAGTGAGCCAAGACCTTTGCGCTGCCATGGCGGGAATATCAGAATGCAAGCCAGGTTATTGTTATCCCACGACATCTTCTCTTTGCTAAAGAAGCCAACGACCTGTTGTTCACCCGTAGCCACATCTGTATGAACGAGGAGAAAGTAATTGAAGCCGGTAACGTCGAAGAATACAGACTTATTATCCAAGAATAGCTTCGCAAATAATGACAGGTTCTGGCAGTACAGCTACGAGCATCAAACATCAGCATCTCCACTCCAAAATAAGAACATTAAGTTCACTTACAGTATCAACCTCTCCATCCACCTCCCAGACACTCCACTTACCTTCCTTCGGGTGCGCATAAATCCTCCTCCCTGGCACCGGTTCTCTGCTCCCTCCCAACCTTCTGTCACACGCCCTCACATGCGCGACAAAGCTCATAAGCTCTTTTGAGTATTTGAAGCAATGCTTGCACACGTACAGCCTCTCCAACATCCCCTTTTTCCCATCCACTATCTCCCGCCCCACAATCTCCTTCACATGGTAGCTAGGATACCAGGCGCGGAAGAGAATATCACCCAACACAACATTGTCGATGTTGCGCTCAGAAGTTGATTGCTTGGTAGTGGCGCTTGAGGTGCTCGCGGACGCAGAGCTGGGAGTCGGAGAAGAGCGCCGCGCCGTCGATGCTGACGGCATCACAACTTTCTGGTTGTTTACTGTCTAAGACTGCTAGGCACAAACTGTGTTCAAGACTTTCTCTGGCGATGACGATATCGTAGTTGTGCAGAATTGGGTGACGCGATGCGCACGCGGCCGCGTTTTGGTTTTGACGTAAGAGAGTTTGGCATACTCAGCAAGAGAGATTATCTGGTTCGTAAAAATATTCTTATAGAACAGCTATGAAGGCATTACGCTATGCATTATCATGTCTAAGAGTTAATGTTATAGTTGGGCAGACAAGCTGAGTTATACAGTCACTATTAATATCGATAAACTTTTATCACCATATTCATCAAGGAAATATCTAAATTCCATTACTACAAGGCTGTCCCGCCCATCTAGGCGCGAGAATGCATGTATGAGACTAGTTTATCAGAACTCAGGGACGGCTTGAATGTCCGCCAGCTCCTCCTCGTCCCAAAACCATTTGCGTGCAGAACGGTATAGCAGGCAATACAATGTTTGAAGCTTAAGCGCCGCCATCATCTCCTTATGCCTGCTGTATCGCTGGTGCCATCGTACATCTCTCCCGATTAACCAACCACCATACTCTACATGCCCTCGAACTCGCCCCCTAAATCGTCTTCATCAAGGTCACCATCCTGAATCTCCTTTGCCATTTCGCGCTCGCGCTCACGTGCTTCTTGTGCATTCTTGAGCTCAAGTCTGTGTTGGTTCATTGGGAAGCGCATTGCCTGAGATATAGGTTAGCAATTACATAGTCTATCAAGTGGCTTCGTAAATTACCTTGACACTCTCGTCGTGGAGGGCAAGACACGCACGGATACGGTCGTGGAATGCCTCTCCTGGTTCCCTGGTAGCATAAACATCACCGACCTCTTTACTCTTCATAAAGCCACGTTCACGATCCAGCGAGGCCTCAATGACTCCATCCTTGATAGCTTTGGCAACGATATACTCCGCAGATTCTTCACTCCCGAGATGTAGGCGTATGCAAATGTCCCGGAGTGAGATTCGAGAGTATGACAAAGACATCATGCGAATACCTGTCTTGATAACGTTTTGTCGTAGACGAAGGATCAAAGTGTAGGTACCATCGCGCCTAAATGTCTCACTGTGCTGCTTGATCGCTGTTTCAAAGTCTTCCAAATTGCCTACACGGACAGCTTGCACGAGTAACAGATACGGAGCCAGAGCATGTTCTAGACTGGCTAGGCGGAATGTGGCTCGCTCAGGAATATCGCCCATCAGTAGTTCAACAACTAGGAGAAGCTTAGTTGCAGTCTGCGAGAATCCAGCAGCGCTGGGACTTGATGGCGCCTTGCGTGTAGCAGCTGTTAAATGCTCGTGTGCCTCAGTGTATCGGAGCTGTATGGCTCTAATCCGTCCAAGATAATATAGGTATCTAGCAACTTGGTTATTTGATGCATTCTCGGGGAATTTAGTGTGCGAGATAAGAAGATCGGCTTGGGTGATGTGGGATGTCGCAAGGTAATTTCGGAGAAGAAGGACGATGACGGTAGATTGTGTATCGATATCTTTACGTAAGACAGCCGTTCGAAGGGCAGAAAGGAGAGTTGGACGAATGGATACAACTGGTGAGCTCGGAGACGGTGGTAAAGGCGCTAGCTGCTCGCAAAAGAGAGAGTAGTAGAAATACACACGAGCAGATAAGGAATCCAAGGTACGGCGGTTGTGGGCATGTATATCCTCAGCTAAATTGCTTGAGAATTGAGCACCTTCTTTGTTTGCATGAATGTCAAGAAAGAGTATCTGGATCAGAATGGCAATGAAGATGTCAATCTCAGGAATGGGATCCTTCAACTCTTTCTTAACGCCCAACTTCGATGATGTCTTCGACTCCGTATCAATTTCCATTTCGGCTGATTGTCTGCTAAAGGCATCGCCCTTGCCGATAACGGCCAACAGTGCCTTCGCTCTCTCATTTGTTGGTGAGTATGTTTCTATGATGACTTGCCCAATAACATCGGGGCTAAGGCGTTTGCGAATGGAGGAAATTGACCTCAGAGCTCGAAGGGAATATCGTGCATCAAACAGTGTGACGGCGCGCTCCAATAGCACAAAGTTGGATTTGATATCTGCAGAAAGCATAGTAAGCATCAAAGGATCGGAAGGGTGGTATTTAAATGAGGCTACAAACCTAACACAGCTTTCGTGAATGGATCGACCGTCGCCTCAGTTGACTTGTCATCTCCAGTCTTCTCGTCATCCATAACTACATCACCATCTCCTTCTAAAGGCGGAGGTGCTGACAGCTTAGTGCCCTTTGATGGCGGTACAACCACTGTCATCTCTTCTTCGCCTTCCTTCACTTTTTTACCCTTGCCACCCTTCTTTGAAGCAGGCGCGTCTTCCTTCATCTCAACGTCCTTGTTGCCGTTGATACCATTTTCGACTGGATCAGTGCCGTTCGTGTGAGGTGTCTTGCTGGGCATGTCGTTGTCGTCAACAGACTATCAGGTGCCCTTCTGACTTGATGATCTTCGCGGCTTGAGTTCTGTCCTCGGTGATTTAAATTAGAGAGTCGTTAAGGACTTAAGGTTACGTCTAGTGACGCTGGTTTTCCTTGAAATAGCTTATCGATGTGGTTTCGTTGTTTATGTTGGGTTCTTGGTCGTTGCAACTAGGCTGTCGAGCTCCGTCACCCTCTTAAGGTAGCTAAAGGTAACTCGCGCCGCTAGCGAGAAGCAGCTCAAAGCTGATTTGCTTTCCTTATGTAAGCTGCAAGTAACTACAATGATATCTTGTAGGACAGGAAGGAAATATGGTATGGACCTTTACATCAACAAATCATGGCATTTTAATAAATTGATCAGAAGGACAATGTGTTTCAAAATAAGAATATGAGTGAACAGAACCCCTTCATCTAACTTAATCACGTGATACATCAATTTTAACCTAAATATTGGTGGAACGGGGCCCGGTGACCTCAGGTTCCAACGGTTCACATGCATGACATTCGCGAAAGTAAAATCAAAGTAAAGTTACTGGTATTCATTACTCAATCCCTTTGTATTGAGCATCTAGAACTGAATGTTCACCTTTCCATACCTATGGCTATGATGAGAACGCCCCTTCCTTTCCTTTGCATGTCCAGTGACGCCTAGCAAATCATGCCGCCTAATTGTAGATGACTCCCGACCCTTTACAAGTCGCCCTTTCCACCAGTGACCTTGGCAGCCTGAATCGCACTCATCTTTGCAATCCAACCTTGAGCCGGCTGGAACTTTCTGACGGTTCGGATTTCGTCACTAGCGTAGCCAGGAATACGAATGTTGTAGTTGCGCTCAAGGATGAGTTGGATATCACGAATCTCGAGAGTCTTTGAGCCGCGAGCTTTGGCACACTTGCAGGCGGCGGTGATCACTTGGTCAACAAACTCGTCGGCAACTGAGAGAACGCACTATAAATGTTGTCAGCAATGTTGCAAAAATGTTGTAAACAAGAGATATAAGTGTAAGTGAATGTGAAGGTGAAGGTGAAGGTGAGTAAAGTGGATAGGATAATTCCAGATGCAAGAATTTTACACCATCGTTATAGGGATGGGATGATACATACATCTTCCACTTCAGGTGACAAAGCATCGCTGCTACTATCCAAGCCTTCGCCTCCACCTGTGACCTGGCGAACCAGTTCATCCAACTTTCTCTTATTCATGACTCTGTCACCCTCGCCCTCTAGGTTGAAACCTGGGGTCTTTTGTAAAACTGGTTGACTCATGAAGCCGCTGCCACTGTTGCTTGGTCCTCCGGAGTATGTTGGTCGAGCAGGTTGCATGGGTACTCCTTGAATAGGTTGTGTAGCTGCAAGAGGTAGTTGTTTTGGAATTGGCATTTTATTAGTCATGACGTTTTGTGTTTCCTTAGTAAGCGTAGGATGTGAATGCGACGCCATAACATTTGGCGTGCTAGAAGTCTGGCTACTGGAATATGTCCTAGAGGCGTGGGCGACTGCAGCTGCATGCGTTAAAGGTTTTGGAGGCCCGTTGGATGTTGCCGACTGCGGTATTGCAGAATGTGGGGGGGTTTGTCCCTGTCTTGAACCGTTTGTCTGCTGCAGATGGGGAGCCTGAGCAATAGCAGTATTAATTTGAGTTTGGTTTGGTCCACCTTCTAGTTTGATATTTACACCTTGTCCACCAGGTGCTTGGGCCATATTTGGGAGTGAAGGTGCATTCATAGTCTGGGGATTGGGAGCGTGAGATATCTGTTCATTCTGCTGGCCAGAGTTTCCTGATACGCTAGTTCTCGCGGCTTGACCTTGCCTAGCTGCATTCATGGCTGCCTGCATCGCATCTGTATTCGGCACGGTTTGATTTGGAGCTTGTTGCTGAAGATTCAGCGCCGGTCGAGACGGAGCAGCATTTCCACTGCCCCCGGATTGTTGATGAGATATTCCAGATTGTTGTGCTGTAGCTTGGGCATTCTGTTGTTGTTCCTTTCTGAACTTATCAATGTTCCGTTTGGCATCTGCATACTGCTTCTGCCACATCTCCTTCTTCCCTGTGAAATCCTTCTGCTCCTCTGGAGTCAGCAGCTTTCCCTGTTCCGTTCGCTCTTTTACCATTTTCTCCATGGCTGATAAACGTTGGGATGTATTTTCCATAGTAAAGAGGGCTTTGCCATAACCGTTCTTAGCATCTTGAAGCCATTTATTAGCTTCGGGGGTTGATGGAGCCAAATTCAGCGGCAGTGCATATGGAAAGGTATTAATATGATTTAACATCTGTTCTGAGGGTTTCAGGGGACCGCCTTGTAATGGTTTGGGGAGTTGCGCTGCATCCTGCACTTGAGTTGACCCTTCCGCTTGGGCCTGCTGTTGTGCTCCTTGGTTGGGGTTAGAAGGTCGAGCTTGCACTTGTCCTGCTTGTGCTCTATTTGCCTGAATCTTTTTTTGAAGGGTAACAGAGAAGTCGTGTACTTTCTTCTTTGCCTCTTGGTGTTGTTGGCTCTCTGGAGGATGCGTTTCCATGCTCTTGTACAACATCTTCAGGCCATTCTCCCACTTCTGCTTCTCTTCTGACGAGAATTGGCTCGGCAGGTTACGCATTTGCTCTGGCTGGAAGAAGGGTGGTCGCGCCTGCTGAGGCTGCGGCTGCTGACCTTGGGTACCCTGGTTGCCGCTCATGGCTGGGGTCGCCGCGTGTAGGCAGTGACGATATCCAAACTATACGATCGTCAAACGTACTGTGCGATATGCACAGAGTGAAAGGAGTATGTTAGGAGCGATGGTCGAGAGACCCGTTGCGAGGTAATTGAGGTGCAGGCGGAACTGAAATGTTGGGTGCCCTCTTACCTTGTCGCTTGGCATGGAGACCTGATCAGTTCGTTTCGGGTTTGGCGTGATTCACCCAGGCTTTAATTTCAGCCGCAGGGCTAATCGTCAGAACAGCGATTAGAATCCGGGGAGTAACGGCCGAGTGGTTTCCGGGTTGTACAGGCTGTGATTAGTATCATAAGTTTTGCCAATAAACAATCGAATCTATAGGTAGGTAGGTAGGTCCTGATAATATCAGGTTCTCTCACCATTGTCTTGGAGGCGTAATAAAACTGTAGCAGTTGATGCCCTGTAAGATAAAGTATATAATTGCATTGCTTTCGAATTCAATGTAACTGCTTATATAGAAAGATGGTTATAATAGATACCAATAGTTCGTTCAATAGACGAGATATCGCTCCAAATCAACAAAATATTCTAATATTATTACAAATTATGCCAAAGTATGTTTATTCATACAAACCCCCTCGTTAGTTTACAGTATCCTTGGCGTTCTTTACGGCATGGCATTGTAGACATGGTACTTTACTAGTTGCAAATATCCATCCAGGTCTACTATGACATCTCATTATGAAGCGGTGCGTCTCTCGCATAAATCCACGGGTATATGACGCCTCTGACGACTCCTTGCTCCAATATAGTACCTACATCATCGCAACAACCCGCCCAGATCTCTCTCCATGCCCGTGACCCTCTCTTCCAACTCCTTTTTCTTTCTCTCCAGCTCCTTAATCTCTTCTTCCTCTCTCCGTAGATCTTCATCTGTAATGAGCGACTCTTGCTCGTTGTCTACCTCTTCTTCCGGCGCCTCGTCTTCGTCACCACTATCACGATCCCAATCCCCCGTCCTGTTCATCTTCTCTAATTCCCTTGTCTGTCTTACGACTCTTGCCTCATAATGCGCCAAGCTCGTTCGTAATCTAGTATACCTTAAGCGCAGAGCGGCAATTTTCTCCTTTGCACCCTCCATCACATAAACCTCTCCAAGTTTTTCTGCTCCGCGGAGAAGGACCTCAACATCAATATCGCCCTTCTGCTGATTCTCGTTCTTGCGGATTTCTGAGTTGAGATCTGCCCCAAGCACCGCAGCAACCGCAGTATTTCGTCTCGGTGCTCGAGAAGTAGTATTCGCACCCGAAGTAACCTCGCCGCTTGTAATATTGAAGACTGTCTGTCGCCGCGAGCTGGTACTTGATTTAGGATCGGGATAATGGGATGTACTTGGGGGAGGAGGCGGAGGGACAGAGAAGAGAGCACGTTCATGAGGTTCAGTGTCTCTGATCAGGGCTGTAATATCGTGAGGCGCGAGAAGCGCATTGGTGAAGATCTTTGGCGGGGGGAATCTATGCGGGGTCAATTGTGCCTCACCAGCATCAGAGAAGCACCTACGGCAAGGACGCGATAGACTGGGAGCAAAATGAGATCTGCTCAAGGTGAGCGGAGAGTAGAGACATAATGGGCAGGGCCGTTATTCAGAGTTGGTGTAGTTCTCCGACTTCTTCGACGAGTGTTCGACGCGTCCCGATCAACGCGTCTGGTGTTATCTATGGCCCAGAGCCGGACACTCGGCGTGTTGACTTGAGGCCTTGTGGGTATCAGGCCTTAAGGCTGCCGCAGTCCACCTTAGACGCCAGGACGCCACGACTCCAAAACTCTTGTGGCCGCGCCAGTAATAAAGATGCACGACAGAATATCTTCAACCTCTCAGAAACACCATATACTCTTATTGGGCAAATCTGCTTTGTCGTGCATACGGCCTCCGTCCGGAATTGCCTCTCCTTTCTTGACAACGCATAAGTGTTTTCCTTCCGTGTCGTACCTTTCCGTCCGGGCCGCATGCCAGATAATTTTGTCAGTGCGTCCGTCCGTCCATCGTCGTTCCGCAAGGGAGAACCTAGAAAATAGAGGCCATTGCTGCCCAACAGCTTCTCTACAGACGGAAACTCTCGTTTCTGGTTTCGACCTGATGCCCGGGCTTGCTTGGATTGACCGGCAAAGCCATTATAGCCATGTGCCCGTAGGCTTTATAAGGACTGAAGGATAGCCCTCTTGCTGTACATACCAAACTCTGACGGCCGTCATATTAATAGACCAGTACCACTTCAAGACGTTTCGACACGTGAAACCACCGAACCCCTATATTGGATCGCATTGCATTGCAACCCTTCTCAGCCGTCAATACCATCACAACCTTCGGGCATTGGACGCCTTCGCATTGGTAGCTGCCGCGGCCTTGTGTCCCTAGATTCCCATACGCGACAGCAGGTCGAGTTTGGAATTTGACGCCTGATCTATCACAATTGCGCCAGCAATACCCTCGATAAAGAGACCCTAGACCTCAAGCGTGATATCGCTGACTATCAATGGTTATCATGAGCTGCTATTGTCCCCGTTTACCTTCTCCCTGGAGAGACCCTCGGGTATTGGCACCTTGAATTTGAACGACGGACCACGTCACATTGTCTCTTGAGCTTCAATATTGACAGCAGCTCCTTCTAGGAGTTTCATATACTTTTTACTTCCACATTGCCCGGAATGATGCGGCCGTCTACGCCCAATCTCCACTTTGCCCAGCAGGTCCGGCCTTCCTCTCCACCAGAGACTCCAGCCACCTCCACCTTCGCCTTAGGCGAAAGGCCTCAGTCTTCGCGACGTTATGGAGTCCAGAACTTCTCCCAACCAGTTCCACGACCAAAAGCAAATATACGTCCTGTCGGCAATGGCCCCCACTTCAGCTATAATCCCATTCGGCCTGAGGATCTGTCCCCTCGATCGTCGTCACCGTCATCCGGGTCGTCCGGTAGTCCACCCCGATCTCTCTCGTCCGAAGTATTGGCAACTAAGTCTCGATCGAATGATAAATTTTCTCGAGAAAGTTTGGACGCACGGAACAGAATCGTCTCGCACGGCAGCTTCACAATCGAAGAGTTTCAGGACAGCGATATGGAGACGGATAGCGACGGTGCACTTTCTGTTGTTAAGCCAGACCACTATGAGGATGTTGATTCGGAATACGTTATTTACCATCGAGCAATGGCAGCATCAGCAGATCTTGATGCCCGTATACTAGCTGAAGATCTCGAGGCTCTGAACTGCAGCAATCCTGAGGATGAACGTGAGATTTGGCTACAACAGCAGCGTGCACGACGGCGTCGAAACCGTCTCAGCTCAGGAAGCATACATAAGCGGACTCTTAGTCAAAGCATTGGTAGTGGTACGGACGATGAAGACATACAAGCCTTCGATGCGAACGAGGCTGGTTCAAGTGCAAGAAGGTTAAGGAGGAAAGTTGCAGGAGAACGGACAAGTCTCCTTTTTGAAGACCCACCTCAAAAGATTGTAGAGTGTGACGAGCCCGATAGCAGTGATGAGATGAGGCGGAAGCGTGTTATACCGCCTAATGATGGCGTTGATGTTGAAGAGGTGCTGATGCACGCCTTACCTTACTATGTGGGAGGCATCGATTCATTCATGGAGAATGGGTTCTAGCGCGATCGAATACATGCCCAAAAAGTTTTAAGGGTATGGTGGGTTTGATTATGTGCCGCGATTATATAGGTGGCATAAAAGGAGCATGGTTTCTGGAGTATGGCGCATATGGCAACAAGAACGAGACCCAATGCATCATTTCCGTCTTGCATCTGCCAGAATTTCCGTACCCTAAAAATAGCATTGCAGTACGTATATAGATAGCTGCATACATGGTATATATCTATCCTGCTAGTAGAATCTTCAGACCAGTTATTAGTGAGAGCCTTTAGATAAGTTACAGTGTCTTTTCGGACAGACTACAAAAAATTAATCAAATGTCTTCAACTGGTTATTAGCGACAGGTTCCTATTCAACTAAAGTCTACTATGCTTCTATGTATCCTGTTCTGTACAATAAAACAATACAATGACTTTCAATCTATAAATTTCTACAGTCACGCCTAGCGATAGTGTGCACGCTATATGATATACCGATATCTCATCCCTCATGCACGGATTGAAATGCCTCAGATCAATCTAAACATATTATCCCTAACACCTCTTTTCATAGCAACCGCCTTCCCATCCTCGTATTCCAAACCAGCAGCACCGCCTTCTCCCGAAATTCTCTCGAGTTTCAGCCTCAATTCATCATCAAGCTCTGCTATCGTCTTCTCCCTCTCTTCTATCTTTTCTACTTCTTCAGCTGGCTTCTTGTCCAGGTCTAACGGATTGCACCCGTCCTTGGCTACCTTTGGTACGTCAGTCTGGAGTCTGTTGGGATGTGTAAGTGGCTGTTAAGGTTTACTCTGCTCTTGGCCCCTTCCTTCGATGCCCCAATAGTTTGTGTACTCGCCGCGCGTGTGGCTTCGGCAAGACTTTGGAGGATTCGTTGCCCTGTCGGGCGGACGATCGTGTACATGTTATGAATTTCTCGTCACCCAATCTTGTAGATTCATCTTGTTTTGGTCGTCAAAGCTTGACGCTCGAGAATTGTCGTCGTGATTTGAGGTTGTTCCGGTTCGGGACTACGTCATCGCAGTGGGGATAGCTTCGGTCTATCATTTATAATACAGACAATGAGATATAGGCACGTGGGTACGAAGTGTCTAAGCGTAAAGTGAGATATATTATTTGACTTTGTGCCTACTTCTGGAGTTCAATAAATTCAGCACACTCATAAATTTGTCAGTTGTGGTTGAAATGCTTCATCTGATTGATAAATCATTAAGGGTTCCGAAATAATAAATAATAAATAATAAATATGTTTATAATATCTAATTCCTGCTTTTGTCATGATTAAAGTGTCTATGTCGTCTAATGTCTGCGTATATTATAATATCTGCCGCCTCTATCTAATATATATGAAATATCTTCGTTGATAGATGACAGCACTGGTCTCAGTTTACGCCTATCTCCCCAATACCCCTCAGTCAACGTGGAGTTCAGAAACGTAGCACTGTCACATAACACCATGCTGATAATAGCAGCGGTTCGCCATCGTGAAATATCACAGATCAGCTCCGAGTTTGCTGGAAATATGTTCGAAGTGCCCTTGTCAACTCGCTGCCTCGCTGCCTCGCTGCCTCGTGCTCGTGACCGTGACCGTATATGTGATGGATTGTGCCTTGAATGATTGACGCGTTCGGGAGGGGATGGGCGCAAGTTCTACTTCTGAGGGTATTTGAACCTGAACGCCGACTGAAGAAGAAGCTTTGTGCACTTGGGAGTTCGTCGTTGCTGACCTTGCTGTCGCTGTTGGTGGTTAATGAGAAAGATGTTATGAAGAGAGAAACGTCGTCAATTGGATCGGTAAGACTTCGATGTTATCAACTTCCCTGATACCTTTCGAAAAGGCGATATGAGACCATGAATGCGCAGATTGTTTCAATCGGGCTCGTATGGGAGGTTATTGGGTCCAAGTCATAATGAATGTCGTTGCTAGCCTGTTCTGTTCCGTTCGGAGTATAAAGCTCAATTCTCTCTTTGTCCCAGCCGCATCCGTTGACGTCTCTATTTTCAAATTTCCTCATCCTCGCCGTATTGCGACAAGCAGTCTCATCACCCGAATTTCTTTGACATACTTGAACTTCACATTTCTTCGATTTACAGTAGCTACATGTGGGCCTGGCAGGTCTCTGAAAGGATGTTAGGATTCTTTGTCGCAGTGGGATCATTAGGTTGTGCTTTTCATTTGCCAGTTCACGACTGAGCTTTTATCAACCATTTCCGACACCTTCAAAACTGCATTTCCTTTTCTACCCTCGACTTTATTCAGTATGCCTCAATCTTCATTCGCAGCTGTTACACGAAGGACTGCCGCTCTAATGGAAGGCTCGGGCACTTTCACAAGTCAAGCGGAGTACAGCGCTGCGCGAGAGCTACTGATTCAAAAAGAGAGATCAAGGGCTTTTGACGCAGAAGCTATTGCGAATGCTACAAACTTGGAGCGGAAAGCAGCCAGCATTGTTCGGCAAGTCCAAGCTGATGATCAAAACACGATTTATTCATCTGCACTCCACCCAGACGGCAAGCAGCGGTACGCTGCAGGCCCGTACCTTGAGAATCTGGATTTGATCAACAAGACCCGTACCTTAGCAATTGCTCAGCATATGCCCAAGGGAGCTCATCTTCACATCCACTATAACTCTGGGCTTCCTCCACGATTCCTTATTGAGCATGCCAGAGGCATCACAGCAATGTGGATCAGGAGTTCACTACCTTTGATCAACGCTGCTAATATGGCAGCTTGTGAGATTCAGTTCCAGGTGCATTCTGCCACCACGAGCCCTGCCGAAAAGTTACCTGTTGCCGAACTTGAGGGAGACTTGTTCGACCCCTTCACTCTTCCGTGGAGTTGGATGCCGTATCGTAATTTCCTGGACAACTTTATTGATCACCGTGTTACCCCACCTCAGAGGGGAGAGCAAGTAGCCGAAGACTGGCTAGTAGAGAAGGTCACTTTTACGGAAGAACAGACTCATGGAACTCGCCAGACTGTGAAAGGGTAAATCTTTCCCATTAGTAATCGGAGAAGTCCTTCAGCTAACGTGGACAGTATCTGGGATCAATTCGCCATTGGAACACGCATGATGAAAGGGCTTTTCAATTATGAATCTGCATTCCGAAACTACACCCGGGCGCTCATTCGAAGTTTTGTTGACGATGGCATCCAATACGCCGAACTTCGCCCTACTATAGCTGCCAATGTACTGTGGCGTGACGATGCTTCGGAAAAGATTAACAACGTCGATATGTGCCAAATCATCATTGAAGAAGTCAATAAGGCGAAGGCGGCTTTGCACCCAGGAGAGTACTTTCATGGCGTCAAGATTATTTACTGTGCTCCCAAATTGCCCCCTCCTTACCCAATAGCTACCCATCTTAATGAGTGCATCAAGTTGAAGCAGACATATCCGGACCTAATTTGTGGTTAGTTTTCTGTACCTTGGGTTTTCTCACTCCCAGAGCTAAACTGCATATATAGGATTTGACCTTGTTGGGCCTGAAGAGACAATGCAAAAGATCAACGATTTCATCCCTGAACTTCTTGCTTTTCGCGCACAGTGCAAGAAACTCAAGCTGGATATCCCCTTCATATTTCATGCCGGTGAGACGCTGGAGAATGGTGGTCCGGCAGACGGCAATCTTGTTGATGCCCTCATGCTGGGCTGTAAGCGCATTGGTCATGGGTTCGCTTTGGCCCAGCATCCAGAACTGATGGAGTTGTTCAAAAAGAAGAATATTTGCTTGGAAGTTTGCCCGATTGGCAATGAGATCCTACATCTTACACGAAGTATTGGAGGCCATGCTATGAATACGCTATTGGCGAATGACGTGCATTGCACAGTCAATTGCGACAACTCCGTGTTCTACAGGTAGGTCGATATACTTTTTATCACTTTAAACTCCTACTAATTTATTTAGCTCAACCTTGTCTCATGACTTCTATCAGACTTTGATCGGCTCGAACTATCAAAGCATTCTAGGGTGGAAGGTCCTCGCCCAATGGAGTCTGGAACACAGTTGCCTCGACGCCGCAGATAGAGCTACGGTGACGGCAGAATGGGAGAGGAGGTGGAATTACTTCCTACAATGGATCATCACCAAACATCCTGTTGAGGCCGCTGTATGGGATGCTGCTAATCCTGGAATGATATCCTAGCCTTCCTGCTTCCTTTCTTAAAAACTTTAGTTGTTCGTGTATATATCTTAGCCATCTTGTTCAGCGTGATAATAGGGCTAACAACATCGTGAGATCTCCTAGATTATTAAGAGAAGCGAGAAATTCAATAACTTAGAATATTTCAATGCTTTATTTCCTCGGAATTGCTATTAGGCGAATATTACTGCTTCAACTGTGCTGCAAGTCTCCCCTTGCTTTACATCGTCAACTCGTAACCAGCCATCCCCTAATCAAAGTTGGTGCCTCAGGCTTGGTTCCAATATTAACGACCTCTTGATAGAATACAATATCACCATCCTTCACTCCAAGTTCTCTGATGCAATTTCCTTTGATGAGATCATCCCCCATGTTGTTTATCTTGGGACGCATTGTTACTCTTTTCTGCGAAGCCACCCGCTTCATGTTGAAGCTTAATGATTGCCTTGTCGTCATGAAACAAGGGTTGGTGGCTGGGGAATGCGGGATAGAACGGTAAGCAGAACGGCAATACCGAAACGCGTCGAGGCACGAGGGAGAATGTAGATGAAGTAATATTATCCTCTCCAAAGCCACATAGTAGGCGGATCTTATAGGTCCAAAGAGTAAACTCTGGGTCCGGATCAAAATAGTCGCGCGGACATCAACTTTGGGAGTATTCCTCCGCGATATATGTCGCGCTGACCCCAAAAATACGTGTCAAGGAGTTAAGTCCAAGATGCATCCTTTCATTCCTCGGCGAAATGAAGACAGTCTCAGCCTCAGGAAACCCAGTCACTAGGATCCACGTTGCGCTGGTATTTTACATTTCTTGAAATGGCGCTCAGAGCTCAGCAAGTACTTCTATGACTCTCTGCCTCAAGCTCAATGTTCTTCAATTCTCTTAAGACTCATTTAGGCCGTGTTTTCATTTCATTTCTAACGCTCATTGTCCGGCAATCTGTTTGATATCATGTTCTATGCTTCGCCAGTTGCCGCTTTGGCGGTCACGTTGTCTTTTGTTACATCCTCTACAGCTTTGTATAATGCTTCAGCAAAGACCAATGTTGCTCTATACTGGGTAAGTTTCTATTATGGGAGAGGTAGAAAGAGATAATGGGACATTAATCAAAAGGAACTCTTACTACATCTTGGCGATGGCTTTTACTATTATTACTCGACGGGTTACAGTACTGAGTAATACTCCTCAATCACCGAAAGGATGTTAACGGTATCTGAGATGAGTTTCTTGTTTAGTAGGCCAAGTGGCCGAAGAGTACCATCATTTGTTCTCCCCCTTTATCGTGCAACGAGTTCCGTACAATGACTAATATTCGAGTAGGGCCAAGGGTCTAACCAGCAAGACCTTGTCTATTTCTGCGAGCAAAGTACGGTCGACATTATTCCTATTGCCTTCGTCAACGTTTTCCCAGCTCAAGGCAATGGCTACCCTGGTACAAACTTTGGCAATCAGTGCAACACCGAAGTATATACAGGTCCTGGGTATGATGGTGTTATAGACGCTTCGGAGGACGATCTTCATTCGGAATGCGACGCTATCAAGACTGATATTCCAGTCTGTCAGGAAACTTATGGAAAGAAGATTCTTCTGTCTATTGGAGGAGGCACTGAAGACTACCAGCTTACTGGGGAAACCGATGGAGTGGCCTTCGCAGACTTTTTATGGGGTGCATTTGGTCCACGGACCTCCGAGTGGGTTGCTGAGGACTTACCTCGTCCTTTCGATATGGATGATGGCACCGAGGTTATTGTAGACGGCTTTGATTTTGACATCGAATATCCCTCAACTGGTATGTGATCTCTTGTGCTCTTTTTCTCTTTTATGCAAAAATCTGACGATTCGGCCAGATTCTTCTGCCGGATACATTGCAATGATCAATAGACTTCGCACCAACTTCGAAGGCGCGAACAAGACATACATTATCACCGGAGCACCTCAATGTGTGGTCCCAGATGCAAATATGGGGGACATGATCACTGCTGTTCAATTTGATGCACTTTTTATTCAGTTCTACAACACTGCCTCCTGTTCCGCCCGCACTTATGTTGATGCTGACGGGGCTTCTAACGGTTTCAGCTATGATACCTGGGCTACTTACCTCGCCGACGGCGCAAGTGCAGATGCAAAACTATATATCGGCCTTCCCGGGTCTGAGGCTGCCGCAGGAAGTGCTCAAGACTACTACCTCACTCCTGCGGAAGCCGAACCGTTCATCGACGACTTCTTTTGTCGCGATAGCTTTGGAGGGATTATGATTTGGGAAGCTACAGTCGCCGAGGCCTCCGTTACCGACGGGCTGACTTACTACGAATCCATGAAAGCAATCTTGATCGCGGCTGAAGCAAGCGGTTGCAACGGATCAAGTGCGTCGACGTCGGCGTCGGTGTCGGCATCAACAACCAGCGCTGGTGGAAACTTCCTCCAGAGCACGACATCCGCCACTACAGCAGCCGCCACGGGTAATTATAAAGTTAGCACCGATGGCAGTTGTGGCGGTGATGTTACGTGTCTCGGTGACAGTGTAGGGCAGTGCTGTTCTGAATATGGCTATTGCGGTTCCAGCAGCGCTTACTGCGGTACGGGCTGCCAATCAGAGTACGGCATCTGCGATAGCACATCTGAATCTGTCACGTCAGTTTCGTCTTCCGCTGCAATTGTCCCAATCTCCAGCTCCAGTGCTGTCGTTGTCGTACCATTATCTTCAACGTCGGCATCAACAACCAGCGCTGGAGGAAACTTTCTCCAGAGCACAACTTCAGTCACTACAGCAGCCACTACAGTAGCCACTACGAGTAATTATAAAGTTAGCACCGATGGCAGCTGTGGCGGTGATATTACGTGTCTCGGTGACAGTGTAGGACAGTGCTGTTCTGAATATGGCTATTGCGGTTCCAGCAGCGCTTACTGCGGTACGGGCTGTCAATCAGAGTACGGCCTCTGCGATAGTACATCAGAATCTGTCCTAAGCTCCAGCTCCAGTGCTGCGCAAACCGTCACAGTGAGAGTCTCGTCCGTCAGCTCATCATTCGTGACTAGTGTCACGTCAAGTGTATCTAAGAGCGCGTCAGTTGCTCCTGGTGTCCCTGATTCTTCGTCTGATGGTAGTTGTGGAAATGGCGTCGGCAAGTCCTGTACAGGAGGCTCCTGCTGCTCTAGGTGGGGATGGTGTGGCAGCGGTGATGCGTGGTGTGGCGCCTATTGCCAGGTTGGATATGGGTCTTGCGATTAAGCTTTTCCAAGTCTATATATTCTGATTTCCTTTTTGGGGTTTATTAGAAGGCATCTTTTACGGCGTTGGTGGGACATCTCGTACATTGCATATATTGCTACCCAAAACGGCCTCTTCTTAGTCATTGCCTTCTTATTACAGCTTTCACAAGCTTATATATATATGTATATATATAACGTTAACCAAAATACCACATCTTACATATATTCATGGTCTATCTAGATGTAGACACCTATTATAAAGAAGCCCTTTGGGGACGAGTAGCAAAATCTATCTAAGAGATTTCCATGAATGCAGCTGCAATTTTCCGGATTGTTGAAATCGCCCAAACAGTGGAAGATGTTCCCGACAGAGAGATCGACTAGATCCCTAATTCAACTACATATATGCTACATTGTCTAATACCCATTATAGTTCATCTACCTTGTGAGAAGGCTCCACAGCTTCAAGAGTTCTACTCTTCGAATTTTTAATTTCATCATTTTCGTTCGCCACCTCACCCAATCTCTTCCTCTTTCTATCAACCGCTGCAATTTCATCGTCGTATACATTCCACTCCGGAACCTGCCTTCTAGCACGGTCAAGTTTTGGCTCTTTCGTTAATGGATTGTTACAGAGATCAATCGTTTTTGCGTCTTTTAAGCTCTCGTCGCTGCACCACGTTTCACACCACAGCCACTCTTGCGGTAAACTATGGATCGGAAGGACCATCTGCATATGGTTAGGAAGGTCCTGGTCGAGGTTTGATAAGCTCCCTGGATCCGCACTGAGGTGGTGATATTGCTGCCGAAGTCTGTCACCAGCAGCTATTTGCCTGAAGCGGTGAAGATCAACAACGTAAAGCGCACTGATGTGGTACGGATGGCCCTTGAGAAAGTTTTTCCAATAACCCTGCTTCCAGAATCGAAATCCTTCCATCTCTGTCCGACTATCGCACATGGGCGTGAAGCCATACGGAGCACCCTTGAGATCGTGGTTGACTAGCTCGATCATGTCGGTACGAACGATTTGGTCAGCGTCAACGAAAATAACTTTATCGAGAGATAGGGGGAAAAGAACATCGAGAAATAGGATCTTGTAGCCCCAGATTTCACGTTGTTTCTCGGGTTGCGCACGTAGCCAGTGCGGCCATTTGTACGTAACCATCTCGTATTGGAAGCCATATTCGGCAGCGAGATGAGGAATAAAGTCCTTGAACGAAGGGGAAAGGAACTGCTCGATGAACCAGAACTTTACGGTGTGGTCTGTATGCTTCATCACACTAACCATCATGATGTTTAGCATGCGTTCGTAAAGGTGGCCACTCGCAACAGAGAAAATGTTGATATCTGCGTGCTCTACAGTCTGGGCTTCTCCCGTTCCCTTTGCCCAGCCAAGGATACTCTCGGTGAACTTGAGGCCTCGAGCTACGTAGGCCTTAGTAGAGTTTGTCTTTGCCTCAAGCACGTCTTCTTTTTCTTGGCCAGGCTTGCGAGAAAGGCGCGGATACAATGTTGTGCCTTGGAAGCTCAGAAGCGCGACTTCGGTCGTCTTATCTCCTTCAACAGGGCTCCAGCCGGTCTGCCCTAGGCTATCAATTTTGAATATCTCAGAGCTACGCCCACTTTGCAAAGCAATCTTGTAATATCCAGGATTGGCTTTGAACTGGAAGTAGCCAAGGTTAGCCATGATAATGGTGTCGGCAACGTGCGAGTCTCTTTCAGTGCTTAAGACGAGCTGTGCACCTCTCGGAGCTTCCCCGTTAGCCTCGTGCGAGTGACCCTCAATAAGAATATGTTCCAATTCATACAGCGCATCAACATTGCCCTTGGCGTTGCTCAATTTGACATTATCGAGGTCGTAGATAGATTCTTTTGGCGCGACGAGCCAAGGTGCAGGCACATCCATACCTACAGTCAATAGGGCTTCTTGAGGAACTGAACTGAAGCTAGCGCCAAGATTCTTCAAACTGCCACTCTCGTCAAAAGTGGGTTTTGAGTCCAAGACATATCTATAAAATCGCTTGACTGGGAGCTCTTGGAGACGGTCCTTTGGATTGAGATATAGCTTTAAGTAGACACCGTCAAGCTCAGATAGCACTTTGATAATAGGAATTAATCGCTGTGCTTGTTCACTTGCGGGGTCGACTGTCACGACTAGTCGAATACTAGCTGTAGCAGCATCGCCAACTTCGATAGCCGTATGCTCCGATTTCCAAACATCGAATGAATTAATCCGAAGTGATGAAGCTTGCTCAAATATCCCATCAGGGATGTCAGAAATCGATGAGCTAGCTACAAGAGAAGAGATTTTAGCTCCTGCTAAAGGATTGGCAATTTTATCGGATATGTGCATAGACTCCATTGCAGCATAGACTGGAGTAATCCTCTTCGTACGTTCAAAATCCAGAAGCTGTACGAAATCTTCTAGGCTAAATTCCGTTGAAGATGGAATATGCCCGATTAGTCGTCCATTGAGCAAAAGACCATGTTGACCAGCTTCAAGGCCAATCGCTTGGATGAGTCTCTGGGTCGCTGTCCAGTAATTCAACAAGCCATCTTGATCGTATTCATCAGCACCTTTGGAAGCCAATTGTATGCTCTCTGGGATATTAGCTAGTTCTTCCGCATTTACCAATACCGTGGACTTCTTCTCTTTCGTATAAACATAGATGTCTCTGGCTGCGTCTGCCGACCCCAGATTTTGGAGAAGCACAACCTCGACGGCAGGGTTTAGTTTCCGGAACTCAACAACAGTTGCTAGAAGCTCTTGCCCTTGTATGGTACCGAGATCAGTAACCACAATCATGTGAGCCCAATCAAATTTAGGCGCAGATGAGTCTGCAGGCAGAACTAGCAAACTATCAAACACTTCCGAGTGATCCGAATAGAGTTTATTAACGTTGTATATCTTTAAAGTGTTCTCATCCTCGGGGATAATAAGAGGATTTCGTCGAACAGCTGCTTGGAGTAGGAAGGATGCTGGAATCGAGTGTTCATCGTGTATGATATTTTCAAAGACCCCACGTTGGATTGATTGTAGATCTATACTCACACGATTGCTCATCGCCTGTAACCAATTACCACTTCGCGGTAGTGCTATGCCATTGATAAAAATGAGAGGTATCTTGCCATCCGCTGCAAGCCTAGATACCCACTTTTGAGAGCTAGCAATGCGTTGCTGATATTCATCGGCATTTAATACATCTTCTAAGGAGCTAGAAAGTTTGTTATTTCGAAGATTTCGTCCTATAAGTGATGATTCAATGGTTTTAGTTTTAGGAGACGATGTCGTCTTCGTTTGGTATGAGGTCTCAAGATAGGCCAAGGCCGCCGAGATCCCATAGCTCTCGAGTAAATAGTACACTACCTTGGCTTGGGCCTCTGCTCCTGGGCTAGCAGTTAGCGGTACTAGACCAAAGCGGATTGGAATTTTTCGTTTGACGAATGCCTGGATCTGATCAACGATAAGGTATACGTCTTGGGGGTCATGTAGATCCACGGGGAGAATGAGATTGAAAATGTCTCGCCGCACTGCGGGAATTTGCCCAGGATAGGTTCTCTGTAAAAGCTACAATATATTAGCAATGCATTGCATCCGTCTAACGGAAGCACTTACAGCTTTCAGTTGTGTAGGCCATTCCGCATATCGCTTATCCTTCTCAATGTCATTCATCCAGATTATTACATTGCCGCCTTCTTGCGTATCCCTCCAATCAAATCTTTGTGGCTCATCATCTGCTTTTACAACAGCTACCTCTTGGTGTGAAAGAAGGGCGATAGCTTCTGGACCAGTCAACCCAAGCTCTCGAAAATCATTTATGAGCTTTCTCTCTCGGCGCAAGAGATCAAGAATAGTGAAGGCGTCTATCTGTCTTTCGGTGATCTGAATACCATTGATCCATAATACGTTTAGACCAGGGGGCACCATCAATCCACGGTTATACAAATGCTCGGTGAGGAAACCTGATGATGTATTATAAGCAGCCATAGCAGTAGTGAACTTCGGAAAGTCTTGTGTCAGCTTTATAAGTGTCTCAAATGGGATTTCACTCTGCATAACGAAACTTGATGCCTTCAGTCCAAGGGAAACCAGTTCAGATGTCGAAAGAGGTTTTAGGTCGGCAAGCTCCTGGTCTTCTAGATTGACCTCTACATTTATCAGAGGAGAATCGGGCTTGGCATCTTCATCTCGATCATCAATGACAATATAATCTGTTCTTTTCAGAGCGAGCTCGACGCCATATCCGCTGATTATAAGAGGAACAGAATCTTGAGTAAGTGACTTTCTATGGCGGACGCGATATGAAGTCTTTCCTTCTCGAGCTGTTGCAATCAAGGTTTTGTGGAACTTTTCAAACGATGGTGATGTTATATCGGCATAGAGAATAGATGCAGGTGCTGATACGTTTCCTTGAATTCGATCGAATTGGAGTTGTTGGGGTTCTCTGTAGTTGAAGTCAGCGTCATGAGAGCGTAAACGGCTTATGAAACTTACCCTTTCATTTTGGTATCGCCATATACTTCATTCAAATATGGAGAGCAGTATTGCCTTTCATTGAAAAGCACCCAATTTTGGCATGACGTATCTTGCTCCGCCTTGAGGGATGGTTCAACCGCAGTATGATAGTAGTGGTAATGTGCTTCAATTCGAGGAGCTGCAGTACGCAATGAAAGGGCAAGTTGATATGACGAGAGTGTCTGTGTATCCATATGACCATCATCTTGCAGAACCTTTATAAATAAGTCGTAAGTTTCCTTGTTCGTAGTTGCCGCAGCAAAATAACCATCCGCAATTCGATCGAGGAGAGGAAAGTAAGAGGTTGCATTTTCGTCGCCAGCAGTCTCCCTGATTTCGCTATTAGTACTTTACTTCTGTGAGGATATAGGTGCCTACAAAAGTTCCAAGAGGTAGGGTGCAGATGCGAATGATGTCTTTAGCGCAACATTTATGCTAGGACTTGCTACGGCGCATATAGAATGTAGATAAATAGCAGCTAGAAGAGCTCCAGCGAGGCCCCAAGGAATCTTTAATTGCCCCATCCTATCGATTGACAACTTCAGCAGTTCAAACGCGAGGAAGCTGGTGTGATCACAGAGGTACTCCTCCTAAAGGAGAGCTTCAAAATGTTTAGAGGTTGAGTATATGGAATAGTTCTCCGCCAGCGGAAGGAACCGCTGTTTCTTCAACTTAGCAGCACTCCTCTTAACGCATTTTTGAATGACAATAAAGGATTCGTATTCACAAAATCAACAAGGCTGACAATGCTGTACATCGAGTAAATCTGGACACATCGTCGAATGCTCCGTGACGAGGCTGAATATTTGCCTAAGGCATAACTCCACATTTACATTAGCGTTGGCGAGATGCCAGGTGTGCGTCGCGGCGAACCACACATTTCAACATACCGGAACGTCGAGCTGTCCTATACTTTGCACTTCTAGGTCTTCCCAACGCAAGTGACCAATTTCACCTCATATTGGACCCTACGATTGTTTCAATTCAACAGTGTGCCCAACGTTCTTGATGCGCGTAGCTTAAGCGTTACCCTCTTTACCCCTTCTCCAACCTTCTAATATGGCGTCCTCCCCTAATATGTTGACTAAGGTAAGCTCCCTATTTCTTTCATAGATGGACATTAAGGTTGTCCCAGAGTCACTAACACATTACGTCACTTATAGTTCGAGTCGAAGTCTTCAAGGGCGAAAGGCATAGCCTTCCATCCCAAGAGGTCTGTTTCTATCCCTGCCGCAAGTAACTCAATGCTGATCAATTATAGGCCATGGATCCTCGTGTCTTTGCATTCATCGACTATTCAGCTATGGGATTACCGAATGGGAACACTGATTGATCGATTTGAAGAGCATGATGGGCCAGTCCGTGGCATTGACTTTCATAAGACACAACCCCTCTTCGTGTCGGGTGGAGACGATTACAAGATTAAAGTCTGGTCCTATCAGACGCGGCGCTGTTTGTTCACGCTGAACGGGCATCTGGATTACGTTCGAACTGTCTTCTTCCATCATGAGTTGCCTTGGATCATTTCAAGTTCCGATGATCAGACAATTCGCATATGGAACTGGCAGAATCGATCCCTAAGTACATCTTAATAAGCCGGAGGGTATATTGTTTACTAACAGAACCTCAGTATGTACGATGACCGGCCATAATCATTACACAATGTGCGCGCAGTTCCATCCTAAGGAAGACCTTGTGGTATCAGCCTCGCTTGATCAGTCTGTTCGCGTTTGGGACATTTCAGGTCTACGAAAGAAGCACTCAGCACCAACATCGATGACATTCGAAGATCAAATGGCACGCGCAAACTCGAATCAGGCAGATATGTTTGGGAACACAGATGCTGTGGTTAAATTTGTTCTGGAAGGACACGACAGGGGTGTCAACTGGGTTGCTTTCCATCCTACATTGCCACTGATCGTATCTGCGGGCGACGATAGACTCGTGAAGTTATGGCGTATGAGCGAGACGAAAGCGTGGGAGGTGGATACTTGCAGGGGCCATTTCCAGAATGCGTCTGGTTGCCTTTTCCATCCACATCAAGACTTAATACTTTCCGTTGGTGAAGACAAGACTATCCGGGTATGGGACTTGAACAAGCGGACCTCAGTTCAATCATTCAAGAGAGAGAACGATAGATTCTGGGTTATCGCTGCTCACCCAGAAATCAATCTCTTTGCTGCCGGACATGATAATGGTGTTATGGTCTTCAAGCTCGAGAGAGAACGGCCAGCGTCTGCAGTTTATCAAAACAACCTCTTCTTCATCAATAAGGATAAGCAAGTTCGCTCATATGATTTCACGAGAAATCTCGAAAGCCCAACTTTAGAGGTATTAAAGAAGCTAGGCAGTCCTTGGGTTCCTCCTAGAACACTTTCATATAACCCCGCAGAGCGCTCAGTTCTGATAACATCTCCTGCTGATGGTGGAACTTACGAGCTTATCGTTTTGTCTCGTGATGGTAATGGCGTACCCGATGAGAAGGACAAGAAGCGCGGACCGGGAAACGCAGCTGTCTTCGTAGCTCGCAATCGCTTTGCCGTCTTCAACCAGGCCGCACAGCAGATTGATATCAAAGATCTTGCGAACAATACCGCCAAGACCATCAAGCCTCCACCTGGAACTACAGACATCGTTTTCGGCGGTACTGGCAACCTTTTGCTTATCACACCGACTGCTGTGCACCTCTATGATATTCAACAAAAGAAAAGTGTCGCTGAACTTACTGTGAACGGCGTGAAGTACGTTGTGTGGTCAAATGACGGGCTTCATGCTGCTTTACTTAGCAAGCACAACGTGACCATTGTGACGAAGACGTTAGAGCAGGTTAGCACGCTTCACGAGACAATCAGAATCAAGAGCGCAACATGGGATGATGCTGGCGTGTTACTCTACTCAACTCTAAACCATATTAAGTACACATTACTTAACGGAGATAATGGAATCGTTCGGACTCTAGATCAGACGGTCTACCTTGTTAGGGTTAAGGCGAGAACAGTGTATTGTCTCGATCGAAAGGGAAAGCCTCAGGTTTTAAACATTGACCCTACAGAGTATCGTTTCAAGCTAGCACTCGTCAAGCGCAACTACGAGGAGATGTTGCAGATCATTAAGAACTCGAGTCTTGTGGGACAGAGCATCATTTCATATCTACAAAAGAAGGGATACCCCGAGATTGCCTTACAGTTCGTCCAGGATCCTCAGACACGCTTCGAGCTAGCTATCGAGTGTGGGAACCTTGATGTTGCTGTTGAAATGGCTAAGCAACTGGACAAACCTAAACTCTGGACTAGGCTCGGAACCGAGGCTCTCGCGCACGGTAATCACCAAATAGTCGAGATGGCGTACCAGAAGCTCAGGCAATTCGATAAGTTGTCATTCCTTTATTTGGGTACTGGAGATGAAGCCAAGCTCGCTCGTATGGCTAAGATTGCCGAACACCGTGGCGACTTCACTGCTCGTTTCCAGAACGCCCTGTACCTTGGAGATGTAAATGACCGAATTCAAATATTTAAAGAAATTGATCTTTGTAAGTGTACCATTTAATATTTATAATAAATCTCACTAATGTATAACAGATCCACTGGCGTACATGACAGCGAAAGCTCATGGCCTAACAGAGGAGTGTGAAGGTATCCTCGAAGCAACTGGACTTACAGAGGATCAAATTACACTTCCTTCAATCGGAGCTCCAATTTCTACCCCAAAACCTATCGTATCTACCTTCAAAGCTAACTGGCCTACAAAGGCTACTTCTCAGTCTTTCTTCGAAAAAGCACTGTTGGGACAAGTAGAAGGCCTTTCCCTAGAAGACGAGCCTACATCTACCTCCAATGGCTTCTTCGATGATTCTGAAGATATTGGTGCTACTAAGAATGGTGATATTGATATTGAGGAGGATGATGAGGCTGCCGGTTGGGATATGGGCGATGACATCGTTCCTGATGTGGAGAGTGAATTTGTCAATGTCGACAGCGCTGATGCTGGTGTTGGCAGCAGCGAGGCAGAGCTATGGGCACGAAACTCACCCCTTGCCGCAGATCATGTGGCCGGTGGATCCTTTGAGACAGCCATGCAGTTGCTCAGTCGCCAAGTCGGCGCCGTGAACTTTGCTCCATTGAAGCCTCGCTTCCTAACGATTTACAAAGCTTCAAGAACATTCCTTCCAGCTTCTGCGGGCTTACCGCCACTCGTCAACTATGTCCGTCGAACAATCGACGAGACGGATCTTCACAGCGTCCTGCCTTTCATTCCTGATGATCTCGAGTCCATTGCGGCAGGTGACCTACAGAAAGGATATGATGCTGTTCGTACCAACAAGTTAGAAGATGGTGTCGCTATCTTCAAAAAGATCCTCCACGCTCTCCTCGTTAATGTCGTCTCAAATCCCTCGGAAATCAGCGAGGCGAAAAAGGTCATTACAACAGCATCAGAATACACGGTTGCCATTGCTATTGAGCTCAGCCGTCGTAAACTCGGCAGCAATGATGAGATTGCCAAGTCTCCGGAGAAGCTGAAGCGAAGTCTTGAGCTATCGGCATATTTCACGATTCCAAAGCTCGAGGTTCCGCACAGACAATTGGCTCTCATGAGCGCTATGAAGCTTGCATATACAAACAAGAATTTAAGCTCTGCATTAAGCTTTGCAAACCGGATTCTTGCCAATGGTGGCGGTGCCAAAGTCTTAGAACAGGTAAGTACCCTCCAGTCAACATGATAGGAGACCGCTAACAAGCATGTCTACAGGCCCGGAAGATCAAGGCTCAATGTGAGCGTAATCCTAGTGATGCTCAGGAAATCGAGTTTGACCAATTCGCTGAGTTCGATATCTGCGCTGCGTCTCACACGCCTATCTATGGTGGAAGCTCTTTTGAGGTTTGCGCATTCGACGGAAGTAAGTACCAGTCAAAATACAAGGGTACTGTATGCACAGTCTGTGAGGTATGCGAGGTTGGGAAGCATGGAAGCGGCTTGAAGCTTAGTGCGTAGATATACCGGGGGCTTGTTGGCAGCAATTGGAGTTCGGAAAAAGTAGATCAGTGCTACAGCATGTGAGATTAGTGATATAATCGTGAAGATATCATAAATATTAAATGAAGAGGTCATGTGATTTCGTGATATTCTTCCGAAGCGCCTCAGCAATGATTTCTAGAAGTACAGGTGCCCGCACATCCCATGCTCTATACAATTGTTTCCAATTCCCGAGCATAGCCCAAAGTGTTCTCAATTGCCATTTGACTCAGCTCCTTTTCTCCTTCGCCATCAGCCAGGATACCCTCTTGCTGCTGCGGGAAATAGATTCTCCCATCCTTGATAACCCACCCTCTGCTCTGCGCAAACTGTACCACGGCGCCCTCGCTTTCGAGGAACAGCAGATTTTTTGTTGATGAGATTGGAAGAGATGGGTATGCGCGTTCGCTGCACGAGGCAATTTCCGCACGGATTCGAGGAATGAGGATCTATGGGGATAGGCCGTTAGCGACACACTTTTGCCAGGACCAAATGGAAGCTGCATACCTCGGAGAAAACCGCATACTCCTCGCTTGGTACCTCTCTACTCGCCATAGCTTTCCATACTCTATCGTAGCTTCCCTCCATCAACCATCTTTCTAGCCGGACTGGATATCCCAAATATCGATCACTCTCCACATCTGCACCTTTATCCCCCAACCGTACCTCCAGGCCCTCAAGCTCTGTATGGAATCCCGCGTAATCACCGTTGACAAGTAGAAGTAGGAGATATAGTCCCGTAATCTTTGTCCGCTCGCTCTTCTCGCCGCTTAACACATCAGCTGGTAGGTCGTAGAACGGCTGCAGCTGATTAACAAAGCGCGTGAAGGCATCGGGGTCTTTGTTGCGGATTGATATGAGAGCTCCGGTCTCGAAGACGTCTCTTGCAGCGACGAGGACGGACTGGGGAGTGTTGGGTGTTGGGGTCAGGGCCTGAAGCTTAAGGAGCAGGAGTTTTGCCTTGGACAGCAGAGAGGACGAGGTGGCATAGTCGCCTTTCGAGGCTTTTAGCTTGCGGAGCACATCGTGAAGGTCTCGTTCGGCCATTTCCAGGATGCGATGATACGTGATGAGAAGGAGCCGGGTTGTGAGACTCAAAACAGATGATGTGAGGATGCTGGAGCTGGAGCTTGAGCTGTTGCCGTGGCTAGATTAGCAAGCGCGCAGTCGCTCGCTTCGGTTTAGGCGCTGGAATGGCATCACTGCGCAAGCTTAAATGGCGTCTATCAGCCTTCTCTGCTGCGGGATACAGCCTCAGCCTCGCGCTCCTTGAGGATTTATGATGCACAGTACCTACCTTAGTAAATGATAACCAGCGACCAAATTTATCCCTCGCCTTGTGCTGTATCTGTTCTACCTAAGGGAGTGGCGGGGCTTTTTATAGGTAAAAAGTAGTAAATACCACTCAAGTTTCACGACATACTTCGCAACAAACGTTCTTTTGCAGTTTACTCATTGAACAAACATTATGCAAGCGTGACGATGCCCGCGTACGACGTCTATAATATATATCCCGTTTGCTATGACGACATGGCAAGTTGGCAGGTATCTTGGAGATCTTCAGATCGGGAAAAGGAGAACTTATTCGCAGACGGAGTACTTTCTCCTGGAGCAGGTGGATCGTGTCTACTGAATCAGCTCTATCGCTATTTCGGTTGACCCGAGGCCTAAATCAATAGCGGACTTAATGACATAGTGTATTGCTTTAGTGTCTCAGCAAACAATTTTAAATTCAGACTATTCCAGAGGGTTACACTCATATAAAGGACAAAGGGCGGCGCCGTACCTTTTCTCTTTCACCTTCATCAACTTGAGTCAAATGCTTTCTGCCCAGAAACTCACCAAGGCCCGAGACAAGAATGTCCTCCTACCATAATCAAGGAGTGAATGATGCCCGTTCCGGGCAAGCTCAGGGTCAGCCGTGGCACGGTCCAGGCTATGCGAGGCAACGAGGTACGTTTGGCTTTTAATAGATCACAGACACAGCAGAAACTCGAAGGAGCTGCACTTGACTGGTGCTGGCTACGTCCTGCTGGCTGCGGTAAGACGTTGGGGATAATGCCAACAAACACCAGTACTGGGGGTGTTTGCACGTCATTAATAGCCAGAGTCGCTCTTGTTCGACACGTCGAAGTACAAAGACGCTGTGCAGGCTGGCAGGCTGGCAGGCTACTTAACCAGCTTCCTGGCTGATATATTCGGCGAGCAGGTAGCGTTTCATCCAACAACAATCAGTACCAATACAACAACATGACGTCTTCGGGGTATCAAGGTTCCAAGTTAGCGGCTACCTTCTATCCCGGTGGTGGGGATGATTTCCTGATGCCGGAAGTCATTTCTCCATCTCCACAGCGGTATGTTCAAGCCTCGTTTGTCCCAAGCAATTGCGCAATTATTAAGGAGGCGAAACTGATCGAATATCTTTGGCTTGTAGATTAATGCCAGAGGTGCCAGCAAATATGCAAGAGGGTCTGCAGCGTCTCGAACTTGAAGCAAACGGGCCTCGAGGGCTCGACCGGACGAGCTCGGTATCAACAGTTTCGTCAATCGGCGTGGACTATAGCACCCCGCGCGGTGTGCCACAGGTACAAAATAATCAAGATGCAGGTCCACGAGGATACACGGCGAAATACGAACATACAAATGCTTCTGCTTATCAGAACGCTTACAGCAGAAGCCGATCTGATCCGCACAAGAATTACACAAACTCTCACGACGTTCCATTCCCTTCACCTTTTCCGAAACTACAAAATGCCGGACCGAATGTGCCGCCATCTGATGATGAGAAAGAAGAGGTCCTTGAGAGTGCGAGGCCGCTAGTTCTGAACTCAAATGATCCAGAGATGCAGTTGGCTTGGGCTCAAGATGCTCTTCTTTGGGTAGAGACTGCTGTGCAACGTCGACTACAAGTTTCTGGAGATCAAGCAGGCAGACCTACCACTCCGAATGTTGAACATCAATTACGAGTCGATGCGATTAGTATCGTCAACTTCTTAGCTGAGCAGTCGCATCCTAAGGCCGAGTTTATGAAGTCCACCTGGCACGAGTTTGGGAGGTTTGGGTATCCGCTAGATAGGAAGGAGGCATTTCAGGGATACCGAAGAGCTGCAGAGAAAGGTTATGCTAGAGCAGAGTACCGTATTGGTACGCAGTATGAGGCTATGCATGATATGGGGAAGGCAATTAAGCACTACATGACTGGTATCTCCATGGGAGATTCAGCTTCGAACTACCGTTTAGGTATGATGACTTTACTTGGTCAACATGGACAACAGCAGGACTACAGGCTCGGTATTGAGAGAATACACTACGCAGCGGATACGGCAGATGAGAATGCTCCACAAGGAGCTTATGTCTACGGGATGTTGCTTACAAAGGAGCTACCCAATATCGAGGTTCCTGACGCCGTTTTGCCACTGAACATCGAGCAGGCCAAGCTTTTCATCGAGAAAGCAGCCTACCTGGGGTTTTCCAAAGCGCAGTTGAAGATGGGTCAAGCGTATGAATTGGAGTCTTTAGCTTGCCCATTTAATCCTGCACTGTCTCTCCATTATTTTGCTCTTGCAGCACGTCAGGGTGAAGCAGACGCAGAATTGGCGGTTAGCAAGTGGTTCTTGTGTGGCTTTGAGGGCGTTTTCGAGAAGAACGAAGAACAAGCCTTTGCATACGCCCAGCGTGCAGCACAGAACGGGTTGGCCGATGCAGAATTTGCTATGGGCTACTACTATGAAGTCGGTATCCACGTTGCCACAGATATTCGACAGGCAGAGATATGGTATCAAAGGGCTACTGATCATGGAAATGCCGATGCGCCTGGCAGACTCGGGGGGATAAGACAGAACCTGACGTTATCAAGGAAAGATCATGAACAAATAGCGATTACAAGGATCAAGTCACAGTACGGTTCTCGTCGTGGAGCGCGGCCTGACCGCTTTAAGGAACGGCAACCACCAATGCCAGTTATGGTTGAAGACATAATCGATATGCCAGATCATAATGCTTCACGTTCAAGGCCTAGCTCCAATGAAGCTCCGGCTGTGCAGAGTAATGGATATCCAATAATTAGACCAAGGTCTGCTGCCCCTTATCCCGAGGATGTCAGGTCTGGCAATACCCACAATCAGTCAGCAGCAGCATATGGTAATTCAACTATGCGCCCTTTGACCGGGCCTCCAGCAGACAGGCCTGGTTCGGCTTTTGGCATCAAAACTCTTCATCCAGATAATTATAGGCACGATTCCAATTCTCCCTCTCGACCGAATTCCAGCGTAGGTAATATGAGCGCGCCGCAAGGAGGTAGTAACCCACAGAGAAGAAGAGAACTTTCCACCGCCTGGGAGCCTCAGCAGCCAGCTTCTTATCGACGAGATGTATTTCCCAATCGCCAACCTAATCTACCTCAGGTAGAACCAGTCCGTCCATATGACAACAGCCAGGGTCGGAACAGGCTACAGAAGCCAGGGTCGAATATGGGCAACGCTCAGCCATCATTGCCACAGAATTCAGGACCTGGATATCCTATCACGCCCGTAGTTCCTAAAGCAAATTTGACACCCGGGACTCAAACACGATATGACGGTTTGCCATCTACTCCTTCTCCTCACACGCAGGCCCGATACGAAAGATCCGAGCCAATGCCGCCACAGACCGCGAGCCGAGCTTCACAGCGACCGCCAAGTGCGCAGACTCAGTCGTCGGCAGCGTCGTACCCACCTCCTCGAACAGCCTCGGCTACTCCATCAACGGCTTCTGGCACGTCAACACCGAAACCAGTGAAGGAGGGCCCGAAGACATTCGACGAGATGGGTATCCCGAAGCAGAAGAATGAAAGCGATTGTGTAAGTTCATTGTTTCACGTATACTCAATGTAACGCTGCTGACTGAGCCCTATAGTGCGTAATGTAAAATGCATCAGCTTTATGATGATTTATGATCTTACGATTAGAGGCAGTCTTCATAGTTAAACGAGGGTAATTGGGCATATAATGTGTAGCCAGTGAGCACATCGGGGCGAGCAATGAATGGAATGCGACAGGCATTATAGTGTACAGTAGCAAGAGCGATACCCATGGACTCAGACCTGTCATAATTCCGAGCAATCAGGCTCATAGCTGAGCGTAGCTAGAGCTACAGGCGAGTCGCGATGACACTAAGCAGACCTCGACGACCCTAATAAACGAAATATAAGAGACTTCAGTGAATGACATGCCAACGTATACCTTACTTTCCCACCGGCTTTGAATCGATAGACAGAGAACGGGCGAGGACTGAGCAGTGCAAGAAGGCCGCACCATCGTGGGTTGCAATATGCGAGATTTTCCCATTGAACACGACCACATTTGTACTTTGAGTGAGAAATAACAGAGAAATATAGCGAGAGAGAGAGAGAGAGAGGGAGTCAATGAATGATAAGCAGAGGTGATTGGAATCTCGCAGCTCAGCCTTGATCATTGTATTTCCGGTGGTTGCAGTGGCAAGTCATGTATGTGTTGCGGCAAGACGCGTCAACGGTCGGCAACACGACAACACAACAACACAACCAAGAAGATGCCGGCCACGTCGCGCTTCGACGCCCGGCTCCCACAGCCAAAGGACTGAGAAGAGGAGACTTGCAGGCCCCGAGCACAGAGACGACATATCGCCCGTTCCTGGAATGGGAGGAGAGGGGCAGGCAAGCCGGCGACAGAGCAGCGAAACAACCGGCATGGAACGGTCGCGCGCTCAAGAGAGATGTACTGTGCTGTGCTGTACAGTAACAGTAACATACAATAGAGTTTCAAATGGACGAGCACGCAGGCGACGCAGAAGGGAGGATATCCCGGGCAGCAAGGCAAGGCAAGGCATGACAAGAGAAGACGGTAGGAAAGGCGGGAGGAAATGAGGGCGGGCAGAGAGTCGTGAGTGGGAGTGGGAGCGGGAGTGGCAGCGGCAGCGAGGTATGTGACGGGTCTGTGACGGGTATGTGATGTGGCAGCCGCAGCAGTCAGGACAGACCAGCCGGGACAGGCCCGGACAGGCCAGCACCGGCCAGCACCGGCCAGCAGAGGCGCGCGCTGCTCTGATTGGCCACCCGCCAGCGCTCACCTCGCCGCGTGATGGCTGCTGCAAATCCTCCTGCTCCCGCGGCGCTGGATGTGGCCTAGCCCTGCCTTGCTGCTCGCTAGCGACTTGGTGATTCGATTGCTGCTGGCCCAGGACCCCGAGCTATTTAAGAAATCCATCCCCCGCAACCTGGTCTTGCTCGATTTTCCGCTCCCACGACACCGCCCGCTCTTACGCCGTCTACGATCTTGCCCTTCCGCATCCTTATATACTGCCGTCGGCCTGCCTCGACGTCCTTGGTCCCTTCGTGTATATCTTCGTACCACCCGCCCACTCTATCACCATGCCTCCCAAGAAGACCGACGCTGGCAAGCCCAAGACGGCCTCTGCTGCTGGCCACTCGTACCAGGTCAGCCCACGCCCGCTCCGCCCGCACAGCCATATCCATTGATTAGCACGTATTGCGTTGTGTCCGTCTACTGACAGTGCGCAGGACATGATTAAGGATGCCATTATCAACGTAAGTTGGCCGGCGCATGCGCGCGATTCGTTTTGTTGATGGTCGAGTCGCAACACATTGCGACCGATGGCAAAACAGCATCGCAATGCCAGTGAGGATTTGCTAACGCGTCTTTCTTCTGTAGCTGAAGGAGAGAAACGGCAGCAGGTTAGTACCTCCGTCTTGCAATTTGACGCGTCGGATTTTATTTGCGTGTTCACGGCGCAACTCGAGTTCCTAGCTGACCGTCGCTTCCCTCTCACACAGCCGTGTTGCCCTCAAGAAGTATGTCAAGGCCAACAACAAGATCAGCGCCACCGATAAGATGTTCGATGCCCTGTTTAACAAGGCATTGAAGACCGGTGTCGAGAAGGGCGAGTTCAACCAGCCAAAGGGTTAGTCGCGTGTCTTTCTCATATTTCTCGAGTTGTCGCATTGCACTTGCGCATTGCAACACCTGCGCAATGGCTCCAAACTATTAACGAGCTTCGTCGCCGTCGTGTTGTGCACATGTGTGCGCCCTTTCAACGTTTTATTTATCATATTTCTGTCGTTGTGTTGTAATCATGCTTGTCGCGTTCTAACATGACAACAGGATCTTCCGGCGGAACCAAGCTTGCAAAGAAGGAGCCAAAGCCAGCTGCTAAACCAGCGGCCAAGCCTGCTTCCAAGACAGCTGCGCCAAAGAAGGCCGCTGCACCAAAGGCCAAGAAGCCAGCTGCAAAGAAGGCCGCTGCACCCAAGAAGCCCGCTGCCAAGAAGGCTGCACCAAAGAAGCCGACCGCCACCAAGGCGAAGGCTGCACCCAAGGCCAAGAAGCCAGCTGCAAAGAAAGCCAAGACTGTAGGTATTCTTGTCGCTATCTCATGTATCACTTCTAATCATCCACAGGCCCCCGCTGTCGTTCCTAAGGCAGCTGTTCTCGGTAAGACCAAGTCAGGACGCGTCACTAAGACCACCCCAAAGACCGCAGTCAAGAAGGCCGCACCAAAGAAGCCTGCTGCAAAGAAGGCTACCCCAAAGAAGGCCAGTGCATAAAAGCTCACAGGCTAGCCTTTCTGTCTTTGTGTATATGGCGTTGTGGTAGGAGTTTCGACAATGTGGCTGTAAATATTCCACACGTGATTTTTTCAGGGTAAAGGATTACACGTTTTTGCTTATATTATGGGAAATGATGGTGGGAAGGCTGCGGTTATCATCAAGCTTGGTCCGGGTTCACATCATGTGCTGTGAAGATTGCCTTTGTACTCATGTAGGACCATGGCTTTGTTAGACACGAGTGGTGGGTGTAGGGGAAGGATCGATGACAATGCTATAGCATGCTGGGTTACTTGTACTTATACCAGAATCAATGATGTTAGATTCATTTCATTTTGGCTATACTGTATTTAATGACGCGTAGCCATGCAACGTGTGCTCTATAATACCAAAGGTAGAATGAGGAACCCTCTCGCTGGGCGCGTCTCACTTTGTTGTGTTTACATCGAGTTATTTCGGCCACCGCACGTGTGAGCCGACAAGCCCCCCACCAAGATTTTCCTGGTGCCGGTGCACAATCAATCAACAATTGGCCAATGTACTTTTGATAATGATTAAAACCCATGCTAACGATCTAAACTTTTGAATAAAATAATTCGATAAGTATTATTATTGCGTTGGAAAACGTGACATCACTGAACCTCCTGCAAAATATGATTTCGGGTCATTTCTGAAAATGAAATATCCACCGACCACAAATAATGAACGATCAACATTCCGAGGCCACCAAAAATCATGAAACCGGCAGGATACTTCCCAAGAGCACCCTGCAAGTATCCCAGGACACTAAAACGTATTCGCAACCAAAACTGAATTTGGAATATCCGGATTTGGAATTCTGGCTGCGCAGGCGTCTGCCACATCGTTTTCATCAATCACCGTCGATGGACCCCCTTGGGCTTCCTGGCGCGTCATACACCTGATTTGGCATGCTCGCAGGACCACACAGGCCTCATTCTCATGCTACTGCTGGCGATACATCTATTTCCACCGCACTCTATCTGTTCATTGTAACGTGACACGTTTCCAGAAGCTGGCAACAGCATCTGCCAGCACTGGTAAACAACACCGAAAGCTTGAACGTCGTCGGGGATCGGACCTTAACTTTTCCGGCTAGTGCGCTAGGCTGGCTAGTCACGTGGGCCACCTCTTATGAAGCCCGTGAAACAATTATGCGACTCTTGTTCAGACCGCCAGAGTCGAATGACAGCCGACTCATGGCATGATGGCGGTGGGAACAAAACGTGGATATGCCGGTGCCATCAGCGTCTGGCTATTGATAGATCTCGAGTGCATCTTTGAATATATCTTGAATCTCTGTGCTGGAATCGTATACTCGGCGTCGCATAGGAGCTGTTGCTTCTATTTGGTTTTCATAAACGAGCGACGCTAGCATATAGTATGGTTGACGAGGCATAATTCGGATTCATGTGCTAATCCGGGATCCATAACTCGAACTCATTTGCAACGTACTCTCCCCACAGAAGCGATAGAGACTTGCGACGGGGACAATTCGATACATAACCTGCACCATTATCAACATAGAGTGGCAGATATCTACCAAGGGGACGCGTGCCCCAGTAGGCCATCACACCCATCCTTCCGTCCCCTTTCGAACCCTCTGGATAGCTGGGTAACGACCGGAGCGATACTGAAGATTCGACGGGCGTTACTTGGCCATACTAGATCATTGAGATGCCCTCGTTCCTCCCTGATGATTCAGCAACCGGGAAATCATTGGATACAGCTTCGCTCGAGCCTCTCGGGGAGCTTCGACAATCACACGAGAAGGCAAACGGCAATTCGCGGCCTTCCCCTCGATTTCTTGCCAAGGGAAGCCTCGAACGTGGCATTGAGCAAACCGATGATATATATAGTGTGAAGCCCTCGATGAATGGTGAGATGTTCACTGATACGGGGCTGAACTCGATACCAAACGGGAGGTCGAGCGGCAGCAGCTGGGAGCACAAATTGTCACGAAACGGCAGTGCGCTCTCGGTCAACGGTGGTGGTGTCAATGGGCTGCCATTAGAGAATGGCAGAAAGAGCCCAGGGCTGCAGAATGTCTTACCGAGGCACAACCTGACGGATGGAGGCTCCAATGGGTCGTTTTATGGGGGGACCGTACAACCGTCGGCCGAGTCGTTTCCAAAACCACAAGTGAATGGTGACAGTGCCATACCTCCGATGCCTAAACGGGCCTCACCTCCACCGCCTATCACCGCGATACCGCAAAGTACGGGACCACTCACCTACAACGGTTCTCTTTCCCCCCCAACGCTATTATCAGAGACGCCCTCTCGTAGCCCCACCTCTTCACCACACCGATTTTCATCTCCTCCGGCATACCTTCCCGCAGGTACGGGAAACACACTCTCACCCACCATCTCCAACCAACACCCTGCCGGAGCCCAACTAAAACACCGCCATACCCTTCAAGTACCAAAGATCGGAGCTGGCCGCACATCTTCAGATGGTGCAGCATACTCGAGTGGACGTTTTTCGCCGACGACAGCCGGACGTAGGGGATCTTTAAGCCTGAACAGACGTCCAACACAAAGCATCCACTCGGACATTCCCCACGACGAGATAGTTCAGGATGACGATGCTATGAGGTGGGCCGAGGCAATACGGCAAAGGAGAGCGAGTAAGCGGAGGAGAAAAGACGAAGAGGATGACGACAGAGTGGTTGTTGGCACAAAAGTTGATCAGAATCATGTGAATTGGGTGACTGCCTACAATATGTTGACTGGAATACGCTTCACGGTGTCCCGAACCAACGCAAAGCTGGACCGGCCTCTGACAGACGCAGACTTTGAGGCGCGGCATAAATTCTCATTTGATATGTAAGTGCAAAAGCAGAGGAACCGAACCGCCATATTGTGTGGAAGCTGACTTGAAGTAGCACTGGAAACGAACTTACGCCGTCTGCGAAATACGATTTTAAATTTAAGGACTATGCACCATGGGTGTTTCGACACCTCCGTGCGAAGTTCAAGCTCGACCCCGCGGACTATCTAATGTCTTTGACTAGCAAATACATATTGTCCGAGCTTGGATCCCCGGGAAAGAGCGGCAGCTTCTTCTACTTTTCACGAGACTACAAATATATCATCAAGACCATACACCATGCCGAACATAAGCTCCTGCGGAAGATCTTGAAGGACTATTATAACCATGTCGAAAATAATCCGAACACCCTCCTATCACAGTTCTACGGCCTTCATCGGGTCAAGATCCCATATGGCAGGAAGATACATTTCGTGGTCATGAACAACCTCTTCCCGCCACATCGGGACATCCACCAGACCTTTGATCTTAAGGGATCAACAATAGGGCGAGACTTTAAGGAGCAGGATCTCAAACACAATCCTCGTGCTACACTTAAAGATCTCAATTGGCTGAGACGGAATCTTCATCTCGAGTTCGGACCCGAGAAGAAGACGATATTCATTGAGCAAATGGAAAAAGATGTTCATTTGCTGGAGAAGCTGAAGATTATGGATTATTCTATGCTTGTCGGGATTCATGACCTTGAGAAGGGTAATGTAGAAAACCTCCGTGATAAGACGTTACGGGTATTTCAACCTGGTGGAGACGTGCCATCTGATGAACAAGCACCACCTGGTCACCCAAACTTGATGAGAACACCGTCTAAGCTAGAGACTATAAAGAAGGCTCGAGAGCTTCGGCAGATTATCAAGCAAGAGAAGCCTATCCCCATGGGCCAAACCCTTTCGAGGATGCCAGATGAGATGGAAGAAAACACTACTAAGCGCGAGTTCACCTTCTATAGTAACGATGGAGGGTTTCAGGCTACTCATGAGGATAATAGCCCTGGTGATGTGATATATTACCTCGGAATTATCGACCTGCTCACTCACGTATGTATCAATTGTAATTATGCCTGTCCTAGCTAACATGATATAGTATGGCACTATCAAGAGGCTTGAGAATTTCTGGAAGGGTCTCTCGCATGACAAATCGCAGATATCTCCTGTTCCCTCGGTACCGTATGGCGAACGATTTATCAGCTTCATCACTGCCATTACGAAGTCTAGAGAAGAGGCCGAAAGGGAGGCTGTAGAGCAAGGCGAGACTGAGCCAAGTGGAGTAAGGTCTTCCGAATCTGCGAGGCACCAAAGGGAATCTTATTTGAGCCGTGCCTCGCATAGCGAGGATTCAATACACGATCGGACGATCCACACAGTGCGAACTCCAAGTGCTGAGCATTCAAATGATAGGGTAGGCACGACATTGCCTATTGTTGATGAGGTCGGCGAGTCATCGTCAACAGGCGGCAGAAGTGGCAGGAGTGGGAGCAGCAATGGCGAGCAGGACGGGAAAGGAGGCCGTCCTCCGACCCCACCGAAGGATAATGAACATCGGCCAACCCGCAGGGTTCCACCGAAGGAGCCTGAAGTAGCGAGGAGTAGCTCTTTCAACTCGATGAAGGATCTACCGCCTATACCAAAGGCACTGAGTCCAGAAATGATGGACGAAAGGGACTCAATTGTTGTTGCATAGGGAAACACCAGCATTAGTGTGGTTAACTGATATAATGAAAGAGGGGGATTCGACACTGCGTTACTTATGATACCAGTCATCTAGCGATTCGAGCGTTTGCATTGTCGTTCCCGGTGGATTAGTCGGGATTTCTCGTTTGTTTGTTTTCTCTTTTATCTTTGCCAGCCCCATCGGGCAAACTGTTTTCTTTTGCGTAATTGGGAAGGTTCATTAGAAAGAAAGAGAGTAGAAGGGGGAAAAGGGTCTCGTAATGGTGAGATTGATATTTTTTTTTGGTTTCGGGACGGCGACGTGGATGGGATTGTGTTGAACTGTAGGCTAGTTGAATGAATGAGAGATGCAGATTGAGGTCCTTCTGTCTGTTTTAGGGAATATGATCTGGCCCTTGGATGTGTGATTTGTCTTGCTGAACGTGATGTGATGTGATGTGACTTTGAAAGCCCGATCGATCTGAGGTCGTCCTCGGCTCCGCTTTTGCAGAGGAGAAGTCCGGTGGGAGCGGGAGCGAGAGCGAGAGCGAGAGTGAACACGGGGACGGGGTGTGATGCTATATCTAAACTTGTAATATGCTTTTTTTTCTTCTTTCTTTCAAGACTGCAGCAGAACCCTTTCCCACGACCACAACAGACCGGCCAAACAGCGCCGTCCGCAATCAGTAACCAGCACCGCCGCAGTTATTTTCTTTAAAAAAAAGGGGGGGCATCAGAAGCGCCCCCCCGAACCGTTCCCGCTCTCCACAAAACCCCTTCGGGACCCGCCCCGAGCAGGCCGCACCCGCGCAGATAGGATAGAGGATAGAAAAGGGGAGGAGAGGAGAGGAGAGGAGAGGAAGGGGCAGAACGGGCCGCTCCAACACCCCCCCGAGGCACAGCCGCTCTTCCTCCCACGTCGCGAGCTCTTCCGCACCCGGCAGCGCCAGCACGACCCAGGCCGAGGAGCTGGCGCGGCGCATGGAGGCCACGATCGAGGCCATGCGCAAGGAGAACCTGGCGGTGCCCGCCTACCTGGCGCAGATGGACCTGGCGCAGACGGAGGCGCGGAGGCCGAGGGGCGAGAACGAGGATCTGAAGACGAGGGCTGGGGAAATACGATGCTGGCGAGGAGTGTGTGCGCATGAAGGGGTTTCGGTTCTTCTGCTGTATGTGAGGGGGGGGGCGTGGCTGGGTGTCTGGGCGATGCTGTTGGCTTTGTGGCGGGGTCACAGGGCGATAGCGGGGACATCGGTTTGATGCGAGGGGTTGTGGGCTGGTGGGTGCATTTTTCCATGAAAGAAGAAGACAAGAGAAGCTACTTATGTACAATCCTATTCTCCAGGCCGCATGCTTCCATGCAAGCCTCCTGCCAGCCAGACTGGCCATCACACACAGCCGTACCACAGCGCATGTGGACTCAGTCTTTCGTCCCCGTCACCACCTCGCCGTTCGTAGCCCTCCCCGGCGCAACAGCCTGCTCGCCGCTCTGCGCCTGCCGCTCCCACTCCTCGGGCGTGTAGCACTTCGGCGTCCAGGCATGGATGGCTGCGATCTCAGCCTTGAGCGCAGAGTTGACGAGTCGATGTCTCGCCAGCGTCGTCTTCTTGACGAACTGCGCCGATACTATCACCGCGGAGAATGCCTGACCGCAGCCGCCTGGAATCCCCGTTAGATGGTGCTGTTGGACACGGCGGATGGAGCGTAGACGTGGGCGGAGAGGAGGGCAGGAAGGGGAGGGAGGATTGCTTACCTGACATATCCTCGATGTCGACCTGGGTCGCGCCTATTTTTTCTGCCAGAGTGGCTTTGAGACCAGCCTCGGTGACGCCGGATGAGGCTGCCATCGCAGGGTAGATGTGCTGGTTCTCTGGCCTTGGATGTCTCTCGGTTCTTAAAATTTCGGTTTTGGTCGTGGGCTCAGTTGTCGATAATCCGATAATCGTCATCGGCAAACAGTGCAAACAGGATGGAGGCTTGTGATGTTTGCTTCTGCCCCACCGGCCGGACATGATAGGAACCCGACATCGAGAGTGATGAGTATTTTGTTTGAGGGAGGTTTATATCAATAGGGTCATCTCGTTCTTTTACAGTTTCTACTTATTTCATTGTGCTTCTCGTTTTGTCGTACTGACACATCTCCTTATCCAAAGCCGCGGCGTTCATTAAGCATACTTGGAAATGTCGTGCACGTGCAGTAGCCACGCATATTTGATGTGGTTCTCATGTAAAACAACCGGCTCTTCTGATCTTACGGAATTGTCGATGACTACGTCGCTCTTATGGCCTTGGTACATCTCCACTGTTCTCACCTCCACACTCTTGCAGTTCGATGATATCGGTGCTTCGCAGATTTGTGCCCTATATCCTCTAGACCGTGTTCCTAGGAGACAGGAGACCATCTCACGGGTAGGAGTAGCAGGTGGAGGTGCTGGTGCAGGCTTGATGTAGGCGGAAAACAGGGTCAAGTCGAGCCTTTTCGAGCTGGAAATGCAGCAGGCTCGGAATTCGACGGTCTTCTAGATTGAAACGAGAATAGCTACCATTGAAGAAGCCGATGTCACTAGGCACAATGTGGTGATGTGAAATAGGCTTCTTCTCTAAGGGGCATAACGTCTAAAGAGAGAAGAGCTGGACGCTAAGCCACGGGGGCAACCTTTTAACACATAATAAGGACGGGACCTTCAATAGATAGTATTCTTGTTGTTACATTATATCGTTTTCGGCAGCATTTACGAGACCATGTCACGTCTGTACCATAGTATAAGACAGTAATGCTTCGTTCATGTATATACAGTGCATCCGTAAGCTCCCCAGTATCATTGCCCCTACTTCGTCCGTTGCGATGGAGTTACCGCAAATGTTGGTCGTACAAATCTGCCAAAGAATATGTCAGCCTAGATCCCAATCACAAATAAAAGACTTCCGCAGTTCGAGTTACTGAGCCTGGGCAATCGCTGGGCAGTACTATTCCGAAACCTCTACCCAGAAGGAGCCCGTACCTGTCTGTGTTGTACACGTTCGTGTTGCTTCCCAATAACTCCTTCTCTCTTGCCTGATCCGCCAAATGCCTTCGGACCAAGTCACGATCCTCCTCAGCCGTTAACAAGGGAATCAGATGGATTCGTGCCCACATCTTCTCTCGCGCGAGCTCACTACCAACAGTTGTCAGCTACAAGTCCATTCCGAGTGAGCAGTAACGCCACTAGGCGATTGAGCCACAAACAATAGAACAATTGGTAGGAATGCATACTTCTGTTCCCGAATCCCTCGTCCGACTTTCCAGAAGCCATATGTCATGATACCCGCGACTCCTACAAGCAGGTATGCCGGGCGGAACCCTCGCGCGGGGAGGTTTCGCTGGGTTCAATTAACACAATGACGCGGTTTGACGGGTATGCAGCATCCATATATTTACCTTGTATTGCACAGCATCATAGCCACCCACGGGAGGCAAGTCTTGAGCCATTGTGACGGTTTAGCAGCTCGATTACTATGGATGTCGATTGATTCGACAGCTCGAGGTTGTCTTGCGGTGAGAAATAGCTAAACCCCTTTAAGCGACGGCCTTTATTTCTGCCGCTCTTCAAGCTACGATTTTTGGCAGCTGTAAATATTTTCACAACTTCTTTATCTTGATCTACTAACAGTCAGCATTCCGAGAAAGGACTGTTTCGTGATGGTGGAAGCCGAGGAACGTCCTTCCAAGATTCGAAAGCTCGAATCACCCTTTGGCAATAGCAATGGCGGGCCGGATGAAGTCACGCTTCCCAGAAGCTTGGGTGAAGACAGCTCCGAGCCTAGGAGAATAGAAGCAGGAGAGATCAAGGCCAAAACTGAAAAGGATAATGGCACTTTGAATGGCAGCGAGGCAGACGGTAATCCCGCATCTCAGCCCATGTCAAAGAGTCAGCTTAAGAAGCTCAGACGCTCGCAAGAATGGGAAAATGGGAAAGAGTACCGCAAGGCTAAGCGGAAAGAGAAGGAGAAGGAGAAGAAGGCTCGAAAGGCTGAAGAGAGAGCAGCTGAAGCAGCCTTGGCACAAGCAAATGGTGTGGAAGCCGAACCAGTGCAAACAAGGACGAATTTTCGACGCCCGATTCAGGTCCCCATTACTTTCATATTGGACTGCGATTTTGATGAGCTTATGACCGAAAAGGAGAGGATGTCCCTTGGCGCGCAGCTTACGAGGTGCTACTCAGATAATAAGAGTGCTCCGTACCGAGCGCACTTAGTGGTCAGCTCTTTCGGTGGACATCTTAAAGAGAGATATGAAACGGTGTTGGCTAATAATCATCTGGGCTGGAAAGGTGTCGAATTTACGGATAAGGACTTCGTTGCGGCAGCGAAGGACGCACATGTGTTCATGTATGGTAAAGAGGGAGGACGTGTGATTGGAGCTCTCGCAGGGCCAGAAGCTTTGAAGTTGGAGCAGGCCTCGGCAGCAATCGCCAAAACAGCCCCTTCAAGACCTGTGCGTTCGAAGATAGATGCCCTCAATACGGCTTCTACATCAATAACTGCTTCGGGTGCGAGCGCTCATAATGCCATTCAGTCACAGCCGAAACTAGCAACAGAGCAAACCGACGATAGTGGAGTTGAATCTGTTCCAAAACAAGTCGAATTAAATGCTCAGGAGACATCATCAACTCAAACAGAGTTAACAGAAACCAAACTAACGTCTGAGAACCCATCCTCCGGCGAAAAGAAAGATTCAGTCACAGAGCCAGCCACTGCTGCTCCTGCACAAGAACCAGAGATCCCAGCCGAGCCCTCGATCGTCTATCTAACATCCGACTCTCCCAACACCCTGACAGAGCTCTCGCCATATACTACCTACATCGTCGGCGGCATCGTGGACAAAAACCGCCACAAGGGCATCTGCTACAAGCGAGCCCGAGAGCGCAACATCCCAACCGCCAAGCTCCCCATCGGCGAGTACATGATCATGCAGAGCCGAACCGTCCTCGCCACCAACCACGTCGTCGAGATCATGGTCCGCTGGCTGGAGGACGGAGACTGGGGTAAGGCCTTTCTCAGAGTCATCCCCAAGCGGAAGGAGGCGAAGCTCAAGTCAGCCCTGAGAGAGGGAGCGGGTGCCAAAAGCGAAGGCCTGCGAGAAGACGGCGACGACCGATCTGAGAGTCCTGAAGACGATGCTGTGCGGGAGGATGGAAACGAAGATCTCGGACCGCATGCCGGTGGGCAGGGAGGCCAGTTGGCAGAATCGGAAACAGTGCCTGGCCAAACTAGTAACTTACTTCTGTGAGGAAAGACTAGAAATATATAAAATCACTATAGCAGTAAATGCAAAGTTTTCGTATCTACAGTCACTTATATTCCTATATTAGAGTATTCAGGCTATGATAGACGGGAACTTCAAAATGCAGAAAGGTTACGAATACGTTAATTTCTTTTGCGTATAACCTTCCACAACAATATTAAAGTCGTACATGAAATGAGGCGACCAAAGGACATGGCTGGTATTGAAAGCTAGCCAGAAGCCTTTTGATAATTTCGAGTAACACATTGTGTGGTTGGGAATATTATATAGTTGGGAATACTTTTTCATTTCGTCTTTCTTTCGGGCTCATCAAGCCCCGAGATAGTGGGGGCCTTTATACGCCATAGACCTTCTGTAGTCATGCCTGTACCTAGACAGCCAGAGTAATTGCTAAGATGCAGCACAAGAGCACATTTGCTCCACACAACACCGAAAACGCCATACATAACGAACCAATGGTTCCACAAAGCCTGTACCTACACATACAATCCCTTAATAGTATTGTAACATTGAATTGCCATTTTGACCTTGACCTTGACCTTGGCCTTGGCCTTGTGACGGTGGCTGATGTTGGTATGGCGGATACTGTTGATACTGCTGGTATTGCTGAGCCGGTGGTTGGTGCTGCTGCTGAGATTGCTGATACGACGCCTGCGGTTGCTTCTGTGATGCTTGCTGTGAGTGATTTTTCTGTAGTGGCGGGAAGTCTTCATAAGATATCTGAGTGCCGTAACCCTGTTGACCCTGCGTGAATCCTTGCTGGGTAGGGACATCGTCCAGTGATCGGTAGTTGTGGCCACCCCCCCCTCCACCTCTATTCCTTCCTCGACCAGAACCGCCTCCACCATTGCCTCCTCTGTTGTTTCCACGATTGCCACCACGATTCGAGTTGTTGTTTCCACGATATCCACCCCGATCACTTCTGCCTCTGCCATTATAGCTCTGCGGATGTCCGCTTCTTCCATTAGGCTTGCCAGATTCATCCTCCAGATTGTGCTTTTTCCTAAATGACTTGTTTGGAAATAAGCTTTCATATTCGTTCTCTCTCGGATCCTCATCTTCAACCCTCAATAGTACTTTCTCACCCACAGTAGTCTCGAAGATATAGGCCTTATCTGCCGGTACTGGCTGCCAGTTTTGGATCTTGCCAGCATCTATAGGCCGCGCACCCTTGCGCAGCGCAAGCACCACAATAGGGACGGGGTTCTCGGTGTAAAATTTCGCGCTCTGTGGCACGGGACGAACTGAGGCTGCCCAGATTTTGTTCTCGAAGACAGCGGTACCGGTTACTTCCCATAGTAACTTGTTACCCATGCCACCAACCTTCTCGAGGATGCTATTGGGACAAGGACGAGGAGTAATGAGAACATTGTTCGCGAGGAATTTCATCTCAGTGTCCGGCATATTCGGTGGAAGCTGGGCAAGAGTAAGGAGCTTTTGTGTGTCGTCATTGGTGATAAGATAACCGGTATAGAAGACTGTTTTCTTGATCATCAAGCGGTTGCCGTTTTTGCCTTTGCTAATAGCCAGGTTGTGCTCATTGATGAGACGTTGCACTTCTGCTGCCTCAGCAACTGGATCAAGAAGAGTGGCGGAATCAGCAACTTGGACAACTTCGGCAGTTATTGGTCCACGAGTTGGCGGTCCTCCAATTCCATTCTGGCGTCTGTTGTAATCTGTGAAGTAGTCTCTGAAGCCCTTCACATGCTTGACTCGATCCTCGTAGATTCGTATCTCGTCCGCGTGCTTATACGTCTCCACCAATGCCTCGAGAAAGGCCTGTTTGAAAACCATCGTACTCGAAAAGCGTTGGTTGTTAGGCCCTGCCTTCGGTTTCAGCACCACCATATCGAACTCCATTCCCCTGCTTGCTACCATCTTCTTGATCAACTCCGCGAAGCCTCCTTCTGATCGCCCAGTCAAAAGTACCGTCAGTGCATCTTTCTGTTCCATACTCAGCATGATGAGCTGAACAATCTGTTCGTTCCACCAGCCTTCCCATCCGCGCGGCTCTTCCTTCTCGATGCCTTCGCCAGTGGCAGAAAGGATCCTTGCATCGTGCCACCAGCCGCCAGTTGCAAAAGTATCCTGGGTCTGCAGGAAGCCTATAGTGGGACCGTTCCATAGTTTCGGGTTCGGAAGAGGACTGTTGAAGACTGCAAATGAGTTAGAGGTTATCCATGAGGTTTGGTAGTGGTGGGGCAGCTCACGGGTATTGTCAAAGTCATAGACATGAATTGACTTGATCTTCTCGACAGCTAGGGGCCCAAGTTAGATTATTGGGTCTGTATGCCCATGCACGGGGAGCTTACATGGCAGCTGCTTGTCTGCGACGGACCATCTGTTGAGCGCAGTAACCGTATGGTGTAGCTGGCTATTAGTAGATCCTTTTTTGCCGTTATGTGAGAACCCTCCGGACATTGCCACGGGTTCGGCAGCTTCAAAGCCGCAGGTTTATGTTGGCGGAATGCGTAGAAAGTTGCAGCAGTGGAAGGCTGTGATTTCAGCCGTCATTAGAGAATCATATCTAGCCGTCGCGTTTAAAAGTTCGTGTATCCGCGCCTTGTGAGTGTTTCTTAGCGAAATATGAATTGTAGCCAATAGTGCGTCTTCAAGCGCTAAACCACAGCGCTTGAAGATTAGGGACTGAAAATTCCCTAGGAGCCTCAAAAATGCAATGTGAAACGCGGTCGGTTAATGAGAGTGTTTCATACCGTATGTAGGTTTTTCTGTCGGGTAGGTTGACGGGGTGGGTTGGGGGAGAAACTCTAAAAGCAAAGGAGCCTGCCGGACGGGAATCCGTACCGAGGATTTGCTACCCCGGTGCCAAGCACGATTGATTTTACCAGCACCTCAGCGTTATATCTATCTTTATTCCTGGGCAGCACTTCCAATTATTGCATTGCAGGGCAGGCTCTTATAGTATTGGCACATTCCTGTGGCCCTGCCCTGCGTAGAGGCATTCGCCAGGAATCCCAATGACTTCATTTCCGGCGGTCCGTTTCGTTGCGTCCTCTACAAAGTCGGTCCTGGGCTCTATCCATCTGCAATGCCACATCAAGCCCGGTGCAAGCAAGCAGCGCGAAGGTGTTGTCTCAGTGACTGATGACGTTATTGAGGTTTGCGTGTCTGCACAGCCACGTGATGGGGAATCAAACAAGGCTGTCAGGATTCTAATCAGTGACGTGAGAGCCTAGGGTTGGAAGTGCAATGAAAATAACTGACAAACGTTCAGATCCTGGATGTGCCAAAGTCTGATGTCGAGATCATAAAGGGACTGAAGTCAAGGGATAAAACTCTTGCAGTCTCAAGAATTGATGCAAAAGGGGATGAGAACAGTTGTATTGCTAGAATCAGAGATCTGCTACAGAAATCCACCGAATGATGACCGGTCCACCAAGCATCTGATTACGCCTTACGCCACCTTCCTGTCCGATATACACTAGAATTCCATTGCCTCCGGCTTAACCGCTACCTCGTCTCTTTCCCGCTTGACTTTCACGTCCCTCTCGTCCCTCATGAGTGCCACTACGAACGATCTAAAATAGTCGATATATGGCTTCAGACTCGTCTTCTCCCAGTCTGGGGTGGTCTTCCCTTCAGCCTCCTCTTCAGCAGGACCCCGCCATTGGTCAATCTCCCCTAACAACTCGGTTACTGTTGGAACCTCTAACGGATCAAACGATTCGAGGTGGCGTGTGTCAATGGGTACACAAACTCTGCCCGTACCAGGATGTACGACGAAGGGACTTTTCAACAAATGGTTCAGCTTCTTACTGACTTCAATATCCAACCTTGGATAAGTATATTCGAGAACAATATCTTGCTTAGCTTCGAGCAGAGCTTTAGAATCTAGAGATTTGCTTGCACCAGTCTTAGCTAGGGCATCAATATCAGCCCATTTGGAAGAAGAGGCTCGTCCTGGTGCAGAATCCCACTTCTTGCGTAGAGAATCGTTTAGAGTCTTGTCTGGAAGAAGCTGTAGGAGACGCTCAGACTTTTCGGCTGATGCCCAAGGATCTTGGTCTTCAAGGATGTCTGATTGGAAGTGTGATTTGAGGGTATCCAGACTCCGGCTGTTGGAACTGTCAGCAAATGAAATCCCAGTCTTAGTACGGAAAGGCTTACGCAATATGAGGATGCAGCGGCCTCCTGATATTGACCCTCTTCCCACTCTGTGCACCACCTTTAATTACCTCTAGATACCCAGCAATAGCTCTCCTCTTTTGGTCATCCATCTGTCTTGCCTTCTTGTCACAAACCCATGCGTGCGCACCTCTTCGTCCAGAATACACCCACATGATGTGCTTGAAGCCAAAGTCATCTCTTAACGCCACATCCACTACCTTGATAGCCATTGTAATGAACTGCCAACACTTGATACATATGTTTGCCTTGTCACAACATGTTCGAATATCGTCATAATCTGTCAAATCAATATCGAAGCACAGCTCCTTGGCCAAAGGTTTGAAAGATGTCGCCTTGCGCAGCGTCTTTCTGTCTCGGGGATTTGTCGTATAAACAGGACCGATTTCGAAACGTGATGGCATAAGCCGCAGAACATCCTTCCGCAGGCTTCACTGGTTAGCAAGGGCAATTCTTGTATTGCAAGGGCAACTTACAGATCCGAGGTTGAGAAAGATTGGTATCGCAGGTAGGCATCATTCTGTAATGTAAAGGCAAACTCGCGGTGTCCAAAGTCTGTAGAGGGCACGGGGGAATGATTCAGCCATTGGAAAAGGTACCTCCAAGGGAATAAACGCTGGTAGAACGATCGCATAATTTCAGGGTCGGATGCCCTGGCCGCTGGGCCAAGATTTCTGCAGGCAACTTAGCATATGCAGTACTCAATATTAAGATAGCATCTTACATAGGTGATGCAGGTGCTTCTGGCGAGCTGGAGATCTTAATGTCCTGCACATTGGAGCTTGGAAACTCTTCATCTGATTCAATGTCCGCAAACAAATCCTCGAGCTTGATTTCCGCCTTCACAGCTGGTGCCTCCACCACGGCACCCTGAACCCCAGCATCTACCATAGTCATATCATTGTCCTCCTCAGCATCTTTAGCGTCCTGAATTTGGTCATTCTCTACTAGGTTCGTGGCCGCTTCGACGTCCTCGTTCATTATCTCGTCGGGTTGTGAAGACTGCGCTTCTGGGGAAACAGAATGCGGCATTTCGGTTATTACTCTGAAGATTTACAGATGAAAACCCACCAAGAACGCGTAGATAGTTGTACCGTTTAGTCCTTTAGAAGTCCACTCGTAAGTGTGAATTTCCAGGTGCTTGAACTTTAGATTCGGGAGACGCGTCGGAAGACGCGACTTCCGCGTCAACGGGCTTGGACAGGGGTTAGTAATTAGCGACCTTTAGCGAACAGCCTCGTTGCAGAGTCACAAAACAGATGTCAGTTACTCTCTGTTTTGTATTCATCGTTCAGATTTGAAGCACGTTCAGCTGCCCAGACAAATTTCAGTTCCCAGTAAGGTTTTCTTTGATTGCCGCAAAATGATTTGGAAAGCACCCTGAAACAAGGACCATCTAGTATCATAAGTATGAAAGACAGCAATACCGCAGTCTCGCTGCATCTCCTACAATTTCGATCTCACACATTTCAAAGCCCTAAGCCTCCATTAATCTCATTCTTGTCAAAGTTCTGTGTCACTTGCTCATAATTCCCTGCTGTCCCAGAAACGAAGGACAGTCCCATCCTGAATGCTCTCGGCGTAGCACTGTCTTCTGACAGATCACTGCAGAGCTTCCTGCCAGGATCATTACCCGGGGCAGCCGGCCCTGGCTGGATAAAGGAAAACTACATATGCTGATCAATCGGCACCCCAAATGCATTCGATTTCAATCCTACTATTCTGTTAGAAACGATTTTCCTGCAGCCGCTTCTTGCTATTTTTGTGGACATGGTACTCACATTTGCTCAAAGGCATGCATGAATGCGAATTGAAGGCATTTTTTCTGCCAACGCTTTTAAAGATGTCCTCTTGGAAGGCGGGATACTCGTTGATTAGGTCGAGATACTCTGTATGGGAGTCGAGTGATTGTAGTTGGGAGACAAATGCATCGGCGATGTATGTACGACACGGGGATTCTTCATGTGTGCGGTCGTATACAACCTTGATGTGAGAGTGCTTCAACTTTCGATGGAAGAAGTATGATTCGCCTTGTATGTAGGCCGTCATGGCGCGGTTGAACAGGGTGGGCCAACAGAAGGTTTCAGCAAGAACACATAAGCTGAGGACAGCAAGCTGGTGTCGCTCTTCGCGTCTGATGATCTCTGTGAGAGTGGCGCATGTGGGAATTCCCGGGATGCGGCCGTTTACTTGCGGGAAGGGGGTGGAGGCCTCTGGACGAACCACTTCTGTTGTGGAAGACGAGGAAGTCATGACCAACTCAGGGTTGGCGGGGTCGACAAAACTCCTAGACGAGGCATAGGCGAAATGCCATCTCAATTCTTCTTGGGAGAATTTGATGTAATACTGCTGGGCGGTAATGCAGTCAAAATGTTCGTTCAATACACTGGGCGGTGGAGGGGCGACTGCTACCTGTCTAGATTCCTCAGAGGTACTATTTGGAGGACCTACAGTACTTCCGTTCTCACCGGACGTAGTAGGATCATGAACCGTCCAAATAGATCTGCTTGTTTGCTTGAGGCACCCCCAACAGAAGCGATACACAGGTTCCAAGACGGTGCTACCTTTCGATGTCGAGCTGCCAGCGTCTATCTCACTTGCCTCAAATGCAGCAGTGGAGTACCCCACAACAGGAATATGACTCTGATAGAGATAGCCGACAAGCAGAGTGAAGGCATCAGGACTCTCTTCCGGAAGATGTATGGTCTGGTCTTCAGCTTCCTTGAAGCGCCCGTTGAGAGCCTTGTCAAAGTAATCGGACTGTTTAATGAGCAGATTCTTGTGGATGAGGTATCGTTTACGCTCAGGCCCGACATAGATGATGACCATCTCATCACCCATGGTCCTGGGAGCAAAAGGTAAGTTGCAGAAACTATGAGCTAGGAAGACAACTTACAGAGCCAGGTTTGCAGCTCCAGATGTGGCCATATTGCCTGTCGTGGCTCTTTCCTTGTCTGGGAATGTAGTCACCGCCGTTGATCGTTGCTGTGAGCTATCTCAGACACGTAGGCCGCTAGGGGGTCACGGATATTGACTGGTGAGTTTAAGAGTAGGATAGGTAGATCAAAGAACTGATTGGTGAAGGCTTTATAAAAGTCTAGCAGGACGCACGGATGGCATCCATGTTCGTGGCACAGGTGGTTGTTGCGATTTCTCACTCTTACATACTAGATGAAATGTAAGTGCTGAAAGGCGGAACACTATTCACTCGTGCGAGCCTCGACAACCTGAAGGCTCATATATTGAAAACACAACTGTTCTTCATCATGATAGATCTTGAGAATCTCATATTGTATACAACGCCAAGTACATGAGGTATGAATATTAGGTAGTAGAAGAGCTCACGTTATGCAATTGACACGCTACAGTGCTACCCCTATTCTTGTCTCGATGTCTTGGCCCATGCTACTTATTTGCTCTGTGATCACAAAATGTTGGACCAAGAAGGAGGTGGAATTATTTAATTCTCTTCGCTGAGGGAAGATTCCACTTAATCGCTATCTTCTTCCTCTTCGCTACCTTCCTCATCCGCTTCCCTCAACCACGTCATAAAAACCTCCGTTCTCCCCCTAACCTTGGCCATCTCCTCCCCATCCACGCTCTTCGGATCCTCCCACCAAGCATCAAAGCCCTCTTCCTCAATGACTTCTCGCTCGTACAGATCCTTTGCCAATGCAAACAGCACCAGCTCTCCCTTCTCTCTGTGGCATAAGTCCTTCTGCAAGCTCAACAAGAAGTCTACTTGGTCATCCACACTTTTCGCCCTCCCAATTGCAACATCTGACAGGAAGGCCTCAGCACCTTCCATTCCTAGGGTTTGAGAGACAGCTTTTGCGGGCTCTACGCCGGCGTCCAAAAGCTGTGCAATGCGCTTGGTAAACCCAACAGCAATGGCTCGGTGCATTTGGTGATCTGTAGCGTTGTTACTCAGCCGCAAACTCGTGAACTCGACTCTAGTGTTATGGAAATCGCCAGCCTCGGACAGCGTTTTGAAAACGTCCGCGACAGCATCCTTATGGAAGTTCTCGCTAGAGCTAGAACGCCCGGCGGTCCCGTCATCATCGTCGGATATCGATCCTGCGAACGACGAAAGTCGTGAGCGTGGGCCAGAGAGCCCATCGCCAGAGATTGAGGAGGAGAGTGTAGAAATCGATTCCGAGGAGAGGTTCAGATGTGAGGTGCTGTAGATGAGGCTAGATTGGAGAGCAATCTCATCGTCATCTGAGTCATCTGAGTTATCTTGAAAGACGTATCCGTCACCACTGCTCCCAACAATTGTAGTATCAGGGGGTACTCGAGTAAGAGGTTCGTCATCGACGTCAGAATGCCTCCGTTTTGCGCGTGTGATACGCGTACCTGTTTTCACTGTTATGCCATCCGCTATTCTGATTCCAAATGAAAGAAGTGCGCCTGGCTCGATGCGGCAGTTTCTCCCAATAACAGCTTCACTTGCTACTATGGCACGGCTAACTTGAGCTCCATCACCAACTACAACATCGTCCCAAATGAAAGCATTTTCAATGGTGACATTCTTCCCAATCTGGCATCGGCGTCCAATAATGCTATTGCTGATCACGCTACCATCCCCAATGCTTGTATCCTTCCCAAGGACAGTCTTCTTCCCAACTTTGCAGCTGCGGGCGAGGATTACGCCGTCTTCTTTGCAGACGCCGCCGCGAGCTAATTTATAGCTTTGGCCAGACACAAGATTGCTGTCGGGTACCATAGGATATGTCCATCGCCCTAGAACATCTTTGCTTATAGACTCATAGGCTTGAAGTGTGCTGGCTCGCGCTGCGTAGTGTTCTGTAATAATTTCTGTATGTATCGTCTTCCCATTAAGTTCGTAGTCTTTCAGGACTCCATGCAAGAAATGCCTTCTGGGAACCTCGTAATCAAAAGATTCGGACCACAAAGCCAAAACATCTGGAGTACAAATATCTATGCCACAATCTATCAAGTCTGTCCTTATCTCTATTTCCGTATGCTCTGATATCAGTTCTGGGTCAATATTGACGTATTTGTTAACCTGCAAAGGGTTCATCTCTTCATAGTGCAGACATCGATTCTTTGTTGGGTCGTTAACAAAAACTGGTGTGATGCCATGAGGCTTTGTTCGGTGTGGCCCCAGGCCCCCTTCCCGTAAGATCAAGGTCATGATGGCGTTCTTGTCCGCAATCCTTCTCGCCCTGTGCGCTTGCAATGCAGCATCAATTGGGAGGTTGGAGATCAGATCTCCATGGACGAGGAGGAAGTCGCCTGTGATGAGACCACGATTATCAATGTCTCGCAACGCATCGCCAACTGATCGGGCCGCCGATCTCAAAATCTCGAGATGGGAAAACGGTGAGGCAGGAGATGTTTGCGGATGCCACTTAGAGTTATTAATGTATTGTTCCACTTCCGATGTATGTGCACCGCAGTAAATAAAGATATCGGAGACACCAGACATGGCAAGGAACTCGAGAGTGTATTCGATGAGGGGCGTATTCGCAAGTGGCAGAAGGCACTATTTGAGAGCATTAGCAATAGCCCTGCTCAAAGATGTCTCTCCCTGAATTGTATGCGCTATCCAATGAGATCTGTGGCGGTCAGAAGCCGGGACGGGTAGGCATACTCTTGGAGTCTCCAGCGTAAAAGGATGAAATCTCGTCTCAAAACTGTCGGCCAGTACCTGCGGCACAAATCAGCACTTTGCATCCCAAGCTCAAGCACTACCTCGTACCACAGCCTGCAGTGAGTCCTCTCTCTCGTCTTCTACACCCTTCTTTGCCCCGGCAGCAGCTTTCTTTGCCTTCGCAGCTCCCTTCCCGGCGCTCACATTCCGTTTTGGACGGTCCGCCATTGCCGCAACTTTTGCGTCGGGACTTCAGATGACCATCAATCGTATTTAAGACTGCAGCTTGCGTAGTTGTTCCAATCTTTGCGTGAGGCTTAACGTATGCGCCCTGAGCTGTCGGAGTGCTTGTGCGATGTGCGACACAAGGTAACTGGGATTTAATCGTTCGCTCGCGGGACGAACCGAAGGAAAGAATCAGCGTGTCAGCCTTGCCGCAGCCGCCACGCTTGTTTGGGCTTGTTTGGGCCTGCTTGTGCTTGCTTGCCGAGCCTGGATCCTCACCGAGCAATCCATGAGATCTAGGCCCTCACCGACCGCAGTGAGCATCAAACGTTTATTCTAACCTCAGCTCGGACAGCTGGCCTCTCTTTCTTCCTTCCTTGGTGTGCCGGAGAAGGCATCTTCTTTCTATTAATTCTACCGTTAAAGAATTCTGGTACTGAGCCGCAAACATTGGCATGCTCGATTTCACACGGTGCCTAGCAAGCACTTGAAACTTCCAGAGCACAACTACCGATTTTCTATCCAGTCATACTATGCTTTCGCATGCTTTTAGTTTATGATGCCGCTATTAACGAGTCTACAACCCAGCGATTGCAAGGCCTTAACGGTTCGCACACATGAGGCCCCCCTCATCGGCGCCGATGATGCAACAAAACTCCCCCTTGTTGCCTTTAACCCTAAAATTCCTCCGTGCCAGTTGCCTCTGACGCCGCAAAGGACTTCGTTTATATCGCCGATCTAAAGCACGCCAGCGCTTGCAAATTATCTGCCCATCATAATATAAATCCATAGTCGTTTAACCAAGCATGTGTCAATAGTCATTACTGTGGATAGTTCCCCGACTGTGGTGGGTACATTCGTTGTCGCTTCTCGGGATGCTCGTTCTGACTTGTCATGTCAGACATATCGGACATGACCCGACGGTGCGGACCTGCTCTATTCTGGGGGATTGAAGGCCCCGGCGCCTGAAATCCTCCATGAGGATGCGTTGGCGTCATGGGATAAGTCGAATTACTAGGCATCGCCTGCACAAAGTTTCCCGGATTGGTTGTGACAGGGGATTGTCCGGGAATTTGATTTGGTGAGTGCCACGACGAGGCTGGCGACCTGCCAGGTGAAGTTTCATCTTTCAAGGAATGCGCCGTCGCTATCTGGGGCATGCCAATACCCATCGCAGAGTTCGACGCATTCGGAGTGGCGAAGACGGCTGCGTGTTGGCCTTGAGCCGGGTGTATATAGTCTTTCTTGAACTGAGCAAGATGCTTCTCAAGAGTGCGAAGCATGCCTTCTTTGGTGAACGGCTTTGGCAGTACATCGTTCATACCTAAATGATAATTAGCTCCCGCTGATAAATTGATCTATCAGTAGGCCTTACCGTATCTGAAGTACATATCAATGTCATCTGCTCTAATGTTCGAGGTCATTGCCACGATTGGAATTGTTGGGGCAATCTCCCGTATACACACAGTGGCAGAAACGCCGTCTAGATGGGGCATGATGATATCCATGAGGATGAGATCGAATGAATTGGGTCCATTGTTAATCTTGTTGACTGCTTCAAGACCATCTCTCTGTGTGGCATGTTAGGTAATGCCTTTAACGGGGCTCCGGGAGCACTTACAGCAGTATCAACGCCACACTCGAAATTTTGGAGGAATTTGCAGCCTATCCGCGCACAGGTTTTGTCGTCTTCAACTAGCAAGATCCTCGGCTTGTGAATTCCCCAGCCTGCATCAATAGCGCTCTTCTTTCTCTCAATGGTGGGCTTAGGTTGAATCATATCAGGATGAGGGCCGCTGGACATGTTGCCGGCTGGGGGAAGCGCGTACGGAATATTATGTATATGTTCGCTATTGATTGGATCAATGCCGTTTGTCTGTCCCACAGGATAGACCATGCTTTCCAAGTCTTGGTGTAGTGACGAATAGCCCAAGTGATTACTCGAGTTTCCAGATGTGGGACCGAGGCTAGTCGCTGTGAAATCATTTGGAGGTGTTGAATAGTCATTTCGTTGAGTGAAATCGGCGGTCATCTGCTCGAGATCCTTATTGACGAGGTTCTCGGCCGAGAATTCCCCAAGAAGCTGGGAAGCCTGCTGCAAAGGCGATGCTGGATGATCATCTTGTCCAGCATTCGGACCGACAAGGTCAGCAATCCCCATGCCAGTAGAATTCCCATTCGCGTACTGGCCAGTAACCCTGCTATTGCGCCTTTGTGCATCAACACTGTGTAGGAAGCCCATAACTCGATGCATAACGCCATCATGATTTTTAACAATCTTTTGCAGCTGCACAACTTGTTGTAGCAGAACTACATGCCCATTCGCCAGATCATTATAGCGATCCTGCAAATGCTGCAATTGATGCTGCGTAGCCACCAACTGAGTGTTGACAAGATCAATCTGTTGCGCCGGAAGACCACCATCATCCATCAGCTGGTTGGGTTTTCGCGGTGCCGGCGCCTTCCTTCTTATGTTGTCGAGTGAATCTTTCTTATTTGCTTGAAACTCTGGGTGTCTAAACTCCCACGCCTTAATGCAGTCAGTATGTCTTCAAGCTACTCGTTGTATAGATTGCACAAACTCCTTGGCCATATATGTTCTGCCCACTCTCTTCATTGTTGTGCCTAACTTTGTGGAAATCGTACTTGTTGAGTTGCCGGACAAAACTAGCAAAATTGGAGTGCTTGAAATGCTTTGGGAGGATCGATTTCGTAAATTTCTCGTTCTGTTTGGCAGTCAGGATCCATTGCAAGAGGGGCGTGCTTCACCAAAGATAACGTACTTCAAGAACCACAAAACTATTGCCCTCATTTCCCCACCTTACTACAGATTTGTATGATGGATCCTCCAACATGCTATAAATCAGGGCATCAGCATCAATTATTCGGACGTATCCATGCAAAAGATCCGGTCTTACTTGTACAGCTTGCGAACCTAGGCCAGGATTAACTTTGCGCGTCTACGAATCTACATTGAAGAAAAAAAACTCACGAAGTCGCTGGAGTTGCTGGCAGGAGAACCGCCCAAGTCATCTTTATCCATCGTAGGCGTAGCTCGAGGAGTAAACATGTACCCGAGCACGTCGGAATATTAGAGACTTGGTCGAGAAGACTGATCAATCGCGCAGCTCGGAGCCAGCTGGGCACGGAAGAGGAAGCCAAAGAGCGACTTAGGAGGCGGATAACGATATCGAGACACGCAACGGCTGCAGATTCAGATGCGCAGGTCCGAGTCGCAATAAATACGAGTGCAGAGGGTCACGACTCAAGAGGCTGTCATTGCGACGAAGATTGATTGAGGTTGTCGACAGTTCAGTTAGTGGAGAAGGGGCAAGTGATGACTGGCTGGGGTTGCTGGTGCTGGTGCTGGAAGTTCAGCGCGCGCCATGCAAGGATCATCGGGGAGAGAGGCACAGAGGTTTGCGCCTGGTGGCTGCAAAATAGCACGAATGCGATCGGCCAGTGAAGGCCGAATTGGGGTTGTTAGTGATTTGTCTTCGCACGTCGCATATATCAGCCTGTCGCTTTTACCACATCAATCGTCGGATCACACACACGCACGCATGCCCAGCATCGTTGTCCCGCCGTCGCGTCTCTTGTCCTGTCATGTACTGCACTGCACTGCACTGTACTGTACTCTAATTCTGCCGGCGCCAGCCCCCCAGATAATGTAATGCCTTCTCGCATGCGCCTTGCTGCCTCGGATGGCGAAGGAATGGAGGCGGGGTTGCAAATCTGCCAACTTCTCCCTATGCTGCGCTGCATCCGACTGATATCATGGCCCATGGCCCATATCACATATCCCAGAGATCCGGTCCCCGAGCGCCACCAGGTCCGTGATGACACTGGCTATTATGCGTCTCAGGCAGTCAAAAACAGCCACCAAAGCGACCTTCCACGGCACGTGTTATCCCACTGCACAATACTCCCTAACCTCCGTACACATAACGCTGCACCGTACTCCAGTACAAGTCCAGGACGTGGACCACAAGGCACCTAGGAAGAGCGCGGCCTCCCACATCGAAAGCATGTCTCCGTATGCCCTTCTTGCAGGACGACGGTGCTCAGCGAGAAAGAAACAGGAAGGCTAGCTCGCTTGCCGAGATAGTATACTGGCAAGTTGATATGGCTGGCACGAAGTAAGGCAGGCACGTGGCAGGATACCCTACCTTAGGGTAGAAAGACATCCTGCCTACATTAGGGAGGTAGGTAGGTAGGCAGGTAGGTACTTTAGGTTTAGGTAGGTAGGTAGGTAGGTACTTGAGGTAGGTAGGTAGGTACTTTAGGTTTAGGTAGGTAGGTAGGTAGGTACTTGAGGTAGGTAGGTGGTACCTTAGGTTTAGGTAGGTAGGTACCGTCGGTACTGCACCAGGTACCTTGGGTAGTACTCTAGGTACCTCAGGTTAATACCGTAGGTACTGCACCTTGGTCACGGCAGACAGTGTGTGTAGTGGCAGTGCGCAGTGGCAGTGCGCAGTGGCAGTGTGCAGTGTGCAGTGGCAGTGTGTAGTGGTAATTGCCAGGCTGCTGCTGCTGCTGCTTACTGTAGGCGAGGCTAGGCAAGGTAGATAAGGTGGGTGGTAGGGTAGCACGTGCGCAGGCACCTGAGGTAGCGAAAGTGCTTTCCTCGTGACCGACAAGTGTGCCCTGGGCAGTGTAGGTAGCGTAGTGGAGTGGAGCCTGTGTAGGGCAGCGGGGTGGAGTCCTCACGGCCTTGGGACCTTCCGCTTCGAGCCCGGAGTGTTCGACAGCACCGCACCGCACCGCACCGCACCGCAAGACGTGACGGGGCCCCATCCATCCCTGGCGTTGATCGGCTGTGACGTCAACCCAGCTCGCACCTCGCAATCAACTCCCTCGCGAGGACGCAGCACGGCACGGCACTACTCTCGACTCCGCATACTCAGCTCGCAGCCGGGAAGCCCGACCCGACACCTCCGCAAGTCACGGATTAGCTTGTTGCTTTATCAGGGAGCTGGCCGGAAACAGCTCGATACTCCTCCACTGCCAAAACAAACCCCACAGAGCGTGCCTGTCGCCATCCCATTCTTTGCTATCGTCGTTGCCCCAACTTGGCTTGCCAATCACTGCCGGGCGCCACCATGAACTCCTCAACCATCTTTCCTCTGAAGAGGCTCGCCCTCAACGCTTTGCGTCCCCGTGCTTTCCACTGCTCGGCTACAGTCTTTGTCAAGGTCGGAGATCCCATTCCCAACCTCGATGTTCTCGTCGAGAACTCGCCCGGCAACAAGGTCAACCTTGGTGAGCAGATCAAGGGCAAAGCTCTCCTCATTGGCGTCCCTGCTGCTTTCAGTAAGTCTGGTGGTTCGTTCAGTTGGCATCTGTGATAGAATACCGCAATCGATATTTCCATCGTAACAGTGTTACCTCCTTCATAGACCTCTTCTCCGTGCCAAGACCACAGTGGCCATGACTCCGTCTTCGACCCTCTGCCCTGTCGAGACCGTCCAACACTTGGCGTGAGATCAATGACTGAACGGTCTAGGCCCTAGCTGCTCCAACTCTCACATCCCTGGATTTATAAACCATCCAAAGCTCAAGGATGCTGGTGATGTGTTTGTCATCGCTGTCAACGACCCATTCGTGTAAGTCATTCTGCCCACGCCGCGAGTGCAAATCTGACAGCCTCCAGTACCAAAGCATGGGCCGAGACGCTTGATCCTAAAGGAAGCAGTGGTGTGAGTTTTTCCATACTCTTATGCTATATGCCACGGAAGTTTACCTTGCTGCCGTGAAAATGCGGTTCGCGTACAGCCAGCCACATTAATCAGCGTCGTCAAGAGGGGCTGTCTCTTTGAGGTTCTTTCATCCGCCATCTGGCCACGTACCTCGATCTAATCCCTTTTTTCGGCCAGCAGCTTCTTTTGGTCCAGTATACTGAAATTGAACAGATCCGCTTCTTGGGAGATCCTACCGCTAAGTTCACTGAAGCCTTAGACTTAGCTTTCGACGGTTCAGCTATCTTTGGTGGCGTACGAGGAAAGAGGTATGCACTCGTCATCGAGGATGGAAAGGTCAAGAAAGCTTTCGTAGAGCCTGACAATACTGGACTTGATGGTATGTAAATCGCTACTCGAATCTTTGGCACGTGCTAATTTCTCCAAGTCTCCTCTGCTGAGAATGTATTCAGTAACTAGTAAGTTGCTCGAAGAGTATGGGTCGACGATCAAGTTTTTAAGTCGTCGTGTGCCCTCATCAAGGATCCTCGGATGTACCAGTTATATATTGTTGAACGAAATGGTCAAGCCTAATGAAACGTTGCTTTATGATAATCAAGTTAAGAAGAGCTTATTTTGTGACTCTGGATCCATCGGGGATACGAACAGCCTACTTGTAATAATCACCAGATACCGTGAGTGCCGCTACTTTCAAGTTGTGACAACACATCAAATTTTGATATACTAACATATACTATGTATCTAAATTTAAGAAGTAGACCTCAAGGTATAGACAGGCTTTTGTTGTCAGGTTTTATATTTGTCATTTGATATGAGTAGTTCAAGTAGATAGGGCTATCTTTACCATTAGGATATCTGCAGCCTGCCCTAAGCAAACGTAGTTTTGATACCTAATATTACAGCGGGCTTACAAACTGGTATACCAACATGATCTCGCATCAATTGTCATTGTTGACGCTGGTGCTATTACACATAGACAAGGAGAGTAAGGTTTGACACGTGACCCGCGTGGACAGCATCGGCTAAACAACGGCCCGAATCGTCCATGGAGGCTGCTGACATCGAAGGAGTCCTTCGTGTTTAACTCAACTTCTTCCTTCTTCCTTCACATGTCAAACGAGTCGAATGTTCGTACGGGCCATATTGGCTCTAAGCATATTCCCGAAGTGAGGTTGTCTCTGTCCCACTCGCCGCTACACCACACCTCGTCAAGACAAACTACTGGACGGTTGTCGCCACTAAACGTCTTATCGGTAGCCTCGTCTGCCCAGATCTTGTCATTCCTTACATAGCGCAGACTGATCAACATCCGCCAAGATTCCTCCTCAGACTAGAAAGCGTACGGCGGCTGAAGCGATCTTCGAGAAAGACACACGTTCAAGCAAGAGGATTGCTTCAGTCGCGCCACCTACCCCGCTGACACAAGCAAGTCCCATGGATTCGGATGAAGAAATGTCAGGCATGTCCAGCGGGAGTGAAGACGATATGCTACAAGATGAGAGTGCCAACGAGTCGGGAGATGGTGAGTCTTGGAGCATGCAATAAAATCCCTCAATAGAGTCCTAAATAATAATGCGTGAAATCCAGACTTCGGGTTCGACGAGCCAGAGCCGGACCTTGGCTTCTCCGAAAAGGAAGTGGTGCAGAAGCAGAAGAAATCCTTCGATATCAACTACAAAGTCTACTCCCCGAGCGATATCCAGCAGCAACAAAACGAACTCATCGATGAGGTCAACATGATCCTCGATCTTCGGAAAGAGGATGCGGCAATTCTGTTACGGCACTTCCGATGGAACAAAGAACGTTTGATAGAGGGCTACATGGATCGACCAAAGAAAGTGCTCGAGGATGCTGGTCTCGGGCAAAGTACATCAGCACCCCCCAAACTAGAGATCATTGAAGGCTTCACTTGTGAAATCTGTTTCGATGACGAAGAAGGGCTCCTGTCGTTTGCGATGAAGTGCGGGCACAGATTCTGTGTGAACTGCTACAGCCAATATTTGATTCAAAAGATCAAAGAGGAGGGCGAAGCAGCACGCATACAATGTCCGAAGGACGGGTGCAATCGCATCATGGATTCCAAATCTATGGATCTGTTAGTGACGTCAGATCTTAACGATCGATATCACGAACTTCTCACACGAACATATGTCGAAGATAAGGATATCCTCAAATGGTGCCCATCACCCAACTGTGTGTATGCTATCGAATGCGGTGTAAAGAAGAAGGATCTGGATAAAGTGGTGCCTACAGTGGCTTGTGACTGTGGGCATAGATTCTGCTTCGGCTGCATCCTGACGGATCATCAGCCTGCACCTTGCGAGCTCGTCAAGAAATGGCTCAAGAAATGTGCCGATGATTCAGAGACAGCCAACTGGATCTCAGCCAATACTAAAGAGTGTCCCAAATGTAACTCCACTATCGAGAAGAATGGGGGCTGCAACCACATGACATGTCGAAAGTGCAAAAACGAATTTTGCTGGATGTGCATGGGTCCTTGGTCAGAACATGGTACTAGCTGGTACAACTGCAATCGATATGAAGAGAAGAGCGGATCGGAAGCTCGAGACGCACAGGCCAAATCTAGAGTATCTCTCGAACGCTATCTGCATTACTACAACCGCTACGCAAACCATGAGCAGTCTGCCAAGTTGGACAAAGATATCGCAACAAAAACGGAGAAGAAGATGGTTCAGCTACAATCGGCATCTGGCATGTCATGGATCGAAGTCCAGTACCTCAACTCCGCTTCCCAAGCCCTTCAAACCTGCCGACAGACACTGAAATGGACATACGCATTCGCATTCTACCTCGCCCGCAACAATCTCACGGAAATGTTTGAAGACAACCAGAAGGACCTCGAAATGGCTGTTGAGAATTTGTCGGAGATGTTCGAGAAGCCTGTTGCTGAGCTTGCTGATTCGAAACTGAAAGTCGATATTATGGATAAGACAGCATACTGCAATAAACGCCGTGTTATCTTGCTAGCAGACACAGCTGATAATTTAGCAAATGGTGTGTGGTCCTGGTCACCAAACAGATAGTTCTTAGCATTCCTCTTGGGCCGTTTTCCTCGTTTTTTCTTCAAAAGATATTCGCTGATGGCATCCTTTGTCCAGGGGCATGGGAATTCAACACCGATATTTCCTCAAGCACGTAGTCCAGCGTGCCAGCACGCTGCGACTAGCTCTTCAAACGAATCTCCTCTTTACGACTCGATTACCGCACCACATCTTTCTGCATCTCTCCCTTGCGAGGCAAGCGAAGATCCTATGTGCATCAAATGGAGTTCTTGCTTATGTCGCTTTAGCATAGCTTTCCTTTCCAGTCCACAGATTGGTATTCCAACAATTCTCCTATGCCGGATGGAGAATTCATATGGCGTCTTGTTTGAGCGGAAGGCGAAACCAGCGCGTTGCTGAAATGGCATACTCTTTTTTACAAATGTTGCGTATCGTATTTACGTATATTGAGCGCAAATGCATTATGAACCTCACATGTCTTGAAATGTGTTGCAAAAAAAGATTGACTTTGGTGAATTTTTGTATTAGACACAGAAAACCTGGTTGCTGAATGATAATAGTACTTCGGCAACAGTAGTAATGAACCGACAATGACTTATTTTTGACAAAACAGACAATTATACGCCATACACCAGATATCTCCTTCATCCTTCCTGCAAACGGCCTAAGAAAGTTTCCCAAAACCCCATGTCTCGAATCCAAGGACTCCACAACCATGCTCTAAGCCATTCTAGCTCCGCTCATGCCCTAAATGCAAACCTACTCAGATTCAACACCTTTTGCTTCTCATCCCCGCGAACAGGTGACGCCGGTTCATCTTCCTCATCTTCGCTATCATGGACAATCAAGTCTTCGCTACCCTTACTTTCCAGTCGTCGCTCGTCCGTAATCCTAGCCATCGATCCCAACTCCTGCTCCTCAGCAGCATCTGGTACTGGAAGTGGGATATCCGCGGGCTCCACGTCGCGCGGAAGCGCAAGCTTCAATAATGATGGTTGTACAACTTCTGGAAAGGGTACACCACTGCATCCTGGCTTCATGAATGAGGGTAGGCGCTTAAATGCTACGGAACTAGAGGGAGTGAAAGAACTTGAAGTAGGAGTGTATGGTGGTGTGGGTAGGAAGACGGAGGGACGATTGAGGGCTCTCACGCCGAGACTTTGAAGAGGTGTCAAAGAGCGCTTAGATGAGGTCGATGGAGACGGCTTCACTGCGAGTGGAATGCGGGATGCTCTCTGTGAGGAAGGCGGCGTTGGTAGGTTATCGTTGGAGTTTTCGCGCGATGTGAACTGCCTTGTTGTGGTGGAAGAGAAATTTTCCTTCAAACCTGACATTGACGGCGGTACCTGGCTTCCAGTTGGTGTTGGCGGGTCCTCTGTCGAACTAGCCATGGAAGTGGACTGCGTTAAGCTAGGTGTTGTAGTCCGAGAGATATTCCACTGCAATTGCTTCGATGTGATTGCCGGCTTATTATCGTCACTTATTCCCGCGTTGGCTCCCTCCTCATCGAAGATAGCTATCTTTTTACCAGACTTTGGCTTTGTTTGACTAAATCCATCAAAATCTGGAAGGCTCAGTAGTGCTTCTTCAATCGAATCATCTGAGTAGATGTTGATTTCCTCCTTTCGCCGTCTTGGCTTCGTCGATCTACCGAGAGAGGGGCTCGGCTCAGGTGCAGCCGAATCAAAGAATCGACTGTGACCAGAAATTAGGTTTAGACCATTAACATCAGAATCCGCGACAGCTTCATCTGCACACAATCGGGCCCGTTTTTGTGGGCGAGGTTCTGAAATGGTTGTGCTCCTTGGAAGCAGTCTTCCTGTTTGAATACGAGCGGAACCAGGCGCAGATCGTGGTAGCTCAGGCTCTGATTCTGTAGTAGACTGATAAAGGTAGGGACGAGGAACCGGCTCAGCAGTCCATGGACCACTGTTTCGGAGCAGTGCATCTTGTTGAGTTGGTGATGGAGTGAAGCAGTTCAGATCTAGTTCTGCCAAAGGTACTCGTTTTGCCTTAAAGAAGGCTTCAATTGACATGCCCTTCTTCGGATCATCTGATGTCGTCGTCCGTCGTGGAGGGGGTCGCGATGCTGTCCAAGGAGTTCGAGGTGTACTCATCGTATGGTTTGGCTGGACAATTATCGGCTTCTTTGTCATTGGGTTCAGTTCTCCTGTTGCGACTTTCTTTGCTATCTCCTTCTCAACATGGGCTCCTATGAAATGTAATTTCTCCTCGTCTAGCGGCTGGTCTGGTTGAGTGTGGAAGACAAGTGCATCCTCTAGCGGACAGTAAACGCGTTGGTGAAGAAATGTGAGTTCGGCTTGATAGAAAGCTTCTTGGTATCCTTTCGGCACATGATACTTACCATCAAATTGAAGCATTCGGAGAACTTTCTCGATAGTCTTGTATTTCCGAATCATTCGGTACGCCGTCTTGAGACCCATATTATTAATACTAGCCAGGTAGTCACAACCACTTAATATCGCCATTCTCCGAAACTCCGTTTCTGACCATCCTGTTAAATTAATTTCCCTACAGGCACTGAAGTCGGCCTTGTTTATTTCGATGCAATTGCCATATTGGTCTAGTTTGGTAAGGAGACATTTGGCGCCGAATACCAAGAGATCTGAATCCTCAGACAATATCCCAGAAATAATGCCTTTCCGCTCCAAATACACCATCTGTGCATCAGCCTCATAAGGTGCGACAATATATTTAACCCCTGTCTTGTTGAGCTCGTCGATGAGTTGGCGCGCCATTTCAGGGGTAACATCGACGGCCTTTTGTAGTTCCAGGTAGGCCTGAGATGCCTTTCCAGCCTTTAGGAGTTCTAGTCCACGTGCTCTACTTGCCTCGCGTCTCTTCGTCCTATCTGCCTCAGTAGCCGCCTTACTGGGCAGATAATCTCCATCGAAGATCAGGAATGGGGTGACACCAAAATGTTGTAACATCCGGACTCGATGCATTGCGAAGTCAACAAATCTAGGTATGTTAGTAACAGCCATACGGCTTGAAATGTTTTGACACACTTTCTTGTAGGCTTGCCCATTGCAAGGTCCATGGCACAAGCTACTGTTCCACGATGTAGCCAGCCATAGGCATCCACTCCAATGGTCTGTCCGGCAAACTTCTGGAGATTACATGGTCTGTGGATAGATTTGAGGAGCGGTAGCAATCCTATCAAAGCTATTAGACCAAAACTAGGTAGTAGAGAGGAATTTCTAACCATTGATGCCCATTTTAGACTGTTAGAGCGGCTACAAATACGGGGAAGGCTCCGTTCTAAACGTCAATTATTGCATGAAAAGGTTTGTTGATAGTTCCATGAAGAGCTGGGTTAATGATTCGCTGTACAGCAAGTAACTTCTTCTGCCTGCTGTTAGTATATTTAGTCGATGTGGTCAAAGAAGGAGTCAAATATGTCATTCATTCCTCCACGAATGTTGCTCTTTCTCCAGTACGCGTAGAGACGCGACGGTCGTCGGCCCACCAACGCCGGCGCTAGAAAGATAAAGTTGGGACGATAAGAAAATATCGTAGCATTCGATCCTCGAAATCTACATCGCATACATAATCCACCTCGACGATGCCGAAATCTCTGGAGAAGACGCGCAAGAAGATCAGCAAGAAGAAGGGCGGGAATATAAACTCCCTTCATGAAAACAGTCGTGATAGCCAACGGCTTCGCCGAGCGGCGATGCGAGACGATAAACTGGTCAGAGTGGGAGCGGCACGCAGGAAGGAGAACCAGCCTCTGAGTATGTCAGCCCCGAAATGATATATGGAGAATAGAATCCTAACATTTTATAGTTGTACGGGCGGCATTTTTCCAGGCAGCAATTAGAGAGAATGGAGGTCTGCCTCTAGACTTTGATACGATTAAATCGCATATTGAGAAGTAGGTTTACTATTGCCAGCGCTATCAAAGTCTTCAAAGGAGCTAACAATATAAAGATTTGTACATCAATATGACGAGGAGTTAAGCAACGTTAAGAAAGAACGTCGTGCGGGGCGAGCAGCCAGCACACGGGAGGACGTGTTAAGAAACAAGATTGCTACGGATGAGAAGGAATATGAGAATGGCTTCTGTTAGTAGCGTCTGGTCATCTCCACGAAACCTTGCTAATTGGCACACTGCAGATCTCCCGGATCTCATGGATGCTGATAATGTGATGCTGTTGGATAGGTGGGAAGGGACGTGGTCATATCTGTCCACTCTAAAATGGGTTCGTATATCAAGTAACGGCACGATTAAGCCGTCGATCTTTCCACCAAAAGGAAGTTCATGAGAGGTTAGCATCGGGCTGGCGTTAAGGGGGGCACTGCTTGTAGTTGTGATACCAAATAGTTCCAGTATAGTAGAATGCCATATCAAAAATTGCATCTGAAATTGCCCAAATACAAAGCTATCTTTGACTTCATACATCTCGAACCTAATATTTTTTATTTGATACCTTCCGCGTTTATGTATAAAACTAACTATAATAATGATAAATTGTCTCAAGATTTATGCGAAGGTATTCTGATGCCTAGTAAAATGGCAAGGCTGTAGCCCAGGAAGGCTACGCGCTAACAAACGGCTCTTAGCGACTAACGAAAAGCTCCCGGAGCTCATCATTCGAAGTAATATCCAACTCAAAATATCTCAAAAATACCATTCTATAATAAAACCGCACATCTTCCAACATGTTGTCTATCCGTACTCTTGCACGCTCAGCTCCACGGGCAGTTTCTCGATTAGCAAGTTCAGCCCTTCGGAGACCAGCGGGTCCAGTTTCCCTTCTGCAATCAGCATGGATTCCTGCAAGAACACAGTTTGCCCCGGCATTCTCGACCTCAAATTTCCGCATGGAGAAGGCTGGCGAAGTTGATGATGAGCTTGTAGCCAAGTTTGAGTCAGAAATCCTGCTGGAGCAGGAGATGAGAGATGCGGACGAGGTACCAACAAGCGTCAAGGAATACCTTGAGAACGGACCATTCAAGATCATCGACACACCTGGGGAGGAGGAAGTTGTATTAACAAGAAAATTTGGCGATGAAACGTATGCAAATTGCCTTTAGTTCGATGATTCTTGACTGATGAAAAATGCAGAATTCGGGTCACATTCTCTATTGCCGATCTCAATGCCATTGATCCCGAATCCGACTACCAAGACCGTGCCATCGGTGATGAAGAGGATCTAGACAGCCAGAATATCAACCAGGGCTCGCAGAAAGATTTCAAGGTTGCTCCTGAAGATGGACATCCTGCCGCTGGCGAGGAAGGAGAAGGAGAGGATGCACAAGACTCCTTCCCAGCACGTGTCAATATTGTGATTGAGAAGCCAGGAAAGGGCGCTCTCGCAGTGGAGACTGTTGCTCAGGATGGTCAGATCATCATTGACAATGTCTACTACTACGCTGATGCTTCCTTTGCACATGCCGACACGGCAGACAAAGCGCACAAGAGACAGGAGTTGTATGTTGGCCCACCATTTGGCAATCTCGATGAGGACCTCCAAGTTATCTTGGAAAGATATCTGGATGAGAGGGGTATTAACACTGCCCTTGCTCTCTTTGTTCCAGACTACATAGACACGAAGGAGCAGAAGGAGTACTTGAGATGGCTCTCAAACGTCAAGTCCTTTGTTGAGGCATAGGTTCTAGGATGTGCTTCATACTCTTCTACCGTTGTCTTACATATCTACTCTATTTGCGAATCCTGTATAACAGTTCCTGTAAGATATGCTATATAGCTTCTTTCAGTAAATAATGAACATTGTACGGCCTAAAAAGGAATTGGCATGCTGAATTCATGTTATTCATGTCTAGTCTCATGTTAGTACTTCTATTAATATAGGAATTATATGATGGGAGTTTTGTGATTTCTCCAGATGCATTTGGAATATACGGTAGGCATTGGCACGTTGATGACTGATAGAGAAAGCATGTCTAGCTTTTCACCTCTACCGTGTCTCGCTGGTTATTGTCGAGAGGCTCGAACTTCAACTCGACATCTAGGGGATTTGATAGAGCAGATCAAACGAAATAGAACAATATTTATCTTCTCCCTTTCTTTGATGTCGTGTGCTGTAGGTTCAAGGACGAGTCTCTGATATACGGTCCACCTCAGGCCTCATTGCCAAACTGGCTACAAATCAGCTGATTATAATATTATCTGACCTTACAGAATAGAAGAAAATCAAAAATTAATTGACCTATGGAGACCTAATAAATTTTATCGAGATAGGGTTTTTTATGTTGTTTTATGTTTATTTTATAGAACAACAAACAAATAAAGGAATACTAGGGAACGAAGGGATACATAATAATCACTACAAGGTGTTTGATCTTGAACAATGTACATATGTGTATGTGTATGTATATGGCTGAAAGATACAACTCTAATATTAAGCTTATTTGTATTTTGTTCCTCGATGCTTATTCCAGTTGTTATCTCTTTGCCCGGTAACCGCCTTTACAGGGCCCCTTATCCACCCCCCTGGAAATATAGGAGTTACAAATAATCAGTACTTGCACTAGTTATTGTTATTTTATTTTATGTTCCGTTTTGTGTATTGTGTTTTCTACGATATCATTCCAATACTTAGTCACAGGTAGGCCTGACGACTCGACCTAGGACGGTACAAATATCTTAGTAGGACAACAAAGCTATTCCTAAAAGTATACTTGACTTAGAATTGTCAAATCCGCTGCCATAGCACTAGGCGGCTGGCGCTGCACTGCATACTGCAGGGTCGCGACGCTGACACGTAGGTACTTGGCTGATATGCCCCGGGCTGTTTGCCTTCTCACACGACCATTCTTCGAGATGCTAGCATATCGTTTGCTATTGAAACAAACGCAGAGAATTTGGCTTGAGAAGAGGCATTATACGTATATGCGTCCATATAGATATAGATGCATTTGTATCTATCCATATATTTGGAAAGAGCCGTTGTCGGCATTGATTCCTGGGCCTCGAATCTGCGGGTGATGTCAGTGGACCCTGCCGTCGCTAAACTAGTTTACCCGCACACCGCTGTGGCCTCTAGGCGATAGCAAGTAAGTCGCTGGTTACCGTGCCGGACACCCCTGCAAATCTCGAAGTAAACACTGCGCCGCCAGTGACCCAGCCACGGGGATTTTGAAAATCCACGCTGGCAACCCAACCTCCGAATTTATTGACACTGATAGTAGCGAAGGGGTTCTGGCAGGCAAAGCTGAGTTCTGCACTCTACATCCTTCACATACTCCAAACTTTATCACCACGTTCTCCGAATTGTGGTGTCCAGATCTCTGACAATCTTTGACTCTTTCAAGTAGGATATCGTATCGTTGTGCACGAGTAACGAATTCTACGGCTCACGAATCGAGACACTCGAAACACAAGCGTACATTCTTCGATCACGAACAGCATTCCTCCCTCACGCCTATAACAATAGAAGCTTTGCAGCATTCCTCAGTTTGCCTGCGGCTCGCTCCAGCGTCTCGTCCCCAGACGGACGACGGCGGAGAGCAGATCTAAGACGGTACCGAATTCTGGAGAAAAGTCGACACGATGGCGACTAGATTTACCGTTTCGATATTCCGTATGTCTTTCCCACTGCCTCGTTGTTGCATTACTATGACTGACATATACCATAGGAATATTCCCATTCCTCGGATATCATCATGTGCTTATGCTCCTGATAGTGGTAGCTATCATCTTACTCTGTATGCATTCCAGAAACCCCCACACATTCCAGCTTCAACTAACAATCCGTTTCAGCCGTGCTACTAGCGGGTTGCTCTTCCTCATCACCAATCATACCCGACGTCTTCCTCATGTCGCTCTACTACGAGTCATACACACCTACACCTTCGACAGCGCAGACAGACTTCGACGTCCACAACGCAATAGCAAATATTGTTGGCTCTGCACAATTAGAAGCACGAGTTGGCTACTTCGGTATCTGCATCAACCCGGATGGAGGAGCGTGGTTGTGCAGTAACAATGCTACATCGTTGGCGAACCAAGTGAGCGTGGATCAGGATCCCCTGAATCTGATCTGGCTTGCAAGTCAATTTAAGGACATGATTGTGTTCCCATACTTAATGTAAGTGTATCCTCTGAAATCACAATATCTTCAGACCGCTAACAGGTTTTTTCAGCATCGTGGCCATAATCTTCGCTTTCATTTGTTTCATCCTCTTGGCCACATTCCCAGGCTGGCATCAAGAAGAAGACATCGATGGATCCGAGCGGGACGTAAAGCCCTTTCCATCAAGACCAGTCTCGCAAGTTTCATTAGCAATCATTTTCATCGCTTCAATTTTTGTCCTCGTTTCTGTTCTGTGGCAACACACGGCTTCCGTGGCAGCTTCAATCATTGCCCAAGATCTCGGCAACGGGAGCGTGAAAAGCGGAGTAGGAACCGCTGCCATGGTACTGGGCTGGTTCGGATTCGCTTTGCTCATTATCGTTACGATAGGTCTGCTGGTTATGATTCTCAGCATACGAGTCTTGTCAGAGCTCGCCGATTAATCTCATATCAAGAAAGGTGATAGAATGAGAAAGAGGAAGAAAGCAATTTGAATATTTCAGCGTGCATGATGGTTGATGAACACTTTATTTCATCCCATCAATTTCTGTCGCATTGGCCTGGCGACTGTGTATATAAGAACGAGTGGCATTTGGGAAGGAGTTAAATCAGATTTGGATTGGGCTTGGTTCGAGAAAGTACAATACCTTTTTGATGTTGATGAAATGGGCCAAACAGCATATTGGGGAGGATTGAACAAACAAATTTGTATGTAATGTGGCTCACGAGGATGGAAAGAATGAACAGAAGAGAGGACGCAGGAAATGGAAAGGACTATTGAGCACAAGTAATAACGTACCATTTCTTGTAACTGATTCGTTGTATGCATGTGAATTCGTAACTTCATAATCATCTGGCCGGCTCATCCAGTCGAGCAGCACGACGGTATCCTAGAACTATTTCTTCCTCCTGAACCGACTGTTGTGTGCCGGTCCTCCTTTCGCCCCTGAATTCCTCAATTTCAGCCGCTTGAAGTTCGCATGTGCCATTGCACCAACTTTCCTGGCAGCCGTAACAATCTTCCCGTCGGGCCCAATCCGCTTCTTCTTCTTGCTCTGGTCGGGTCTCCGGTAACGGGTCCCGCCCTCGGATGCCGTGTACTCGGAGCCGCTATCCTCAGAGTCGAAATTGCGCGCGGATGTCGTGTCGAACAGGCCATTTTCCGCGTCTCTCGGTTGCGTATCTTCGACTCTGGAGTCGATATCTGCGAGCTCGTCGTCGGAGGTATCGGTATGGTGTTGAGACTGGGCGTGGGAGGTGGATTGTGGTTTTGAGCGGACGGGCTTAATGTTGACTTTTCGGGTGGTCCGTTTTTGTCCCTTTTTCTTCCAGATTTTCAGTGGTTGGCCGTCGGGTCCAAGTGTTGGGTTCTTCATCTCCTCAGGATCGCTGTCATACATGGCTTCATCGTCAAAGCCTCCTAATGGCAGACGAACCTGGCTGTCTTCTACCAGGATCTTCTCCTTGTTCATTGCCTTGCTTGGGCTTGGTGGGTCGCCTCCCTCCATTTCGTGGAGTGCGTCGAGGTCGTCATCGGCAGCCTCCTCTTCCATCTTCCGGAGGCCTGCCAACATGCTGCTTAGCCCTCTAACAAGTGGCTTCCTAGGAAGCCTGACCATTTCAGGAGAAACTATGATGCCGTCTTCGGCCTCGTCGATACTGGGCATCGTAATCCTTTGACTGTCTCTGCGAAGAAACGACGGAGTGGAAAAATGAAGTTTAGATACGGAGGATGGTGTGTTCGAAACCTGCTCGTTGGGATGCCGCCGTTTAAGAGGCGTTGCGAAGTTGTCTAGCATGAATCGTTTCCCGCTAGAAGCTGGGGTTCTACTGTGTCTGATTGTGCCAGGTAGATCCTCTGCCTGACCTTTGGATTTACTTGGAGTAGCCTGTACATTGCCTGCAATGTCAAGCTTACTACCCTGACCTTTGTAAGGTGAGTCCTCATCACCACTTGGCAGAAGATCAAAGAGACCTAGGACTTGCCCATCTTTCTGCGGTGTTGGACCTATAGCACGAACTTTCGAAGGAGTAAATAAGTTTCGGATAAGTGATGGAGAATCGTATGGATCAATGTTGGCTGGATGCAAGGCATTCTTTGAAGGTGTCTTCTCAACTTCGAGGCGTTTCGAAGGGGTCTGAATTTGGGAATCATCTTGCTTTCGCTTCCGTGATGGACGCTTCTGAGGCAATGAATGTGTCTGTGCCGGGAGTTTTCCAGATAAAATATCACGGGTTCTATTGTAGTCTTTATATTTTTGTGCTGTGAACCATTGGTATTAGTTACAATTCGGAGGCGCAGACCATCAGTGGCGGGGTAGTACCTATGCTTGGGTGTTCCTTGATGTCTTGTCTGCTTGCCTTTTTCCCAGAGTTGTGTGCTGCAAAATCCCTTTCCCAAACTTTTAACTCCTGGCGCAGAGCATTTGACTCTTCCAATAACTTGTCCCGTTCTTCAGCCTCCATCATATTTAGTGGTTGTCTTCTCTCGCTTTTTGGAAGCTCGGAACGCGACTCAATTCACGCGTCAAGTTTACGCGGAACCGATTCCGAGTCTATACGCTAGTGGCGGATAAGACACCTTGAGGCATACAATCTACGATCCGACCAGACTTGATTTAACATTATATGCTCCCCTTCGATTTTTATGGAGGAGGACAGCCCGGCAATAAGGTCTAGGGTGCTCCAGATCACGCTGGCAGAAGCCTCATCTCGCCTTGATACCGAGGACAAAGAAGAAGTTGGAAACTGCTGCGTCATTTGCCTGGAAAACATATCAGAAAAGGCGCAAGTTCTGCCTTGTAATCACGAAAATTTCGACTTCATCTGCCTCATAAGTTGGCTACAAGAGCGAAATGCTTGCCCTCTATGCAATGCTCAGGTAGTTTCTGTTCAATATGGCCTGGGCACTGGCCAGAAGCAGAAGACATATGCTGTCCCATCCCCAACACCTGCCCCACCATCAGCATCACCGAGCACAGCAGAAAGCACTCGCACTTCTTCCCAACGAAGAAGATATGCACGACAATTTCGAACAAGAGAACCTCTGAATACCCCAGATCCTGAAGAAGGCCTTCGGGGTCGTCGCTATGTCTATCAGCACAACTTATACTCTCTCCACGTAGGGTCGAATCGCCTCTCAAGATTCCGAGACCTTACACCACAGCTGTTCAGCACTGATGCAGAACTTATGTCTCGAGCCCGCAAGTGGATCCGACGAGAATTACGTGTGTTCGAGTTTCTATCTGTAGATCCTGAGAGCGCCGGAGCTAGAAATCCAACGGTGCAACGGCGAGCCAATAATGCAGAGTTTCTTCTCGAGTATATTGTGGCAATTTTAAAGACCGTGGATACACAAAGCAGTGGTGGCGAAGCAGAGGAGATGATAAAAGACTTCCTGGGACGACAAAATACACAGCTCTTTCTGCATGAGCTCCGGGCTTGGTTGAGAAGTCCTTATAATTCACTCCAAGACTGGGATCGAGCGGTACAATATAGCGAGGATAGGGTAAGGAAGTTCTCATATCAACTGGGCACAAATGGCCACCCCACAGATGCGCCTTTCCCAAGAGGAAGCAGGAGAACTTATCGCGGTGCTAGGAGCACGGATGAAACCCCAAGATTTACTCCATATGATTCTGGTGGAAGGGCGCGGCAGGATAAAGCTCGTCAGCGTCATGAACCGGACTGAAAGGCTTCATTATTTGATCTTCAGTCCAAATTAGATGATGTGGCTGCCACAACCTTTTATCGGCTCTTAACGTGCAATTCCACCATTCGGAGTACGACGTCGAAAACTAGGGCCAGTATCACAGGAGGTCAGCTTCTGAACACCTTACATATTCCGAACAACATGCTCCTATGAAATTATCCGAGTCTTGGCGGGAGTAGAGGATATCATAAACAAAGCCTACGAGAAGTTATGTCAAGACGAGCGTCGTTCCGAAGCATCCCATGGCTTTGAAGATTCTTGGTGATGTAGTATGGTAGACTCTAGTTGCGTTTTTCAGGCTTTTAGTGATGACCAAGGTTCTATTTTAACCCTGCGAGGATACTGCATTACAAAAGTACGAGGGGGCCTAATGCACTTGGGGAAAATTGTTCCAGCCTCTATCTGAGCTAGCCAGGTTGCTAAGGAATATATCATACATATGTATACACATGTAATGTATATATGGCCAAGGATCCAAGCGAAACAATGGCTTTTGGCCTAGAAGCTGGCGAAGTCGAACCGGCCAAGCAATGATGAAGCTGAGGAGTTAGGGAAAAGAGGGTAGATTATCTTGGTTGATGGTCTAGCGTGTTCTGCAAAAGATCATACTGGCGTTGGAAAGGTGCATCGGCACCGAGATGGTGGTTACATTCCGTAGTAGATGCGATACGAAGACTTCTGGGTGTGGATGTGAGACATCTGTGCAGTGGAAGTAAATCGGACGGACAGCATGCTCACCCCAAACTTTATTATAAATAGCAATGCCAGAACTCACGACTTGCAGATGTTGTGTTACTCTGCACGCACAAACGAATATTTCCGTACTGAACGAACGAGATGGAGAGCAGCAATGCTGAGAAGCTCTTCAAACGCGTGTCATATGCGCTTAGCGGAAGAGTAGAGAGGGGTCAACACGATACTGCAGTACTGTATTGCAAGGACGACTTTATCAAGCACGATGGGTATGTAGATCTTCCTGATCTGGTTACATCTGATACACGCAAAACCAGCCGGCTGGAATGCCATCTAAGCCGCGTCTGGACCGACGTGGGCGAGTCGGCCCTGTAGGTGGATGCACATCATATCACGTGATGGGTCATGGGCCATCGGCACCGTCGGAGATCAGATAGAACAAAGGAAATGGAAATGCTAGGCCGTTGGATAATGTACGTACATAGCACATCATCCTGTAAGTGTGGCTGTTGTACGTAGTAGCCAAAGCCTGAAAGTGTATTGTGGGAGGTCAGCGGAAAAACAAACAAGGACGCGTTCACAAACTCGGGGATTCACCGTCTCGGTCCCAGAGTCTCACAGTCTCGGAGTCTCGCACACTGGACCCTTGAGAATCGCGATATATACTGCATCTCCATGACGGCGACATCGGCTGCTAGAGTCAGTTACATACAAGCTGAAGTCTGGAAGAACGGCTGGAAGAAGGAGGCGGCCTCGGAAGGGCTGGATGGATCAAATGTTCTCGAGTAGACGATGTCGCGGCGCGGAAAACCCACCTGGCAATCTCAAGCCCTCAACTAGCCTAGCCGATGGTGCCTGGCTGCCTTGTCCGCGCGACGACGCGTGTAGGACATTAATATCGGCCAGGACCCAAACATCAATCGACAATCTCACAAGCACAAGGGCCCGACTGCCTATTCGAGCGAACGGGCGGGCTGCAGCACCCTTTTCTTTTCTTTTGCCCCCCTTCGGTTCAGGGCCCTACCTGCTAGAGAGGCCAGAGGTCGGCCGGAGTTCATTATTGAGACATAAATGGAGGTGCGCTGGCAAGTGATCTTGGATCTCGAGGTGTCACTGTTACCCGAGGGGGGAGAGAGAGAGAGAGAGAGAGAGAGAGATTTTGGTTGTTCGATCAGGAAGCGAGGAAACGAGGAAACGAGGAAGCTCGTAAGCTCGTAAGCTCGTAAGCAATGCTGGAAAAGACTGACTGAGCGCATGGCTGGATTTAGCATCATTCCAGGAACGGTGTGGCAGTACACGTGCACGGTGATGGTACAGTACTGTACAATATACGTACAGTAGTATTAATACGGAAGGGAAGGACTGTGGAAGGGATGGGATATACTCGAGGCTGGGGTTTACTTTCCATGGATTAGATTAGAATAGAACAGGATACTGAGTACTGTGTACTGTACTGTATGTAGTACGGTACGGTACACGTTGGCAGCTGTCTGCTGGACTGTATGTAGACGTGAAGCCAGACAGATCACGGCCGCGATGCAGTTCCAGGGAGTTAGTTACTTACAGTACTGCAGGCGGCTGCAGAGCCTAAATGAGCATCAGCGCAGCCGCTGTAGCGTACCCTCCAGCACTGTCCCCCAGCGCCCTCAGCAGCCTGTAGCAGCCTGTAGCAGCCTGTCGGATGCCCTGTGGAGGCTGGCAGACAGCAGCCGTGGCCCTGGAGCGAATGCCTGCCGGCCACGCCCAGACACGCCAGCCAACCTTCGGGCCCCTGAAGCCCATGCAAGGTACGCTGCAGCCGAGGCGATTCGGCCAGCACCTAGCGAGCTAGCTTCGCCTTAACCCGCCCGTGGGCCAATTACGCCCCGCAGACGTGGTGCTTGTGCGCCGCGAAGAGTGGAGCGCAATTTCCTTCAGGGTCGCATGCTCACGCTCTCGCACGCTCGATCTCATTTTGCCAATTTGGCCCTCTCCTCTCCTCTGCCACTCCCACACGCCCGCACACACCCGCCGTCCACCCATCCATCCTCCCTCCGCCCACACCGCCCACACCACCCACACACACACACTCTCTCACTCTCTCACTCTCTCACTCTCTCTCACACACCCCCCTCCCTCGCCCTCTCGCGCTGCCGCCGAGCCACCACTAGGCATTCCGAGAAACACCGCCCTCCTCCCCTCGACCTTCAGTCACTCCACAACCTCACAGCATTCTCCATCCCGACGGCCAGTCTTTCATCGACGCCATCGTTCACGCTCCTTCGCTCTCTTCACCGATCTCCTTGTGTGATCAATACGCTCGTTTTACCCTCTTTCGATCGCGACTTTTGGTCTTCTTTCGACGCCGACCGAGAACAAGGAGCAATCTCGTTTCACCTACGCGAACCCCAAACAGCCACGGACAAGAAGGAAACGAAGATCTTTTCAGGGCCCAGGAACCACACCACGTCGTGGCCATCGCGATCTTGACCTCTCAACCTTCTCGCGGCCTGCTCGACTCGACCGCTCGACCAGCTATGTTCTTCTCGTCAACCCTCTCTATGGCTGCGGCCACGATACTGCTCGCTGCATCGTCGGTGCTGGCCGACCCGGTGCAGCACGTACACCCTCGACGGACCTTGGCCGCCAGATCTACAGTAGCGACAACATCACCGATATCGATGGGATGCTACAGCTCGAGCCTGTCCCTCACATACCAGGACACCAATACGTACGTGCCCTGCTCTCTTCCGCCTCGAGAGGTGAATTGTGCCAGCTTCAGGAGTGTCAGCTCCTTGAACGGCACGACGCTTATTTCCCGCCGCCTTCAGTCACAGCTGCTAACATATCCTTCCTAGGTATCAAACGTCAGGACTGTGTGCAGGCGTATGTGTGCCTTTGAGCTATACGGTCATTGCCATAAATGGCACCGATTGCTACTGCGGTGATACTATGCCACCGGCATCAACGAAAGTAGACTCGTCGAATTGTGATACAGTTTGCCCGGGCTATGGCCAAGACAAGTGTAATTGATCCGCAGTCTCTCATCTATTAATGATACTGACCTTGTGCAGGTGGATCTACTGGTGGAACCACGTCGTATTGGACAGTATGGAATGCTGGAGTGGAAAACAGTGTCGAGAATTACGATGCGTCATCATCTTCAACAGCAGGAACCAAAACTGCAACTGCCACAAAAGCATCATCCACATCCGGATCGGCAGCATCGGTTGTTACCGTTGGAGGTCAAACTATCGTAGTTACCGCTTCGGCGTCCTCTTCGTCAACGTCGACAAGTAGCAGCTCCTCCAAGTCCTCTTCAACCAGCAAAGCTGGCATCGCCGCAGGCGTCGTTGTCGGTGTAGTTGCAATTGGTGCCATTGCTGGCGGTGCCTACCTATTCATTCGTGCTAAACGCCGCCGCGAGGTTGAGGATGAATACAAGCGACAAGCTGCCATCAGCGCATTTAACGCCGGAGGTAAGTCGGGGAGCCCAAGTGGATCAATCCCTGATACCCGGCTCGAACCTGCCATTATGGCACAACGGAGAATGAGCGATGGTAGCATTGCAGATAACCAAGATTACTCCAGGAGAATATTAAAGGTACGTCGTAATCAAGCTTGATGACTACATCCCATCCCTAACGTAGGCCAGGTCACAAACGCATGATCAGCTCTTTTGATGACAACGAATTTTTTCATGTGCTCTTTTAGCCTTCATTGTCACAACGGAGTTGAATGTGGTCCTTTCTTCTGTGGGTCTCCGGTTATGGTCTCTACCTGTGTCGAGGTTTTGGCCTATGGTGTTGAATACTTTGGCGTTGGATGGAACTCCGAAGTTACGCTCCTTAGAATGATGGATCTGACCTCGCATTCCCGATTTTCACCTTTTTGGTATGACACCAAGAATCAACCAAGACACGTCCTGTCCTTTCAGCCATGAAATACATACTCACGAAATCCTCGCATCATCCTCTTCGACACGATCTCGCCTTCCACATCGGCCCGATCTGCATACAACGTTATACCCACCTGTTTTTGTCTAGAGCACCGAATCCACTACATGTTCTTGGAACTCAGAGTGCTACTTGCTAATGGCACGATTGCCTATGGAGTCGAGCTTAGCGTGTCTGTTGGATACAGGCCGCGAGGAGATACGAGAGGAACGAGCCTCAATCATGTATTTTAGTTTAGAGCCAGCGAGCGTAGTATAGTAAATATGAACGTTAAAAAAACCTACGCTCAACTTTGCTTCACCTATGATGTCAAGACTCGGGCATGTAGATTACCTCTGTAGCTAGGTGCTGCTTTTGACGCTATAGGCCGTAAGTACACCCACTGTACCCATCACAGGTAGCTCACATGGGACTGTCCGGAAAGGAATATAAAAAGCAAAGTTCATATAAGGAGCATATATCACAGGGGCCTGGGAGTGCAGGCGTGCATTCGAAGTGGGCCTATCTCCGTAGACATACAGTATAACGCCAAACTGAATGCTCTAGCTAGACGTCCTAGCTAAACGTACCGTACCTTTTGAATCGTACACGAGTGCTCGAGGCCCGGAGTCTCGAATACGTGTGCCTCAGTGCTCGGGAGGCCTCTGCTGCACCCACCACCTTGCCTCCCGTTCGTTCCATGCGCGCCATGCAAGATTGGAAGGATAGGAGAGGATCGATAGACCGTCTGCGGTACATCAGCCCGGCGCTCTGGCCTGCTTTAAAGGGAAAAGCAGTTCACCTGTATGCTAGATAGCATTCTCGCAGCTGGTGTAACATTTTTAAAAATAGAAATAAAAATCTGGTTCTATAAACCGAAGGCTACCCCTCTAAGGGCGCTGTAAAACACTGTCTGCTGAAAAGATTCCGAACCCGGCCTCGCCCAACAAATCTACATGACCCTACCAGCTAGAACACCTCGGCCTGCCAGATTCGAGAGGTCCCAATCCCACCACCTAGCTCTTCGTGAAGAAGACCCAGACGACATCCTCGTCCTTCCCGTTCCGCTTGGCGCCCCAGCCCACGGCCGAGATGGGCTTCTTGACCAGGTCCTTGTTGTCGCCCTTGATGGTGATGCCCTTGTACCACGACCCGTTCGCGCCGGGCGCGCACTCGTGCAGCACGTTCTTGGCCGCGTCCTCGTTGGTGCAGCCGAACTGCTGCATCAGCTCCTTGACCGTGATGCTGCACGGCACCAGGTGCGGCTTGAACCGCAGGTCGCCCCGCGGCCGGCCCAGCCACGGCGGCTGCTCCTCGTCGATGACGAAGATCTTGCAGTGCTCGGCCGGGAAGATGTAGTTCATGCCCGGCGCCAGCCCGGTGCCGCCGTCGTCGCGCCGCAGGTTGATGCCCGGGATCCCGCCGTCGTTGACCGCGTCGACCTGCTGGTACTGCGCCGCCCCGAAGCCGACGAACGGCCCGCCGCCGTAGCCTGCGTAGCAGCCGGGCCACTGCGGTGCCGCGTATGGTGGCGGCATGTAGGCCGGTCCCCAGGCGTCGACAGGAGCCGCGTCGCCCGCGAGAGGGAGCTCGTTCCAGCCCATTGGGCCCATTGGGCCCACTGGGCCGTTGTTGACTTCATACCACTCCATTCCTTCGGGAGCTGGGAAGAAGCCATCTTGTGCTGGCTGGAGGCCATAGAAGTTTTCGAATCCGAAAGGACCGCCGCCCCAGCCGTGGCGCATATTACGACCCCAGTCGGCCATTTGGCTGCTTTGATAGTAGGAGTTTGGTACTGGCGATATGTGTCGGTGGGAGCTTCTTAGAGGCTGCTCTTCTTAATTTGACCTTCGAAAGGAAAACAGCAAGTCCAGCACAAGACCGAATGCGTGCCAGATATTTCAACTAGCAGGGTATGTTAATTAAGAGGTAAGCATGAATGTATGAGGATATGAAGGGCTGAAGTGTAATTATGAAGAGAAGCATGTGCGCGGTAGACCTGTTATATATGAACTACGGCGCCGTGAATCATTCGGGATTTTTGTTGTGAATCATGGTGACGATCGTGTAGAGTCAAACACGGTAGGTGAATGTGTGCTTTGGTTGACTCGAGATGCTGTGACTGTGGTTGTAGTAACTCACGCCGTCACAAACATGAAACTTTGGATCAGGCATTTTGGAAATAATCTACCCAGGTAGAAATAGTATGGTACATATTCTATTCGTATTAAGCCTTGTAGCAAATCCAATGATATATGTTACACAAGAACGCCGAAATCGAAGATGCTGTTATGCCTCCCATAAGCCATGAGTTCCCCATATGTCGACAGCCCTTTTAGCCACCAGCGACAACCGCTAGCCCTTCGTAAATCTTTCTCTTGACAGCGTAGAATGTGCCTCCTTGCTGCAAGGAAGCACTTCCATTTGCAGCTCCGCCAATGCTTTCAACCTCGATCCTTCCAGTGCCAAGCTTGCGTACAGCTACAGAGCCATCAATTAGGAGTGTACCCTCGCCTCTGAATTCGGCAGTGTACCCAGAAGAAAGCATAATCTTTCTCAAATCTGCAAGCCGAAGATCTCCGACATGGAGGGGTTGTGCTATGGATCTCGTCGCAGAAGCCATGCTTGTAGGAACGACATCCAAAGTGGGCATCAACTGCTTCGGAAGTTCGGCAACAACCTGAGTAATGTCCGCTTCTTCAGTTTCGTCTTTGAGCATTTTTTGTTTCTTATTACTTCCTTCCGAGTCAGCGAGAATGGTCGGTTGTGCAGTTGTCGCTGCCAACCGGCCAGTGAGCGTGACTATTCCCAGACCTTTAACATTTTGCCAATGCAGTCGTTTGACGAGACTCTCAGTCAGCTTGACAGCCCATGCATTAGTATCAACACTTGCATCAATTGTAGTACCGATGGTCGGAGTGTAAACATCGACAGATTTATCACCTCCGCCCAATTGAGCCTCAAGTAATTTGCGGCAATCTGTCGCAAGGGCCAGAGTCTCTTCTTTCATGCCGCTGACTAAAATGAGCTTCCGAGGCTGGATGAGTGGGATTAGCATTTGTAAGCTTCGTTTGTCATGAAGTCCAGCAAAATCCACAAAGGCTAGACGTAAATTGAGGACAAGAGACTCGGTAGAGAATATAGCTTTGGAAGGTCCGAGAATCTCTTCGACATCTTCCTCCACAGAGCCGTCATCAAAGATGTCAACTAGCAAATCATCGCCAGTCATTAATGAGTCTGAGACATCTTGTCCTAGGCCCAGACCAGTTTGTTGCCGTTTGTTACCTCCGTTTGTCAATCGTCGATCACCTGGCGCAGCAACATCATCCCACTTGCGCTTCTTGCCAAGTGTATCATTCGTGTCATATTTGCCAGAATTTCGCATATCTTGCCCGTCAATCTCATCTCGCTCTTCCGCTCGAATGTACTCTTCTGGCCGAATTAGATCACCGAAATCATCAGCTCTCTTCCGTCGAATCACCATAGGAAACATTTTCTCGCGACCTTTCTTGCCTCGAACATCGTAGTCATGAACACCTTTCCGCCGTAAAAGGATGTTGATACCTAGATCTTCATCGCTCATACCAATTTTCTTACGATTGGCCTGGCCAAGTGTTGTTGCCATATTTAATGCTTTGCCTTGCTGCTCTGTCTCTGATTCATCCGAGTCCGATGAGGAATCTGATGATGCATCATCGACTGCGTCTGCTGAAGACTCTAATACTGTGGCACCACCTGGTTGAAGGGTTGTTTGGAGCTGGCGTTGAGTAGCAAGCCATTGTTGATACGCAGCTAGCTCATTGCCTTCCAAAGCAAGTCGTTTGACATCTTTAATGTCCACTTCTCGGCCGCCTCCATACACCTGCTCCAGATTCTCACCCGTAGATCCTGGTTCCAAAGCTACACCATCCTTACGTTCCTCCCACCATTGCCATAATGTCCTAGCGAGCCCTGATCGTTTAGTCGAGTCTTCTTCCGATGCCCGGCCCATTTTTTCTGTTAAGATGACAAGATTGCGATTGTCTGCTGCGATCTTGCGCAGAACATCTTTTGAGAAACCCCACTCGAGGGAGGTGTCACTTGCTAAAATGACCTTTCCTGTAGTCTTCCCTTCTCTATTTGTATTGTTAAGTATGCTATTGACCTGGCCTCTCCTCTCTAGTAATCGGAGATGTTTGAAATCAAATGGACCTGCAGCTTTGCCCTGCTTCCCATCAGAAGCCCCATTTTGCCTTTGTTGAATTGATCCCGCAATGGCCTCAAACTCTCTAATTATACCATCGTCCATCCATTCGAGCATGCTGCGGGTGTAGCGCATTGTGGCACCGATGTTCTTACTTGCCAAGTATAGGGTTGACGCATTCAAAGGACTCTCCTGGTCGGAAGATTCTTTCCGCCATGCATGCTCCAACAAATATGCAAGCTCTAAAACACGAGCACTCGAGTCGGTTGGGATGAGCACAGTCCCTCCTTTGGCAACCGCTGACTTGATCATATCCAATAGGAGCTCATCTCGCCGACTTCGACCACCAGCCAAAGCGACACGCTCCGCACCCCTGCTGCTGCAGATGAGAGCTGTTGGTTTTCGCAGCTGCTCAATGACCTCTGCACCGCCTGCACCGGCACCTCCAAGCCATGCTGCACCGGCTAAGATATTTTCCCTCGCTTGATTCCAATCCACCGCATATACAATAGACTCCAACCCATGTTGAATATGCCATATAGTTCCTCCAAGTGTATGCCCAGCATTATATGCAGTAACCGTAAGACCATTGAGAGGAGGTGAAAACGGTGATGGAAGTGGCTGATGTGGTTGCGAATACTTCAGGGGATGGATGAGGGAGAAATAAGATGCGATCTCATCGGATGTTGGAGGCTGTAGGAGGATGCTGGAGGTGCTGGCGCCTGAAGTGGACTGCGCGTATGAGTATGAGGCTTCAGATAGCGATGAGGTGGGGATGATAGTAGACGCAAGTGGCGTCGATGCGTAAAGGTCTTGGAGGAGTGTGCGCCCAAGTGATATTACGGGAGTGGTCGCATATATAGGTATTCGTGTGAATAATGGGAAGTGCTTGCAGCAGTGAGCGTATGCTGCCAGGTGGGCGACTGTTGCATGGGTGAGAAGGATGATAGACAAGGTTGGAACATGCCTGTGGAGGAAATACCGTTAGCATAAAGATGGGGGAGGGTGATTACAGCAAAAGCAAGTCTGGGCTACTTTAGGACGAGCAGATTGGGAACAACTCAGGGAGTAGAATGTGACGTCCATTGATGTCTGATATACAGTATGGCCCGTAAAAACCCCCTGCCTCACCAACTGCCCAGGGAGATCCTAGAGGGCTCGAGGCCACAAAAAGAAGAACCAACCTACTTTTCTAGATTCCTCAACTGCTCGACATCAAAGGATTCGTCCCAACCAACATCGATCAGCACCTTAACACCACCATCTAGTTCTAGTAAAGACTGTGACGCCGAGCTCTCTGATTGAGCGCCGCTCAACGGCGTGAAGTTGAACATGCTTTCAGATGGCGGATTATGCGGATTATGAGGCCAACGCTGAGTTTGATGCTCTCTTCAAGCCTGGCACAGTTGGTGGTGGACCGTCACTGGATATATCGCGAGGTCGTCAGCCCATGGCATGCGAAAGAAGTATCAGTCCGGCACTGTCACCGAATGCGCTGCTCTCGGAGGGGAGTTTTGAGCTGAGAAAGGTAGATGGGTCGTTGGGATTTGTCGCGTTCCCAGGCTTTACAGGGATATACCCGTTACGAATTAGCGCCATATCAGCGCATACACACCTGCATCATAAAAGTTGAAGTGTCCAGAACGGGAACCGCCAAACTGTTACTTTTGCCCTTTTGCATTTTTGCACTTTCGCACTTTCGCACCTTTGCGCCCTGAAACTTCATGATGAGACGATTCTTTTAATCTATTTAATTCGCCGATTTCTTCAATGCCGCTACACCTCTGCGAACCCTGAAAATAAACTCGAACGCGGCGGATCCCATTTCTGAAGCAGAACCGGCTTCAACCAGGGCACCGTTGAGCTGCCAGCCAACATGGACAGTTTTGAGCCCTATCATGCTCTAGGGCAAGGAACGCCTGGAGAAGATCCACTGCATCCTCGGACTCGCACCCAGCCAGCTCCTTCACAATTCCAACCCGTGGCGCCATCGCCATACCAGCAAGCTGGCTCGACATACGGCGCTCCTCCTGAACCGCAATCCAACTGGAATAATGCTCAGCCAGGAGCACCAGTGTCCAGAAGCGGTACGCCATACCAGCCGATGCAAGATCAGGGATACTTTCCCCAGCAACAACAGCAAAATTTCCAGGGACAAGATGGAGGTCTTACAGCACAAATGGGGGGACTCGCTCTTGGTGAAAATGCTACTCATGGTCGCGCAGGAGGAAGGAAGAAGAAGGATCACCATGCATATCATGCTCTAGAGGCACCATCGGGCTCATCGGCGGCTTTCAATGGCATTCCACCTCCAGGTACCTCGGCCACCAACTTTCTGAACGCGGATCAATCGTTCCAACAGATCCCCGGTGGCCAGTTCGCTGGTCAACCAATTACTCCGCAAATGTCACAATTTCCTGCTGCGGCTAGTGAGCCGTTTAATCCTGCCAATCCTGCCTCAAGCGCACAGTTTGCTGCTCGAAATGGCGATGCTGATCCCGGATTTGCTACTGCGAGTGTCCAAACTTCGGCTCAAGGTCGTGTGGATCCGGACCAGATACCAAGTGTTCCAAGATCAAGGGACACTGTTGCCCAGTATTACCTTAATCATGTATATCCAACCTTCGAGCATCACATGCCACCTCCAGCGGCAGTCTCATATGTCGCTTATGACCAAGGCAACTCATCGCCAAAGTTCACGCGTCTGACGATGAATAATATCCCATCGACTGCAGAAGCTCTACGCTCGACAGCTCTTCCGTTAGGCCTATTACTGCAACCTCTTGCACCATTGCAAGCGGGGGAGCTGGAAATCCCAGTCTTAGATTTTGGGGAAACTGGCCCACCACGGTGCCATAGATGCCGAGCTTATATCAACCCATTTATGGTATTTCGATCAGGAGGGAATAAGTTCGTCTGCAACATGTGCACATATCCCAACGATGTGCCTCCAGAATATTTCTGTGCCACCAACCCGCAAGGGGCTCGGGTTGATAGGGAACAGCGTCCGGAGCTAATGAGAGGCACAGTTGAGTTTTTAGTTCCAAAAGAGTACTGGTCTAAAGACCCGGTAGGCCTGAGGTGGCTGTTCCTGATCGATGTTGGTCAAGAATCTTTCAATAAAGGCTTCCTCGAAGCATTTTGTGAAGGTATTATTGGCGCACTTTACGGTCGAGACGACCAAAACTCAGAAGACATTGAAGAGACTGATACTCCTGAAACGAGAAGAATTCCGCAGGGCGCAAAAGTGGGATTTGTCACGTTTGACAAGGATATACACTTTTACAATGTTAACCCGGCCTTAGAGCAAGCCCAGATGATTGTAATGCCAGATATCGAAGACCCGTTTGTGCCACTTGGTGATGGCCTTTTCGTGGATCCCTATGAATCCAAAGCAATCATCATATCCCTTCTCAACCAACTTCCTGGATTATTTTCTCAAGTCAAGAACCCTGAGCCTGCACTACTGCCTACTTTAAATGCCGCGGTAGCTGCACTGGAAAAGACGGGAGGAAAAATTGTCTGTTCCCTAGCTGCATTGCCAACATGGGGACCTGGCCGCCTGTTCCTTAGGGATGATGGAAAGTCCAACGACGCGGAAAACGACAAGAAGCTATTGACTACCGAACACCCAGGCTGGAAGAAAGCCGCAGAGAAAATGGTAGCGAGCGGTGTAGGTGTCGATTTCTTCCTTGCAGCCCCCGGGGGAGGCTATCTGGATATAGCCACAATTGGCCACGTTTCTGCTTCTACTGGTGGAGAGACATTCTACTACCCGAACTTCCTTTCTCCACGCGACACGTCAAAGCTATCACAAGAGATTAAGCATACCGTAACGCGGGAGACCGGCTATCAAGCGCTGATGAAGGTCCGTTGCTCAAACGGATTGCAAGTTGCTTCTTATCATGGCAATTTCATTCACCATACTTTTGGTGCTGATCTAGAGCTTGGTGTTATTGATGCGGACAAGGCTCTTGGCGTAATGTTCAGTTATGATGGCAAGCTTGATGCTAAGCTCGATGCTCACTTTCAGAGTGCTCTTCTTTATACAACTGCTACTGGGGAACGAAGAGTGCGATGTTGCAATGTCATTGCTAGCGTCAGTGATCAAGCCAAGGACTGCATGAAGTATGTTGACCAGGATGCGGTTTACAACTTAATCGCAAAGGAAGCTGCTACAAAGATGGCCACAACCTCGTTAAAAGACATCCGATCAGCTCTTACAGAGAAAAACATCGATATTCTTGCAGGCTATCGCAAGAACTTCTCAGGATCCCATCCTCCTGGACAACTTGTTCTTCCAGAGAACCTTAAGGAATTTAGCATGTATATGCTTGGCCTGATCAAATCAAGAGCTTTCAAGGGCGCAAATGAGCCAACAGATCGACGTGTTCATGATATGCGGATGATAAAGTCTATGGGCGCCTTAGAACTTTCATTATATCTCTATCCTCGAATGATTCCTATTCACAATCTAAATCCTGAGGATGGATTTCCCGACCCTGAAACTGGACATCTGAGGATGCCACCCTCAGTACGAACATCCTTTTCTCGTGTCGAGGAAGGAGGCGTTTATCTACTCGATAATGGGCAGAACTGCTATTTATGGATCCATGCTCAAGTGTCACCGAATCTCCTTATCGATCTCTTCGGCGAGGGTAATGATTCTCTGAAAGTATTAGATCCTTACAGCTCCTCGTTACCGGTGCTTGAAACACTCCTAAACGCGCAAGTACGTAATATCTTGGAGTACATGAAGACAGTGCGCGGCTCGAAAGCTCTAACCGTTCAACTGGCACGCCAAGGACTGGATGGCGCCGAATACGAGTTTGCAAGGCTTCTAGTTGAAGATAGGAATAATGAGGCGCAGAGTTATGTTGATTGGTTGGTCCATATTCATCGACATGTGCAGTTAGAGGTATGTCAGGATCATATTCTGTCCTAATTTCCTACTATGATTACACCACGAAGTGCAGAACCCTCTTCTAACCAACCCCCCTATAGTTAACTGGCCAGAGGAAGAAGGAAGATAGCGGGGATAATTCCTCCCTTGTCTCTAATTTTGCAGGGATGAGACCACCCTACTGGTGAGAACCTCAGGTGGATATAGTGTTTGGAAGAGGATGGAGGCTAGGAGGCAGGAACGGCAGGCAGGCTGCTTACAGTCGAAACATACTTGGAACTAATCCCCTAAGAAGATGCGTTTTATATCATGCCCATAGATTTAGCGTGCATAGCAATACTTCTCATTTCCCGACTTCAGAGTCTTGCATATTTTATTTTACACTGCCAATGGTTCTGTAGTTGTATATTGAATGTAGTTTTTGAACGGCAGGAGCAATATATCCGTCTCACATAGACATTTAGTAGTACATATATCGGCCGTCCCGAGAAAGCCTGCAAATCTGCTGTTGTGAGGCGGCCGTGGGACGGGTGGTTGCGCCGTCGTTGTACAGATCACCGCTGCAGAAGGACACATCTGGTTGTACGGGCTGGCCCGTCTGTCAGATCTTAGGATTTGCGAATCTATGCTTGATGGTTGTACGGGAACAGATCTCTCATTGTAGCCGAGGTATTGAGCGGTGAGGCGCGCTTTGTGGGACGGCAAGACACAGAAGGTGTGGGGACTTAATGAAGTTTCTATCTATCGAGTGATGACTTTGTCCTTGGCTTTTACCGCCAGGCTATGTGAGAGACGTCTTGGGAGTTCTGCAGGATGCTTGGATGCACGTAGTGTTCCCGATGGGTAGGTTTGCACCTTGAGGTAGAGATCGGAGATACTCGGTGTAAATAAGTGGTTGCGCATAGATCTTGTGTATTTAAGGGTCTTTATTGTGGCACTGATGCTACTGTGGCATTGGTAGGACGTTGATACGAAGATGTAGATTGAAGCTCAAAGCAATGAAGCCTGCCATACATCGATCAAACAGGAGCTTGTACACCCGGGACTCCCCGTCACCCAACACCCAAAGCGCCAACTCATTTTGGGAACATCTTCGCGGGGTCAAACACGTCCTTGAAGATTTCCATGTCTGCCAACATGGCAGCTTTGGAGGATGAGTTCTTGGAGCTTGAGCTGCTGGATCCTGCGAGGCTACCACTAGGACCGGTCCCATCCATGTTGTCGAAGGCGAATACGACGTTTGAGAAGTTGCCTTTGAACTCGTCGTCGAAATACAGTGCATCTCTCCACATCGTTGCTACTTCCCGTGTTGGATTCCTGAAAAGTGAACCGCAGCCGAAAGCACCTAGAACCATGTCCGAATAGCCCCAGTACACTGCCATTCTGAGAATAGTCCGGATCTTATCTCGCATGAGCTCTTTCTCTTGCTCGAACGAGTACTTCTTGCCTGTCTGATCCAGTTTTGGTCGACGAACTGGCGGCACAGATATGACTGGGAGAGCTAAGTCTGAAGTAAGAACTTAAAACATACCCCTGGATATCGGTGATAAGTACCTTTAAATTTCTGCCACAGTTGATAGCGTTCAGGGCCAGCTCTGAAAACGACTGTAGCTATTGTCAAGTGCTGTAAGAGAAGAAGATACACCTATCAAGACATACCAACAAAAGGAGAGTAGATACCGCCGGTTGGTGGAATCGGGTAGTTGACTTTGTAAGCATTGTCAAAGGTTGCCGGTGTGTTAAGAGTCGCAACCAAATTGCTCCTCCTAGCGATGCATTCTTCTGGGGCCATGACTCCTATTATTGTAAGCTAAATTGGAGATAATATAAAACAAAATAGGATGCTAGATACCAGCTTCCCAGTCTCCTCCAGGTCTTTTGTCGTTGGCCATATTTACCAACGCAACATGCTCTGGTTTGTTTACCGTAATGGCTAGCTCCAAGGCTACATCCACAGGATCTCCTTCTAACACCGCTGTAATGTGGTCAGTAAGATCATACACACCCACGATTTAGACGTACTCATACGGCACCGCAATGGATTCTTTGGCGGTTCACACCGCATAGTCGATGAGTCAGCAACCAGCCAAGAATGAGCTGGCCATCTTGCCTCTAGGTTCTTCTTGATGTGAGGAACATATACTTTCTTATTTTCAGCTGCCACTTCAGCAGGTTTGACCTTAGCAGGAGGCATTGTTTCTGGAGTCAAACTTAGTAGAAGATTATCGAGAAGAGCGAGAGAGTCGGCATTCGTAATATAAGGATTACACAGGTTCAAACAGAAATGGGATGTTGCAGCAGAAGTCTAGAGGACCAGGGTCTGCAGCCTGTATCTTATATACGTATAAGGCTTGATACATCATGACCAAAGTAGGGGCTGCATGAGCATTCTCCACACAGAAATGTGCGGTGACGGAAGGAGACACATACATAATGAAATAGAATAGACACCAGACAATAAAATCTGTGGCTGGAAATTTGAACCTATGAAGACGATATGAAATCGAATGGAACAGGATGACCAGGCCGGAGTTACATGCTAGTCTGGGGGGGTTATACGGTGTCATGCCATTGTCCTCGAGCAGGAAATGGCACTCGAAGTTGCTAACGAAAGAACGGTATGACGCTGCTATATCAACCGAACCAACGTGTATGCAGCCTACCGGCAGATCGATCTTGTACACGATCTCGCAATGTATTGCATGCAGTTCAAGCAAGATTGGCGAAGCCTAGGTCTCACAGTGGTATTGAATGAAGTAAGGAGAGAGCCGTGTACGGCTCTGGACCGTAGTCCAATACCATACAAGCAGCAACAACTCGTTGAATTCTTACTCCGTTGAGGGACACAAGCCAAGTTAAGAGCAGCCATGGTTACTTTATTGTACCAGCGAGACAAGAATGTGAAGTTAGATAGAGCCTGCGCAGCTGCACGGTGTAGCGGCGGGACGGAACCTACTGGTCATATTCGGTTGCATACCTTATCGACCCAGTCACCCGGTTCTTCTAAGGGCCCCTTTTTTATAAGAGTACGATGATACATGATATCTTTGTTGTTTTATCCCTTTTAGGTTCCAGAACCCCGGCCCAGGATTCCAAATGACAAGGGTTTAATTTAAGCGCGTTGGCGAGAAGCGCGGGCCTCGAATAACTTATGTCACAAGTTACGCGCCCATTTGCTGTCCAACAGCCAACGCCGCTCAAAGCATTGCAGCACAGGGTAATTATCAATGGCTCACCAGGCCTTCAATTGGGGTCTGAAGCTGGCAAGACGTCAAGTTGGACGACGCTACCATTCCACAGCTCCGCCTTCTGTCTCAGTAGCGAAGCTTCTTATGTCACCGAGTGATGCGAAAGAGAAACAAGTGTTCGGTTTTGTTCGGTCTATACGAAAGCAAAAAACCCGATCTTTTGCTTGGATTGGCGATGGCTCCAGTCTAAAGCCCCTCCAAGCATTACTGACACCAGAACAAGCCCAGAGGTATATTTCTTCCCCAGATCTCGTCACCACTATTAATTGTTCAACAGCCTAACCAATGGATCCGCCGTGTGTCTTACAGGCCATTGGAAAGATTCACCTAATCCCGAAGCTCAGGCTCACGAGCTTCATGTGAATAACCTGCGCTTACTTGGGACCGCGGACCCTACTGTACGCTGTCTGGGCTCCTCTCTGGATATCATTGCTAACATCTTTTTGCCAGACCTTTCCTTTACAGAAGAAGTATATGTCACCCGAATACCTACGAACTATGCCACATTTACGCTCGCGATTGCCCTTCAATTCTCTAATGCTAAGGTTTCGATCGCAGAGTATAGCCCAGCTCACAGACTTCTTTGCAAGGAGAGAATTTGTACAAACACACCCACCCATAATTACATCTTCGGACTGTGAAGGAGCAGGAGAGGTTTTCAATGTTGCCACTCGCATTGTATCACCCGTAGAGCAGTTGGATGAAAAGGATACAAAAACCGGTCATAGCAAATTCGACGAGAGCGATTTCTACCGGGCCCCCAAATATTTGACTGTTTCCAGTCAGTTACATTTGGAAGCATTGGCCCAGTCTGTTGGAAACGTGTGGACTCTATCACCAACATTTCGTGCAGAAAAGAGCGATACCTCTCGTCATCTCAGTGAGTTTTACATGCTTGAGGCCGAGGTTAGTTTTGTTGATAAGATGGACTCTGTCATGGACTTGGTTGAGGAAATGTTACAACATTTGGCAAAAGGCCTCCATGACAGCCCAATTGGCCAGGAACTCCTCCATGGTAAGCGGACTGGCGAGAGCGGGTTCGATTCAGAATCTACAGAAATGTCTAAGGAGCTAGAGCGCCGCTGGCACGGTATGATGAGCGGGCCTTGGCCTCGCATAACATACACAAAGGCCATTAAACTACTGGAAAAGAGTAAGGTGAAATTCAAGTTTAAGCCAAGGTGGGGAAAGTCTCTGCAAGCAGAGCATGAACGGTATCTTGCGAGCGCTGTTGGGCAAGGACAGCCAGTTTTCGTCACTCAATATCCCCAGAGCACCAAGCCGTTCTACATGCTCCCTTCGGAACATGATCCTGATTCACAGGCGACGGTGGAATGCTTTGATCTACTTGTTCCAGAAGTCTGTGAGATAGCAGGGGGGTCGATGCGTGAACACCGACTCCAAGAGCTTGTGGAGGCTATGCAGTGGCATAGAATGATCCCACCATTAGCTGAAGGGGAATGTAGTGAAGACCTCTCGGATGAGGCTCTGGGTGGACTCAAATGGTATATCGACCTTCGCCGATGGGGCACTGTCCCCCATGGGGGCTTTGGCCTAGGATTCGATCGTCTACTAGGCTATTTAGCCGGGGTTGAGAACATCCGCGAGGTAGTTGCGTTTCCTAGATGGGCTGGCCGCTGCGACTGCTGATTCTCCTGCTACCTCTCGCTTTGCTCCGTCGAATTCGGATTAAGCAGACGCCGCTTGGGCTATAATTGTTACGGCTGGCGAGTAACCCCACATTACCCGGGACGCTCACCTAAGGTTCAAGCAGCCATGAGCCCTCGTGATAGATAGCTACCTTATCCCCCCTTGGTACAGTCCAGCGGTCGCATCGCAGCCAGCCTCTACGAAGCAAAGCGAGGCCGGGCACCGATATACGATTAGACGTCGGGCTACCCGTTTCGAGACACATGGCTAAATGCTAAAATACAATATGCATAAATGATGCAGTCTGCCTCCACGCGTGCATACGAGTACAGCTGACCTCGGGCCAAGATGCCCAAGAGCAGAGGTCGGACGGCTTTCAGATAGATGGGGCAAACCTTGCCGGCTTATCAACGTGGCCAGGCGAATATCCAGTATTCAGTATTCAGTATTCAGTAGACGAGCAAGTACGACCGTTCAGTCGGGCAAAGTTCAGCCACTGTGGCTCGAATCAGAGGCAACTGGGGATTCTGGTCCCCAGTGCTCTGCATCTCTACCGCTACGAGTGCCGATGACAATGACTCGCGGCTATCTGTGGTCTTGCCCATGTTAGGTACAGTATGAGGACAGAGCATTCGGGAGATGGGAGAGCACGCATGGCACGTACGGCATGGCACGTATGGCACGTATGGCATGGCCTGGCGGGTTTTGACGCGCGGACTGAGGCGCTCGTACAGGGCAAGTGACCGGCCGAGCAGCTCAGCCATGTCTGGCCATGGGTGATGGACAGGAAGGAAAGACGGAGAGCTCGGGAGCAAAGGCAAAGGCAAGGCAAGTCCCGGCTGCTGTCGAAGCCAAGCTTTTGCGCTTGGGCCAGCAAGGATGCGGTAGTGGACGTTAGCGTATAACATATATAACATGTATAATATGTATAACATGTATAATATATGTATAATATGGACAGTACAGTACAGTACAGTGCCATGTACGGTTGGCGTCCAAGGACGGCAGGCAATGTGGGGCCCAGCTCGCCTAGACTCGGCAAGGGCTCTGGGAGGGCAGGAGAGGAGGATCCCTGGAAGGTTAAGGTGCAGTGCAGCGCAGTGCAGCGCAGCGCAGCGCGGCTACCGTAAGGCAGGGTACAGCAGGTTAGGGTAGGGTAGGGTAGGGTAGGCTAGGGTAGCTACAGGACAGCCCAGCTGCAGTACCGACAGCGCCCAAGGTACCTACGACACCCTACGACACCCTACAACGCATGCCCTACCGTACCCAAGCAGAGTAACTACAGGGCAGAGCAGAGCAGACGTGACATCGTTGCCTCGTCTAGTATGGCGATATTGGCCCCCTATGAAGGGACGAGGTAGGTACCTGGTACCTGCATGTAGAGGCAGCTTTTGATAGAGAAGAAGACAGCCAGATAGAATGCAGACCGGCCACGCAGTCTGGCCGTGCGCGGTCGAGAGCGAGTGCCGGCAATAGATGGATTCGACGAGTTGGCTCGATTCATTCGTCCCATGCCATCCCATGCCATCCCATGCCGGCCATCCTGGGGATGCCTGCCCGGGCCGCTGCCTCCATCAGTGAGGATGAATGGATACGGAATGGATATGAACGGCGTGTCACGGGTCCTCTTCTTTTCCCTCCTGTTCCCACCCGTACATATCTGGCGACGCATGCCATACCGAGGACATCCAGTGCAAGCACCGGAAGAAGAGAACGCATCCATCGCACCACTCTCAGACAGCAGATACATTACGTTGTGTTCATGCCATTGAATGTACCGTACCGTACCGTACCGTACTGTACTGTACTGTACATTCGGAGCCGAGGCATGTTTCGGGGGTTCGGGGTTTCGGTGGCGGCTGTAGCGAGTGAGCCAGCAGATGAATGAATGATGATGCGTGCGCGCGCGCGCCATCAAGCCCTCTTTCGTGCTTTAGTTCCCAGACTCCACCTCCACCACAGCGAAACAGCCCCGGCGACCCAAGAATCAAATCAAATAAATAGATGAAAACTTCACATCACATCACCATCAACACATCATCAGTCACATCACGTCCGCTCGGTCTCTCGGTGGCTCGGTGGCTCGGTGGTCCGCTGCAGCAATGTGTGTCGCACCCTTGTTAGCCGACCGGGGCGACATCCCTGCCACTCACCCTCCCCTCCTTCAACCAGTAGCGGCAACTCTGATGACGCGGCCCTGTCATGGGTTCGGGCAAGCCACATGTTTGTGTCTTCGCTCATGGCGAATGGCGAGCTTTAGGCCCGACCGATCGAATTAAGCTTGTTACGACGTTGTGACTTTAACCTTTTTTTCCTTGCGCGCGCCCTTTCTTTTTTCCTTCTTTTTTTTGTTTCGATTAGATTGGATTGATTTGGTTTGGCTGTTTTGAGAGTGGGTGTAGTACTGTACTGTACTGGCTCTGAAAAGTTTTTTTTAACAGAAAAAGAGAGGGTTTTTACTATATCTAGGAACAGGAGTAGCGTGTAGGAGTGGAAAGGGCGATATCGAAGATAGGCGGTTTCTCTCTTACGCTTGTCCAGCTGTTTTTGAAGACTCGGCATTAGCTATATCACAATATCCTTCTGTTCGCTCTGGACAGTATAGATAGATACATGTATACATAACAAGAGAAAGAGAGAGAGAGAGAGAGAGAGAGGGGTGGAAAGGTGTACACCTACCTGTACTACAGACCCCGCAATATCAACTCGATCCGTCCATCCATCCATCCATCTCTAGCTGAGCCCTCTGCCCTTTGCCGCTTCCAAGAGCCGACTCTGTCAGTCTTGACTTTGACTTTGCCCGGTCTGTCCTGTCTGTACAGTCTACCGTCGACTTTACCTCTCCTTCCTTGCCTCTCCTTATCTTAGCTTGCCTTGCCTACCATGCAATCCATATCTTCTTGATCGATTCGGAGGAACATACGCGAATACGAGCCTTACACCGTACTGCATGCACCGTACATTGATCGTACATACGTACATGTACCACTTACAACATCTCCAGCGATATAAATCCCCCTCTTCCACCTTACCAGAGAGCGCTGTCCCGTCACGTGCTCAAAACCCGGCCTTTGTTCTGCCCCCATCGATCGGACCGAGGTCTGGGCTGCCCCTACTACGGGTCGAGATTACGAGTCGGCGCATGGGTACCCTGCCATGCGCTTTCTCGTTAAAATTACCCCAAGGGAGCGACTGGCGTGGCAGGCAAGCTAGGCGATCGTCTACGGGTATTCGTCCGTACTAACCATTGCGTAGTGTGGAACTTCACCTACACCTGCTACTTATACTGTACTGTATGCAGCATGCTAGTATGTGCATAAGTAAATAAGCACAGTATGCTTATTTGCCGTGTTCTGACGCCGATGCAGGCTTGCTTCTATGGGCAGACAGGCCCAGGGCCGTAGCTGCGTATCTATCCTGTACGCCGCGTGCCGTACATACACACATACGTATACGTAGATCTTCTGTCTTCTTCTGTAGTAATGATAAGCCGGCCACCCTGCATCATGTCGTCCTGCTATCGGATGATTTGTGCTCTGTGGTTGTGAAAAGTAAGTAGCCTTTAGGAGCGGAATGGAAATGGAAATGTAATATCGCGGCTATTAATTATATCGTGGAATTTGAGTTGGACGCGTCATGCATCATGCACGCAGGACAGTTGCTTACCTTCTGTAGGATAAAAGTATAATCATAGCCTGTAGCTATATACAGTATGTATGGCATATATCAGGTACGTATCCTAAAGTCTAATTGGATTAGTAGCGCGAAAATCAGTAGCCGAGCTTCGATGATGAATGAAGAGGCAGGGTAAGGGAATAGAGTAAATGGGGCAACGACTCGTCGCTCACCGAGGTAGCCAAGCATCTCCAATTGGACTTGGCGCAGGGTGCATTTGGTGAGAAGGAAGGCTATCGTAGATTGGATAAGCTTGGGATTGGCGATGCCATGACTCGAGAGATTTAGCATCCTGGACAAGTAGGCAAGCAACATGGAAGCATATACCCTGGGTAGGAGACGGTATACTGGCTGGGGGGGGTTGGCACTCCGGATTTGTTATCGGTCCAAAGTGCTGTTCGTTTCGTTTTGTCTCGTGACAACGGATTATTTTTGGTGGCGTACGGAGTATACCACAGTGGATTTCTGTGAGGCTGGGCATGTCACCGGCAGTCGGCCTCAACCTACGCATGGCCATATATGACCATATGGCGTACCATGACAGGTTTCGTGGGAACAAGGCTGTAGAGGGAAAAATGCAGACGTGTACAGTCAGTCCTGCAGCCAAGGATTCCGAATTTAAAGTGGAGCGCTTAGAAGCTTTTGGTTTTGGGGGCGTGTCAAGAATGCTAGGGTTCAATCAGACAAGGTCAGTATACGCGTGTCCTTCCCGGAGATCTGCGCATAGCTAAATTCATGCTTAAAATTCCGACAGCCCTTGTTCGTGTCCTGTCTCGGCTCGCTTGCTTTGCCTCGGTGAGGGAATGGGATGGATGTATGCATACATGTAGTACGTACGCCACCGAACTTGAGAGAACTACCAGGATTGGGTAGGACGGTGATGGCCGCCTTTGCTTGCTGTGTAGTATGCTTTGTATGAAGAAGAAATAGAGTTGGAGGTAGTCTGAGGGAGATAGCTAGGTAGCCAGCTACCTTGGACTTACCATCGAGGCGTCGGCGCATCCGGATGGCAATGTTTTCTGCACTGGGTTGGGTCTCCATATGCCAAGGCCGTCACGCAAGCATGCTAATTCGTCGTAGAATCTTCGGAGCTGCTATGGTGTCACTGGATACCAATACCTAGAAATGCCAATAATGATATACGATGGCCTAGACCACCGAGACAACCGTCAAAAGGAACTCAGGGTACGGTACAGTGAAGCACGCAAGGCCCAAGGTCAAGCCTTCTTTTAGTCGGCAGGACACAAGTGCCGTAGAATCTCGTGCTCCTCCACACTCATTACCTTATTAGACAAGTGGGTAGTTTAGGTTCTTCACGCTTGCTTGTCTTGCCTGCCATTCTTATCTTCCAAGAGTCCAAGACTCAGGTCGGACTCCCAAGAGGATGGCCGAGTGGTAGCGGAACTTTATTCCCAGCTCCCGAAGGTCGTAAAGAATGGTGTGCGAAAGTACTACTGTGTAAATAACAACAAAGCAAACAGCATCAAAGCATCCCTCATCTATTGTTCCCATACATACGTACTCAGTAGCATGGGCCAAATCTATCTTCCGAACAAGTCATGTGGGGGGAAATTCGAAAGATGCGAATCGGCACAAAGGCGTACGAATCATTTTCTGGAAGCAGTTAGACATGTCTCCGATATCTCCAAGGGCTTAAAAGGCAAAAAAAAGCTTTAATCGACATTCTTGTCGGGTGCCTTTCTTAATGTAGGCATAATCGCGGGCTCGAAACGCCAAGGAGTGGAATTCCTGTCTGTCTGATGACAGGATGGATCAAGGACGGGTATGCGAAGGAGGAGGAAGGCTTGATCGCCTGGTCTTGCTTACCTGGTATGGTTATGTTTCGGTCGGCACTGTGCTGGTTGGCCAGGCTGCACTGTAAGTACTGTACAGAACAGAGCCAGTACAAGCCGCTCTCGAGGATGCTGGGGAGAAGCTTGGGCAAGGCTGGCGTTGCTGGCGGCAGTGGCGGCCGCGGTTTCGGAGACGAGGGGAGGACGATCTAGCATGGGAGAGGAGATAAAGGGAACTTGGTGTTGTTGGTTGCGCGGACGTAGACGTGGACGTGGGACGTGGACGCAGATGTGGATATGGGTTTACTCGTTGCAGATGGAGATGGCCATCAACCGACGTGCGACGGCCCTTAGGTACTGTACCAGTACAGTGCAGCCGAGAGTCGACAGCCTGCCACGCCTGCCCACCACGCCTGCCCAGAGCGTCCTGGCTAACGAGGGACTCGCAAGGCACATGCCGAGCCCCGAAGACGACCCTCTGCGTTCTGATAGAAAACCGCCTTTAAGCGCCCTGGAACCCCATGCAGCGTGCACAGCAGCGTACAGCAGCCTGTAGCCGGGTCCTGTGTAGCAGCCATAGGATGCGCTCGTTGCAGACGGCGTTTGGCAGCAGCAAGGAGACAAGCCAGACGATATTGCATCGACTATCTAAACTATCTATCCTCATTCCTCAACACACACACACACACACATATATATATACGCACGTATGTATATTGTATACACAGGCCAGACAGATCGGTTGATGCCATGCATACATACATACATGCATACACATACATGCGTACGTACAAGTACATACATATGTACAGAAGCCTCCCGTCGCCCGGACACTCGCCGTCCGGCTACAGCGCCCAGCGCCCAGCGCCCAGCGCCCAGGTGCCAAGGATGTGCCTGTGTCGAGTGATGCGATGGGGGGCTGGTCGGCCGTGGCTTGGGCTGCGTTTAGGTGCTGGACAGTATCGACGGTGCTGGGCAGTCAGTCCGGTACGTACAGACCTGCCCGCTGGCTGCTTGTGGGCTGGCCTGGCGGGCTACGGCCTCTGCGGCCTCTGCGCTACGGGTGGTTATCACTGATCCATCGGTAGTGCCCCGTCGCTGCCCCGTCGCCGCCCCGTCGCCGCGCCCTCGCTGGAGCCCCAGAGGAAATAAGCTCATGCCCTCATATCCCAGCGAGGGAAGCTTACGCATCGCCCACTCGCCAACGTGCTCAGCGCGCCGTAATCCCGAGGAGCCAGCAATTAGCATGCTCTAGGGCCCTTAGATAAGTAAAATAAGGATACACGTACGTACCCTCCTCCCAGGTAGTCCAAGCAGACCCTCCCCGACCGTCCTGCCTTCCTGCTCCCATCCTAGCCAAGAGTCCTTCGGGCACGACTACGAATCAGCCTGCGAGACGATTCCTGCTGGTCCGTAGTGCTGCTGGCTCACTTGCGACCGTAATGTAATGTACAGGCCGGATACACCTCTTTAACTACTCTAGCCTGCCCTGTCCGCCTGTGACTGACTCCCAAGGACTGCCGACCTGCATACCTTGTACCATCTGCCCTACCTGCTATAGATACTTATTTTGATCTTCTGGTCTTTTGGTCTTTTGGTCTTTTGATCTTTTCGTCCCTTAACCCTTTGATCTCTGGAGCTCTCGGCCTCCCGTCTTGGCTGTACCGTATCGCTCGCTGGCACGGCTCGTTCCTCGATTCTCGTGATCGTTCTGCTTCCGCCTTCTCGCCGTGGCCCATTGACAGAGGCAGGACTCCACCAGGCCTGGCTGCTAACCATCCTACCCATTGTCCTTGTCTCACGCCGTTGCCCGTCCTGGAGATAGACACGGGCATTGTCCCAGTGATCGACCCTGCGCCATAGCTCTACAAGCAACTTGGCATTTTCTGCGCCTCGACTCGACGGTATATCTAGCCAGAGAGTCACGGGCCCGCGCTACAACTCCGAACCACCAAAGTATTCTTCGGGATCCACTGCTGGAACCTCTCTCCAAGGAGGCTGCATAGTATTGAAAAGGCTCTACCGCTTCTACCAAGGCAATATAATTATACGGTATGTCTTTTCTTGTTTCAATCTTCCATCAAAATAGCAAACAATTATTTGCGGCACCTACCTCGCCGTCGCTTAACTTGCGTCATCGATGATGAAGCTCCATGATATACGAGGTACTTGCTGTAGAGACAGGCAACAGCATGCGATTGAGGACCAGAGCTTAATCAATTCCTCGAGAGACAAGCAAGGCTACGCGCGCTCCCAGAGCACTCTATATTTAAGCTTCAGCTGTGTTTTGCCTCATACTGTCTCAAACTCGCATCGATTTGGGCACCTTGTATCATCGTGGCACGAACGTGTGGCTAACGTTAATTGAAGCGAAGTCGATCAACCACTACACGTCTCAAGTTCTCGACAATACTTGCGACTTTTGCCAATTCGCGCCGAGGCTCTTCGAGAAGACCCGCGGTCCGCCAAGCCTACTGCGACGAGCAACGTCAACAGGCCGCGACTCTGCGGAGATAGTGACGAGGGCGACGTTCTTTAGGAAGGTCGAGCGCACCGAGAATAGAGTGTCAAGGGATCCGAGAGGCGCTATATTGAGGAGGAGCTCTGTGGCCGCATTTAATTCCCGACGCTTGGCTTAAGCTATAAGAGAGCGGTTCCATAGTCTTCAGAATCCATATACATACACCATGGAGACTTATCGCGGTCATGTACGGACCCCTGCAGACGCTATTAAGCTCTTTGAGGCATGCCGACTTGGTCTGTTACCTCGAGTACAACGAAGGTTATCAGAGAAGGAAAGACAATCTATAACATCTGGATCAGTTTTTGTTTGGGATGAGCGGGAGGCTGGAATGAGAAGATGGACGGATGGAAAATCATGGAGTGCGAGTAGGGTCTCGGGAAGCTTTCTCACATATAGAGAGATGGAGGGGAAGAGAGGAGGTGGAAATTTTGTGCCAGCACCAAGACGTATGGGTGGAAAGACGCCAGATAGTGGTCGTGGAAGTGACGAAGACGGAGATATGGATGGTGAGGGTCCGGATGGGTACAGATATAAGCCTGATGGCCTCATGAAGCAATCATTCAGCATTACGACACAAGGTGGACAACATCTTCACCTCATCAGCTACTATGCGCGACCACATTCCAACAGCACGGAGCTTCTACAACCTACAACAGACCCCGCATTAAGGCATATTGTCCCTGCTAAAGGCATGTACCCTGAGACTGTTCATGAACAGGTCCAAGGGCCAGCTGTTACCAGAGCTCCTATGCAAAGCCCATACATGAACTCTCCACAGCATATGGCCCCGGGTCCGCCACCACTAGGTCGACCACCTTATCCATATCAAGTATCTCAGGGCTATAACTGGCCACCATCTCCAGTTGCCACTCCTCCATATAACTACCCAGTTAGCCAGTATGGCTCACAATTACTGCTACCAGGAGCACCGCACCAAAGTCCTCACCAATACTCGCCACATCATCAAAGTCTTCCACCTCACTCAGGTCCACAACACCAACCAACGACAGCCTTTGACCGTGTGCCACCACCACTTCAAGACACATCTCTCCCTCCACCACCACCGCAACCGCAATCGCGACACTCTTCCACCTCCGGTCCTCAACCAGTCAGCGCACAAAGCTACATAGTTCCCTCGCCAAGACTCGCACAAGCCAGACAAGTTCAACTTGGTGAGATGCAATCTAGAACATTTGCTGATCCGGACGCACAACAAGCTCGACGATTGATGGAGCAGGCACAGATGGGAATGCAAGCACCACCACCTATAGATCCACGGATCGTTAGTTCGGCTCCAACAGCTCAGGTGCAACAACAACAACCCAACGGCCACTCTCAGCCAACACCCTCGGAATCGCAATCCCAAGCACAATCACAATCTCAGAGTAATGCGCAGCTTCCCACCTCGCAGTCTAGCACCCAACACACCATTCCCTCAATCTCAAGTCTTGTACATGCAAGCAATTCGCGATCTCCCCCGGTGGATTCCAGGAGCAATCCAAGCACCACGAGTCGGAATGGTAGTGCCAGTCCTATAGAGAGAGCTAATGCTGCGGCTGCTCAGGCGGCTGCTGAGGGTGGAAGACCACAGGATATCCCACATGCGAGATTACCAAATTTTGGGGGCGAGGACCTGAGAGCTTTAAGGGTGTTGGATAGGAAGTTTTGCATTTAAGTGAAGAGTAAATGGAGATTTTGGGTTCATTGTGAAATGGTAGGTGAGAGGCGAGAGGTGGGAATGGGAGAAAAGAGGATTTGTGGTCATTTCATGGAGTTTGGCCTGGCTGGGTGCATCTAAAAAGTTCGTCCACGGTCGGCCGTTAGTTTGATGTTATTTGCATTGCAGAGTTCGGGTGCTACATGGCGGGCAGGGCAGGCACGGATGGTTTCTCTCTTCTTGTAAGGATTGAGGCGCATTGTTACGGTATGGCACGTTGTTTGTTGTAGGGTTATTTTATTGCTGAAGCTTTTCTTTCTTGCTTCTCCTCTTTCTCGCCAGCCTGCAAGGGAACAAGCTTTGCTGAGCTGAGACGTGGAGAGAGAAGTTTTGGAGTCTGGCTAGACTGGGAGGGATCTGATTATTGAGGCTTAGAAATCAGTCCCAATGGCGGTCGAGAGTTGTTGTCCGGTGGAGCCAGAGCAGGGCAGGAAAAGCAGAGAGAACAACAGCCGAGCTGAAAGACAGGGAGAAGATGGATATGGCAGAAAGGAACAATTGATACCCCCCTTTACCTCGTATTTCTTAAAATGACAAATGTCCTTGAATAAACAAGCAAACATATTATATTAGTGACATGCCTTCCTTTCCTCGGTAGGGCTATACTCTACCATCCAGCTGATGATCGATCGATCGACCCGCATGGACCACGTACGCGATCCATTCCAGGGCGTTGTATGAATACCCACACGGCAAGATTCCCACGATTCGCGTCGCAATCAACCCCAAGAAGAAGAGCTACATGCCGAGTCGGGTCGCAGAGACGCAACCGCAATTTCATTTCCAGTCCCTACTGAAGCCTAGGCCGCACGCGTGCATGTCATGCCGTATTTATAGACCGGTATTAGTATAGTAGCAGGGTAAGCCGAGCCGGTCGAGAGTGGATGTAGAAGTGGATGTGGAAGTGGAAGTGGAAGTGGATGTGGATTGACACCCTCGAGATAGGGGTGGAGGGAGGGATACAGGAGATTCGCAATCCGGCATACGTAATCCCGCGCTCCTGAAACGAAACAGGCATGCCGGCGCAGGTGCAGGCGCAGCGGGCAAGTGCGAGAGTGCGCGAGCGGGAAAGCGGGAAGTGGGAAGTGGGAAGTGGGATGTTGGGAAGGGAAGGGGAGGGAAGGGGTGGGGAGGGGGGAAGCTTGTTTCGGCGGGCGGGGAAACGCGCGCGCGCGCGGGTGGCGGTGCGGATGCGGCGGTGCTTGCGGCTGGGAGGGGGGGGGGGCCGAGTTGGGTGCTGCGGTTGCGTGGCTGGTGGGATCGGGGATCGGGGATTTGGGAGGTGGGAGGTGATTGGATGGGAGAGAGGGGGGTTGATGGTTGCAGCCCTCCGGAGAACCGTTATCGACGCTTCGGTATAGGGGTCGGAAAGGGGGGGGGGGTTAGGATCTGGAATCTCTCACTTGGCTGGCGCGTGCAAAGTTGGCTGTCTACGACTGCTCTACTTAACCTATCGTATCCACGCGATGATACGGTACGAGAGGGATGGTTGCAATCAGGATAGACTCAGGCCGGGGGTTTTCATGTCGGAGTTGACGTCGAGGGAGACAGAGTGAGTATTGAGAGAGCAGATGTGCTGAGATACAAGCAACATCTGACAACTTCATGTCTGGTTTCCTATCGTTGGCTTTTCCTATCGTTGGCTTTTCCTATCGTTGGCTTTTCCTATCGTTGGCTTTTCCTATCGTTGGCTTTCCTGTCAGCATCGGTTCTCTTGCTGCTGTTCAAGTCCTTGTCGTTTATGTAGGCTCCAGCAATAGCAACAGCAACATTGCTTCCTGGTTTTCAGCGACAACATTTTGCCTCAGTATATAGTATCCTTGAATGGCAATGGTGATGCTCATATTATTCTAAAACTATAGCTTACTGATATCCAGAAACTGCAAGCAAGAGACAGGAGTATATCTTTTATATTGGAGCGGAAGCTTGAAGTGAACTTACAGTTCTACTGTTTTAGGCATGTTGAGCTACGACTACCTCGCTGACCTGGCTCTGCATATAAATTGGTTCGGGGAGCGCTAGGTCATCAGTGGTATAAGATTGACCAACACAACCATTCCGATGGATCAGTACAAGAAGAGCGATGAGAGGACCTTAGCTAAAGCTGGTATCTGAGAGTGCATGCTCTTGTAGAAACTTCCATAGTAACAACCCGATGATGAACCCGATATGACGACCTGATATAAATGTGGCGGGCTATTTATTTGTGAAGCAAAATAAGCAAGTGATCGATCCTCCTCACGGTTGCACGGCTACGCACCTCCGAGGATTCACTCAACGGCCTCGCTTGAAGCCACAACACTCGCTAAAAGGTATCAAAAAATACAAAAAAAATAGGAAAGCAAGGAGCAGAGTGGCAAAAGAAACCATTAACAAGGTATACTATAGAATAGTATAAACTCTAGGGAAGAAACTAGGAGCGTATACCGAGTGTGACTTGTTTATAAGCCACTGGGATGTCAAGGTATTGCTTTCGTTTCATTACTTCCAGAAGTGAGGCCCGAGCAGGATTGGTTACCTGCCCGCCGAACCACCGCCAACTGTTTTAGAGACAAATGCTTATTTGGTCTTATGAAGTAAGGAAGTGAGTAGGAGACACGCACGTGACGAGGTAGGTTGGTTACCGGCGGCTAATGGAAGCGAGACAAGCGCCGTATACGCCTTATCGTTATCAGGCGTGCGTCAAGGTGCAAGGGTGCCAACCGCAAGCTCCGGGTGGTGCCCGCGCCTACATCTGTTTTCCGCAACAGGAAAGACTACAGCGTCGTCGAGCTCATTATGAGGCAATGGAAGGCCTGATACGGTAATGGCTGTGAGCAGCCCCCAGACGCGACGATCTCTCCTCCCGATGGAAGAAGCTACAATGCGCCTAAAATGATGCCATCCGCCATGGCGCTTGAGGCCAGCAGCTCTATTCGCTCGTGATGGCGTCATCAGGCTTGGGTGCCATCGATCGTCACGAGAGGGGCTGTTTCCATCATTGGGGCCCCGGGAGCTGCGATAACCGTGGATTGCCAGCCATTGTCTCCTATCGTGGCTGCCGTGGCTGCCGTTGCCGCCGGGGCTATATATGTGTCTGCCACTCTATATAAGACGGGCTAACCCTCAAGGTGCCCGAGTGCGTTCACTGTGGTTTGATTTCTTTACCGTAGTCAGTTCCATCAAGGCCCGCCCCCCTATACAGCCTTCTCATCGACGCTACATCGCCACCATGTCTCAGCCAGGCCCGATCCAGGAGAACTTTGTTGCGAAGAACAAAGAATATGCCTCGACCTTCACCAAGGGCCATCTCCCACTGCCTCCCGGAAAGAAATATGCCGTCGGTACGTGCCCTCGCGTCTAGCAGCAGCCGCGATAATGGCAGTAGCCGTCCCCGCCTCTTACGTCTGAAACGGCTGACAAGAACACCCGCGCGTTAGTGACCTGCATGGACGCTCGTATCGATCCTGCAGCTGCATACGGCATCGAGCTCGGAGACGCGCATGTCATCCGCAACGCCGGCGGCAGTGCTAGGGACGCGCTCCGCTCCCTGGTCATCTCGCAGCAGCTGCTCGGTACCGAGGAGATCATCCTGGTCAAGCACACGGGCTGCGGCATGCTGATCTTCGACAACGCCGTGGCAGAGGGCCTGGTCGAGAAGAACCTGGGCCCCGAGGCCACCAAGGCTCTGGATACCTTCAATAAGGATTTCCAGACCTTCCCGGTCGTGGAGGATGCTGTCAGGAAGGATGTCGCTCTGCTGAAGGAGACGCCGTTGATCTCGGATAAGATCAAGATCAGTGGCTGGGTTTATGAGGTTGAGACTGGAAAGGTCAGGCCTGTTGCTTAAGTTCAATGACTTGATTGCTATGCAGCGGGTTTGTTATGAAGCGGGTTCGCAGTGGTATTTAATTTGTCTGTCCATTTTCTCCGTGGTGGGAATATATGATATCCTTGCGAAAGTAGGAAAAGACAACGTCTCCTTGTTCCCATGAATTGACGACGAAGGATACGTTAGTGAGAATGAAAGCTTCATCCCCCAGCCGGTGTGATATATAAACAGATCTCAAAGTTCCACACCTGTTTATAATTCCCTCCATCCCTATTCTAATATGAAGCATGGTGGCCGAGAGCGCCTCTAGATGCATGGAGACTTTCATCACTTGATTCTATAAGACTCTGAGGCAACAACAGGCTCATCCTTATCAAGTCAACAACCGGAATCAGGGATCCGGGAACGAATCGTATTCTTTTTTGGCCGTTTTATGGTCTGTCGTTCCATCTTTTCATCATCCATCTTATATCGTCCATCTTTTTATCGTTCCTTTGCTTCCCGTCTTCCTAGATCCTGCTCGCCGTGCAGCCTAGCCGATATGACCTGGGTTCGACTAGAAGCCAAGTGCTCGATATTATAAGGATACTAATAGGAGCTCACTGCAAAACACGAATCTGTTTTGACAGTCGGCACTTTCCGCTCATGTATTAGGACAAAGAACAAAGACCGAAAACTAAAAGAGCGGTTTGATGGACAAGAGTTGAGCAGAGAAATATAATATCTTTAGGAGTAGGTACAAGCTGTATTTGTCTAGCGAATGTATAAACAAGAATAGGACACTCTAGCCCATCTGATCTAATATGCAAGTAAGCTCGCAGGCGACCGTGAAAGAGTGAGAACAAAAGACGCCTATAATACCCTATGCGATGGCAGCATGAATAGACAAAAGCATCCAATCATAAAGACATAACCTTCTCGCTCCCACTCCTACGTGGAGAAAGAATCGTCATCATACTCATAATCCTGTATCTCTGCTTTGAACCCGTCTAAGCAGACGCCCTCCTACCTGTTATATCTATCCTCTTCTTCGCCCCAGGAATTGACCTCCCTCTCAGAAACCGTAACCATCACACTCCTCCTCTTCTCCGCTCTGGCTGCCTTACTCCAGCGTCCTCTTCCCCAGCTTCCCTTGTCCTTCGACGACGGACTACCCGCTGCGCTGCTATCGTCCGAATCGCTCGAGCTGAATTGTACAACGGATTGGCGCTTTGATGCTGAAGCGGGCGCATATATGTATTCACCATCGACGTATTGTGCTCCCGACACGAATGTGCTGCGGCGGTTACGACGCTTTGTGTAGCGCTGCTCGAGACGGAAAAGCTCGAATTTGGCCTGGATGAGGTCCATGAGAGAACTGCCCATGGTTGCGGTCGCGGTTGCGGTTGCGGCTGCGTGATGTGGTGTGGTTGTGGCTGCGGGGTAATAGGAGGCTGGCGATTGCGGTTTGCGGTCGGAGGGAGTTGCGAGATCCTGGAGAGGATTGTGGCCGTTGACGAGGAATATATCCTTGCAGGTAAAGTCGAGGAATCGATCCGAGTCGCAATGGAGGGTTATCAATCGAGCTTTAAGTTTGTTTTATTGACCGAACAAATCGTCGTATGGCCCCTTAGGGAGATGTCCGAGAAACAGGTGATTTCGAGGACGTATTGTGTGATGTGCCAGCCGGCGATCGGAGGATGTGCTGCGTGCTATGTCAACCGCGCCGAGCAATGAAGCCTACTTGCAGTTGAGTGAGGCTGCACGTATCTTTGGGCGAAACCGTCGTCCTGCTGCGCAATAGGGAGTAAAGAAAGAGGAAGAGAGAGGCAGAGAGTGGGAGGGGGGAGAGGGAAAAAGGAAAAGGGAAGAAGGGTCGTGGAATAATAAAGGATTACCGGCACGGAAAGAGAAGTGGGAAGACGGCCGCTCGCGATCCGTGCCATCCTGCCCGATCAGGGAGGCAGGGAGGCAGCAAAGCAGCCAGTTGGTTACCGTACAGGACCGGGCTGGACAGGACAGGACAGGACAGGACAGGAGCTGCTCCGTCCGAGTCCTGCAGGTACTGGCAGGGAGCAGCAACAGCAGCAGCAGGAGCAGCACCAGCAGCAGCACCACTTCCCCACCCACACGTTCTGGAAACGTACCGAGTAGGCAGGGAGGTGGAGATGGTGGGAGAGATGGCGGGAGAGGGAGTGGGAGTGGAGCAGCAGTGGGAGTAGAAGTGGAAGCAGCAGTGGAAGTGGAAGCAGCAGTAGAAGTGGAGCGGGAGTGGAAGTTGCTACGCTACGCCTGGCCGCACCACCACGGCCCTACTCTACTGATATGATATATATCGTGCGAGCGTACTTGCACGTGTGCTGTGCTGGGCAGTGCTGACAACGCTGGTGTACCTGGCATGCCAGTGCCAGTGCGGTGCAAACGGCCTATCCATGTACAGAAGTGCGCCGAGAGATGGAGAGATGGAGAGAGAGAGAGAGAGGGAGGGAAGAGAAGAGGGAAGAGAAGAGGGAGGGGCCGTAAGCGCGGGACGGAGGGGACGGAGGGGACGGAGGGACGGAGTGGCGTGAGTCGCAGGCCGCCAGGGCCGTGAAGGTGCCGGCGTGTTGGCGTGCTTGCGTGCTGGCGTGCTGGTTGGTACCTGGCGGTGCCTGGCGGTGCCGAGCATCCTCTGGGACGCGTGCAGGTACAGCAGCACAGTAAAGCAGTCGCAGTCGCAGTCACAGTCGCAGCGCAGCGCAGTGAATGGTAGCAGTAGGAGTATAGTATGCCGAGTAGCAGTCACAGTATAGTAGTAGCAACAGTACTGCACTGCACTGCGCTGCACAGTGGGCCCAGAAGACCCGGAATGCTGGGTGTATGCGCCGACAGGTCCTGTCCTCCGCTCCCCACTGTACTCTGCCTGTACTCTGCTGTACTCTACTCTGCTGCCCTCTACTGCCCTGTACTCACTGTACTCACTGTCCTCTACTGACCTGTGCCCTGTACGCCATCCCACCGATGCACGCTGGACCGAGCAGTACTATACCGTCGCATATTATACCGTCGCATAGCATGGCATAGCATAGTACAGTATGGCATTGCACTGTCCTATATAGCCCACTCCACTCCAGTCCACTCCTAACCCCAGCCACCCTGTTACCCACCCACTCACGTGCCACTCACAGGCTCACTCACCCGCTCGCTCACTGTTATCTGCTGTATGTCCACGTGCCCGTGCCCGTGCCCGTGCCCCCCCGCCCCGCCCGCAGGAATCTCGTGCCCAACTACTGAAACGTGCCAGGCCCTGTAGGCAGGAAGAACCTCATCCGGCCCACCGTGCACTCACTGCCTGGCCCCGCCACCATCACGCTGAAACCTGCCAGAGACCGTCGTCTACCGTGTCACTGTCATGCTCTCGTCTATGTTTATCTGCCGTTATGCCGTTATGCTGTTGATCGTCCATTCTTCCGACACTCACTGCACTGAACTCTGCTCGGCCGGGTATGCCTTGGGTCACCACCGCCTAGATTGAGCTGCGTCCCTACACCAACTACACTACACTTATACTATATCATACTATACTATACACTGTACCGTGCGTTGCATTTCGCCCTAGTGCATTGTACATTGCTATATTGTTGTATTGTTGTATTGTGGACCCTGCCTCCTACTTCCTCTCCTCCGTCTCCTTCGGAAGAGGCATCTCCGCGTCTCCCTCTCCGTCAGAGTCAACAGACACCTCGCGTTCCGACACCCCGTCCCTGAAGCGCGTCTCCTGCGCTGCAACATGTTAGCGGCCGAAGAGTACGAGGGCCATGCAAGTACTCACCACTCCAGAGCTCGGAATAGAGCCCTCCGGTATCGATCAGATCACTGTGTGTTCCACTCTCTGCCACCTTCCCTTCCTTCAGTACAATGATCTTGTCACTGTCGTAGATCGTTCTTAGTCTATGTGCCACGAAGACACTCGTTCTAGCCTTCTCCCTCAGGATGCCGTTGATGTTTTTCATCAATGCCTGCTCGGTATGTGTGTCCAATGCCGATGTAGCTTCGTCGAAGAAGAGCAATGGTGGGTCCTTCAAGATTAGCCTGGACACTGCCAGACGTTGCTTCTCACCACCTGAGATCATCATGCCTCTCTCACCAACCATTGTCTGATATCCCTTAGGGAATTGGGTGACGATAGTATCATGTATCCTCGCTCTTTTCGCTGCCGCAATGACTTTCTCGTGCGGAGCGCTTAGATCTCCGTATCGAATATTGTGCTCAATCGTGTCGTTGAAGAGTGGTGTGTCCTGCGGCACCACTCCGATAGCCTTCCGTAGAGACTCGAGCTTGACATCTCGAATGTCCTGCCCATCAATGAGGATTCTTCCCTTTTGAACATCGTAAAAGCGGAAGAGCAGCCTCAGGAGCGTCGACTTTCCACATCCACTAGGCCCTACTACAGCTACCTTCTTGCCCGCGGGAATTGTCAAAGTGAGATTCTGGAGAATAGGCCGTTCTTTACTATAGCCAAAAGTAACGTTTTCAAACCTGATTTCGCCACCCATGGTTAGCTCCAGTGGCTTCGCATCAGGCTTCTCCTTGATCCCGACATTGACCTTCTGCAAGTTAAACAGCGTCTCCATATCAAGAAGTGATTGGCGCAGTTCCCGATAGACGGATCCCAAGAAGTTGAGAGGGACCGAGAGTTGGAACACAAGTTGATTGACCATGACAAGATCGCCGACAGTCAAGCTTCCGCTTACAATGCCATTCGCAGCAAGATACATCATCCCAGTCATGGCCGATGTGAAGATGAGATTTTGACCTGCGTTCAGGAAGGCTAACGAGGTTGCCACCTTGATCGACGATTTCTCATAATCCTTCAAGGCATTGTCGTATCTTCCAACCTCATATTTTTCGTTATTGAAATACTTGACCGCTTCGTAGTTGATTAAGGAATCGACGGCCACAGTGGAGCCTTTATTATCAGCAGCATTTGCTTGCCTTCTGAATTTCGTCCTCCATGCCGTCGTCCAGATGGTGAAAGCCGTGTATCCAACCATTGTCAGGGCCGTGATTGCAGCAAACTTGGCTCCGTAGTGGTATGTCAAGAGACCACATACCATAGAGATTTCAAATGCGGTAGGTATGATATGGAGAACCATAGATGTAAGAAGGAAGCTGATTCCCTTGGTACCACGGTCGATTGCCCTTGTCAAACCACCCGTTTGCTTGGTTAGGTGGAAGTTCAGATCCAGCTGTAAGAGATGATCGAAGACATTGCAGGCTACTTTTCGAATAGCCTTCTGGGCAACACTCGCAAAGACGGCATTTCGCAGCTCTTGGAAGAGCGTAGCTCCAACTCTGGTGAGACCGTATGCCAGTATCAATGATCCAGCAACTGTCGCGGCAGTACCGCCAACAGCAACAAAATCAACATTCATAGAATCAACAATGCTCTTGAAGTAGAATGGCACCTGCACATTTAGGACCTTGGCGCCTACTAGGAGACCTAGTGACAACCCAACTCGGACCTTCGTGCTAAAGCCATCCTTCGGCCATAGATATCGTGCCATCTCTTTCATTATCGCCCAATCCGCCTTCCTCTGCTCATTGTTTGTCTTGTCTGCGAGAGCTAAGGGGTCTTTGCGGGCTGCTACTGGTGCGTGTGTTGTAGACTTTCCGGCAGCCTCGGGCTTTGCACCAGGCGATACCTCTCCAGAACGCGAGCCAGGAATGACATTTTGAATCTTGGATTGCTTCAAATCGTCCTTCAAAGCTCTACACGAGCTCGTGAAAACGCGTTTCGCGAGGTCTTGACGAGCCCATGGCCGTGAACTCCGTAGTGGAGCTCTTGCAGCCAAGCACGAAGCTCGGTGCAAGGCCCGTATTATCATCCTTAAGATCCGTCCCCTAACCTAGCAAAGCATCATATACCTGCTGGAGCCAAATTTCATGCCATCTTCTATCCAGTAGAACAAACTTGGTTTTGAAAGGAGGGGTGCTATCGATAAGCAAGGTCGATTGTAAAGCTGGCGAGGTAGAAGCTATGGAATTGGCTGTGTGTAGGTCAGCACCGCAAATAGCTCGGATCTCTTATATGAGTCACTAAAGGGAGACTTTAAGAGTTGTCAAGATTCGCGATTTACATACCTTTAAGGAGAAATAAGCTCAGCAAAGGCGTAATTGCATGGAGCTTTGTAGCAATAATACCCTTAATTGACGTATTAGTTTGCACTGTTTGCACAGTAGGTATTATGCCTACGATTGAAGGCAGCAATTCAAATCCCGATAAAGAGCTCTATCACGCATCTCATAGCCCTTGAAGACTACAATTAGAATACTGTTCAATACGAGGGACATAGAATTATTAATGTGACATTATACGCAGGGACGGATGCTATGCTATTGCAGAAGATAATGGGGTCTCTATTGTATGAATTCCTTTAGCCCTTATACAAAGGTATATGGTTGCCCATTCATTATTTATAATCCATCATAGAAATTAGTAGTAGTAAAACCAGGCGGCGTTGCCCATCATATACTCCCAACAAAGCCCCTTCATAATCCTAGCCTCTCAAATCTTCTTTAACTTGAACCCTACTTGCACCCAACGACTGGCGATGAACAGTGAGGTGCCAAATACCATTGCAAGACCGCAAAATATTTGCAGATATTGGAACTTGCCATTATCTTTCGTGACAAGAGCGCCACCGATCGGGTTGCCAGTGAGAGCGGCAATCGAAACGATGGCAAAAACGGTGCCATTTCGGACTCCAATTTGACGGATATCCGAAATCTGAGCAACGAGCGAAGGGGCCATTGAGACGAAAGCTCCGGATGAAAATCCGTACAAAACAGCAAATACGATGATTGGAGCATTGCTAGCGGATGGGAGCCAAAGGGCCAATACTATAATAGCAGAGAAGCCACAGGTTACAATCATGACATTGAAGCGGCCGACACGGTCCCCAATAAATCCTGGCAGGATCCTCCCAAAGATGCTAGGCGCAAATTAGTAAATTATTTATTATGGAAGTATTGAATAACGCTTACCTAGATGCGTTGAGGATCGGAATGAGATAGTTGGACAAATGAACAGACATTCCATTCGCTTGGGCCTGAAGAATGATATAATTAAAAGGTAAAAAGGTGCCAAAGAAGAACATGAAGCTGGCTGCGCAGACAAGTGCGAACGGGGGCTCTCTCAATGGATTGACGTATTCTGAAATAGTAACAGGTCTGGGTCGAGGCGGGAGCCTTGACTTGACTGTCAGATTGGCTATAATCAGCAAGCCAAGGATCATGAAAGCGCAGACTCGCATCGACCATGGAAACCCAATCTTTGGGATAAGTTGCGAGACCACGATGGGAAATATGACACCCCCAAGTGAGGAGCCGGACGCCATGATGCCAAATGCTGTTGCTCGATTTTTGAAAAACCAAGTGCTAACTGAACTCATAGCCGAATAGAAGACGGCGCTTGCACCAAGTGAACTGCAGACTCCTTGAGCAAGAAGGATTTGATAGTATTGCGTAGATAGAGAAGTCATCATGAGACCGAAGACATGGGCAATGGAACCCCCCAGCAGCATGTACCTCGGACCATAATTATCAAAGACTTTCCCGAAGACTGGACCGCCAGAGAACATCATGAACGTTTCCATCGATGTGATCCACGAGACCGTGCTTGGGCTGTACTGGCTGAGTAATTCTGTTTGGTAGTAGTCCTGGAACACACCGATACAATTGATCCATCCGAAACTACAGAACATACAAGCGAATGCTCCGCATACCACCAACCATGCTTCAAGACCGCCATCTGGAAATTCTGCTGGGCTGAATCCTCCAGGAGCTGCCTGGCCCTTTGGTCCCTCACTGCCCTTCTCAATGTCTGCTCTAGCAGTAACTTCCGCTTCTGGAAAGATGTTTGCCTCGGTCTCCTTATTTTGCGAAGGAATGCGCTCAAAGGAAGGCCGCGAGATAGTAGCATCATTGTATGGCAAGACGTCTCCATTTTCTGAGGGTTGTTCCTTATCTATTGTTGACGCCTTTGATAAAGGCACGTGAGAGGCCGTCATTGTGGCCCCGTAAGTGATCCGCGGCTGTGGCACTGAGAATCACTGAGAATCACTGCCCAACGATGATTTGAGATATCGAGATTGGGGTTCAGAGCTCGAAGGACAAATAGAGATATCCTCGAGGCCACAGGACTCTTTATTCACGAGCTTTGCGCCTTTGATTCCGACGTTCGCAGTGTGGCGCTGAACTTGCTCGGGATTATTGATCTTAACGCCGACCCAGGGAGTTGTGATATGTAAGGTCAATCGTCCTAACAGGTTCTGGCCCAGACTGACTCGGCGAGAGGTAACGCGACAGTCCTTTGTAGAGAATTCTTTGAAGAGAATTGGTCTTGAAACACTTGAAAGGCTATTTTTGAGGAACGGCAGGTCTTATGTATCGCAACATCGTTTGTTTGGACTTATTAATATGGTTGTTGGGTCCTCCACCACCCGCATCCTCGCTCTTTCGGGCGTACAGTAAGTGCCGATTCCCGGAAAGGCTGTTTCACCAAGCCGTGCTTACTGATACCTGCCTCAACAGGCTATGGTAAACACTGAATAGAGAGATCATATATGCTTTTATTGTTATATTTCATCACCTGCTCGGCTTCCTTTGCAAAACAAATCATGTTTGCGGTCGAAGACGGGCGATTGACGGTCACTGCCTCAGCTGCCAGCATGCTGTGTGCGGCTGGGGACAACCGAATTCGAGGCTGATCACCTAAATTTGTAAGCTGCATACACACTTCTTTTCCTCTTCACAAGCTTCAACATCATTTGAACTGCCAAAGTATCAATGGTAGAGCCTTGCAATCATGCAACGTCTTTGCGGATAATACGATACACTGAATGCCCAATCATACCATTGAGACAACGGCCTCACTTTGTAAGCTCCAGAACCGCTTACGGAATGGGATGCATTTTTTTTCATTTCTGGAACGAGATGATCTGCTTTATTCTTATTTGTTACAGGCCGGCCAACACTAAGAATTATTACCTCAAGCTGCTCGGGCTTTTCGGTTCTCCGAAATGTACTTTCCCATCCTTACCAATACTCGCCACATGAAATCCAGTTGGGACGTCTATAGCTCTCTTTGGTTCTATCTCCTCATCCTTTGGTTTTGTTGAAAGTGTCACGGCTGACTGTACTTCACCTTGTGGACTGTCTGCAATCTCATTGATATCGCGTGCAGTAAGAACGTCGCTTATCCGTGATGCTCTAGAAGAAAGTAGCAGTGTGGTTGGACCGCGGAACTGGAGGAATAATCGGTCTCCCCAGATCGTCCTCCTCGCAGCTGTTCTTAGATTGAATAATAACTTCGTCAGTCCTCGCCATGTGTTTGACTCGCTCATCACTTTGAAGAACTTTATATCTGACACTAGGTAGCCAAGACCCAGGTTTGGGATTTGGAATCGAAGACTTGATGACTTGAATCGATATGGAAGAGGCGGATTTTGCGTGACGGTGTAAGCCACAACATTCCCTGGATATGCAACGTATTCTTCTCCAGCCTTCAAGATAACCTGATAGATTTGTCCTGGCCCGGCAAGAGCAACAAGACCACGTCCAGTAATGTGTGTATTTCCCCAATGGGCCAAACTCATACTCCGATTTATGGTTGGTGATACGGATAACGTATGACCAGTCCATGCGAGGAGGCCTCTTTTTTGTGCAACTATCCAGTCAATGGTTCCGTTTAGATGCACAACGGCGAGTGAAGTGATTGGGGATTTCGTAGAAATGAGTGCAGTCAAAGGACTTGTGGAGGAAATGCGTTGATATAAAAAAGGTATGCCGAGCGCAGCTCTTCGGAACGGCTCGAGTAGTGACAATGTCGATTGTGCCTTGTTTCATTAGCTACAGAAACGGCTGCGGACCTGGTAAACCTACATTCTCAACCTTTCCGCTTACTCCGACCAATGTGCCCCTCCTTGTGTATAAATTTTGCGATGCTGATAAAGAGACGGAAAGAAGGGAATATGGAGCGCCGAGAACTTCAAAGCGGGCATCTAAAATGATCAGCATATATCCATATAGTATCTTCCAATAGATAAATACCAGCTGAGTCTGGAGATACGGCAGTTGTGCTGCCAATGGCATCCCCACTGATGATGGGAGACTCGGTGGTAGGTGTTGCGCTGATTTGAATAGTTCGAAGCCCCAGATACTGAGCAACAGGCCTCCTGGCCTGGCCACTCCGCCGCACAGCTCCGATCAATGAAAAATGGCCACGCATATTCTCCTTGCGTTCTCGTAAAGATGCGTTATGATAACGACGTCTTCAAGAAACACTTGACTTGGAAGCTCCAAACTCTAGCCAAGTTGGGCGATGCCTTGCGGCGGAGGCTCGCCGCAATATCACCGATTCTGTCGTCCCGCCAACGAGAGTCGGTGTCTTTAATCACCGCGCAAAACAGTCGTAGCACAACTTCTCCACGACGATCTCAACAACTGCAGGCCGGCAGCTCTCTTCTTAATTTCGGATTTGTCACTTCCCTTCTTCTACCCGCTATTTAATCGTTCAGTCATGTCTGTTAGAGTTGTTGCGCGTATACGGCCGCTTCTCGGCGCAAAGGAGTTGGAGAAGGATACAATTGTGCGTGGGGAGTGTAGCCAGGAGGGGAAGCCAATGGACATTGTGCGGATACCAAATCCTAGGAACGAATCGGAGGAATTCAGTTTTGCTTTTAATGGCGTCTATGACATGAGTACAACGCAGGAGGAACTCTTTACCAACGAAGGTAACGCTCCTGGTTGTGTGCCTACATTTATAGCGTACTGACTGTGCTCAGTTGCTCCACATCTCAAATCTCTATTCCAAGGCCTGGATGTCACGATATTTGCTTATGGTGTTACCGGAACCGGCAAGACACACACAATGCGCGGTGGATTGAAGCTCTCGGAGCGTGGCGTTATTCCTCGACTACTAAGTGGCGTTTATCGTCGTGGGCGTAAGGTTGTTAAGGATTCAGGAGGGGAGACTTCAATTTCAGTGACTCTTTCATACTACGAAATATATAACGACAAAGTATTTGACCTCTTCGAGTCTCCAGAACACCGCACACCCGCTGGACTGCCACTCCGAGAGAAAGATGGAAAGACTGTAGTGGTGGGCCTATCAGAGCGCGCTTGTGATGATCTCAAGGACTTTGAAAGCCTATATATTGAGGCGAATAACAACAGAAGCACGGCTGGAACAAAATTGAATGCACAGAGTAGTCGCAGTCATGCAATTCTTATGGTCAAGCTTACGCAGATCTCTGGCGATGAAACGAGAATAAGCACAGCTTCAGCTATTGACCTGGCTGGCTCTGAGGATAATCGACGGACAGAAAACGGAAAAGAAAGAATGGTTGAATCTGCAAGCATTAATAAAAGCTTGTTTGTACTAAGCCAGTGTATTGATGCTATAGGGCGGGGTGATAGGAGAATACCATACAGAGAATCTAAGATGACCAGAATTCTGTCATTGGGACAAAATGATGGCATAACGATCATGATTTTGAATCTTGCTCCATTACGGAGTTACCACCTCGATACGTTGAGCAGTCTTAATGTTAGTTCAAGGGCGAAGAGGATAGAGGTTAGAGAGATCGAGAACGAAGTTGTGTTCAAGCAGCATCCAAGGGCGACTTCGGCAATCATGGGGCCTACGATTCAACGACAACCTTTACGACCACTAGCAAACGCCCACAATACACATGTCACGGCAGCGGCAGCGGCATCTAAAGCTGGGGACAGACCCATGAAAGCTTTCTCTGTATATTCAGACAAGAGTCGGGTTTCTGCGTCAAGGTCTACAAACACAGCTTCGCAGCCGCTGGCGAGGAGTAATTCGACCAAACGACCTTCTGACTCTACATTTAGTAGTCGGCCTACCAAGATGACACGGCCGAATCCATCGACACGTCCGACAACAACCGAGCTCTCGGCGGCCAAAATCGAAGAGATGGTTGAGCGTAAGGTCTCTGAGATTCTTGCCTCTCGTGTGTCAAACCAACCAGTACCTGCTGCACCTGTGGACACTATCAGCGAAGCTGTCCAACGGCGACTTGATGCTCTGGAAAAGAGGATCGAGAGCAACGGTGCGCAAGAAGATGCACGGAACGAAGGTCTGCGATTCCTGCTCATGGCCAAACAGCATAAAGAGCACGGCCAAGACTCAAGCGCGTTGAAGATGTATGAACTCGCGCTACCGTTCTTTCCGGGGCAAGAGAAACTGCAGAAGAAGATTGATAATTTGAGGGCAAAGGTACGAGCTAAGAGAGAGGATGCAGAACGCAAAACAGCCGAGGCACGAAGACCGTTGGTGGCACCCATTGTCCAGCTACCAAGCCCCCCAGCATCGCTTGAGAGCATGGAAGAACCTGCCGTTGTGAAGCCAAAGAAGGCGAGGGCGAGCACGGACACAGACGGCGACTTCAACGGCTCTATGTTGAATCATGATGAGAATGCAGACTACGAAGACGACGAGAGCTTTTCTTACAAGCCGTCGAAATCTCGCAAGCCAAAGTCCAAGTCGGCTCCAAAAGTGACAGTCTTCAAGGATACGCCTGACACGACATCTGCTGGAGAGCTGACGCCACGAGCGAAATACCTGCTGAGTGTCGTGAACTCTCGAGACGTGTCGCTGATCAAAGGTCTCAGCGGCGTTGGTGCCAAAAAGGCAAGGGATCTGGTCGAGTTCCTAGACTTGCAGGGCGAGGACCTTGGAGGCAGAATTGATAGCCTGAGACAACTTACTACTATACCTGGAATGGGTAGCAGGACTGTCGAGAGGATGTATGACGGTATAGCGGGAGTTGTATGAGTAAGAGTGGGTTTGTTAAACAAGGCGTTTAATAGTGTTGCAATGGGAGGAGTCACGCCAATAAGGCAGACTGGAAGGCGTTGGGAGCTGGCATTTCAGGATTATACAAGCTCACGGGTTGCGAGCGGTAGAGCATCATCTCTGAGCGAGCAAACAAAAGAATTGTGTTCAATTGATCTGGGAAGTCACCAAAGTGAAAACCATGCAAGCTCTTTCCTTTTCTCAACAAGTAATTCGGCGGACAAGAGATAGTCAGCCACAACTCACAAGGTGGCTAGCTAAATCAAGCCGAAGCCAAAAGAGAGAAAAGGGAAAAAGGCTTCTCATCAACAGATAACGAGAGTGTATGGTGATTGTGCCGCAAGCAAGCAAACTAATCAACTAACTAATCAACTAACTAATCAACTAACTAATTAATTAAATTAAATTGTAAGTTAGAGGAATTCATGGACGATGCTGCTGGCTTAAACGGGTCTCTGTCTTGTACAGACACTGCTCGAATCCGCTTACAGAGCAATAGATCTGCTTGCAGCACTGGTGCTTGAGACGGATTGCTTGCTGAAGAAGGGACAGATTCTATATAGCATATGCTACTAGACACAGGCCGAGTTGAAAAACAGGAAGATTGTACAAGAAGGTCCCTACGCTTCCGGCCAGTTCACGAGAAGAGCTTCTGCACAGATGCAGCGCCGCTGCAGGATCTTGTGGGATGAGATTGGCAGGATGCAGCCCGTTCTTACTGCCCCCGTTATTAATCGGCGAGAGTCTCGAGAGTCCTGATGTAGCTCGACTGGACTGGCAACTATAGCCAGCAAGCAGACCACCCCAGCAGACCACACCAGCATGCCATGCCATCACATGTGATTTCCAACCAGACATCAAAGCACAGAGAAAAGTGAGAGCCGATAAACCACCAAGGAAGAAAGAAAGAAAGAAAGAAAGAAACAAGGCCCGAAGAGCAGCGCCCATGTTCTGGTTCCAGATTCCCGACAAGCTGGATCTCAGATAAAGTTCCGGCTCATCGAGTCTATGACGCCGTGAGATGTTAGCTCGGGCTGCTCCCGAAGCTTCCACCGGGAATTTTACTTTCTTTGACCGCTGACGGAAAGGCTGTCCGGGAGAGATGTGGAGGATCTGGGTTCGCAAACAGCGGAGACGGCGGTGCGGTAGCGGCTGTTGGATATCTCCTCCCGATCCTCTCTGGACACAGCACATGCTGGCAAGTGCGGTCTAGGTAGTCGCTGATGGAATCTCGAAGGGCCTGGTGCTATTGCAAGCGGGTTGGAGGAGATATGACAGAGTTAACAGATCGGGAAAAGGGGTTAGAAAGAAGAATGAGGATATTCATTCGGGCTGGAGAGAGAGAAGAGAAGAAGCCCTGTGACGGTCTTCAACGCGGTACTTTCCTTTCCGCAGTAGCCGAATTCCCCAGTGGCTGGTGACGGACCTGTGGCTCATGGGCTCATGATCCCGACATTGTGTACACAAGCACGTGACAGGCACCGCCGTAAATCACAAGCCATCGGCGAGCCCCGGCAAGCCGAGTACGGGGAGGAATGAAGCCACCTTTCGTAGGCCGATGCTACGCGGGCGGCCGACTACGCAATAGGCAGTTGGGTTTGGCACACGGCTGAAGGCGCTGAAGGAACACGCTGAGGGAGCACGCTGCACACGCTAAACACGCCAGACATGCTGAACACGCCATTCGATACTGCCTACCAGCTCCATCGCAACAACAACAGCAGCCATGCCCCACGCCCAAGAGATAGCGATGCTCGCTCTCTCTCTCTCTCTCTCTCTCCCCCCCCCTCTCTCTCTCTCTGAGGAATCGCAGGCAATCATATAGAAGGCACAGTACTATGCATACCTTGGCCTAATCCAGTCCAAATACGCCGACGTTCCCTCCCCTCTCCCCTGCCATCAAAACGGCCCGCGTGGCGCGCCCCTTCTCCATCTGCTGCTCCGGGCGGGCCCAGAAGTCGGCTGTCTGGGCCTGGCAAGCGAGCTCTGGCGAGCCTAGAACAGGAGATCTAGAACAGAAGATCTACAGCGCATACAGCAGCAGCCAGACCAAGCCACATCGAACCAAACCATCCATGACTCGCCAGATTGGATTGATATTGGCACGTGCTTTTGGTTTGCCTGGACTCTGGAGAGGCAGCCAAGTAGACAGGCAGTTGATCGGTCAATCGGTCAATCAGTCAACCACTGCGTGCTTACTTACTGTATACTCCTGGTCCAACTCGACGTCCTCGCGGCACTGCACAGTACCATCTCTGCACAGCCGCTGTGGCGCAGCAGCGAGGCCCTCCTTCTCCTTGCAGCCAACCACCGGCTCCGTAAGAGCACAGCTACTCCGGACCCACCTGGCCTACAGGAGGTATTGGACCGTCCGTACCTGGCCTAGACCCGATCCAATTTCCAATTTCCACAATTTTCCATTTCCAATTTCCACTTCAGTGGGCGAGATTGCGGGCGGAAAGGGACCGCAGGGGAATGGCAGCAGGATCGAGGATACCCATGGGGCCTGGCGTGCCTGGCAAGCGAGAGAGAGCTGCGTGTGGCTGGTGTGGCTGGCCTGGCGGGCCTGGCTGGCCTGCCGTCCTCCACTCGCGCGCGCCTTGCACGTGGGGCCGACCGTCCGCAGGGAGCGAGCCCGCACGGACCTTCCCTCGCCTCGCGCCATCGCCCTGTCAAGCCACAGGCCACAGCCGACACTCTACTGTAGACAGGCCAGACCGCATACGCAGTAATCGACACTACGGCGTCCTGCGCAGCCCCTGTCGGCTCGCCCCTCTCGCACCTCGCCTCGCACCTCTCACGTGAGCCGTTGTCGATGCGACCGTGCTGACGCTGCGACGTACGTGTTCGTCTGCCATGCGCTGCGGCGATGGATGCAACGCAGCGCAACGCGACGCAACGCAATGCGGCCTGATGGGCGGTGCGGTGTGCGGTGTGCTGGCAGTCCGCCATCCACCGCGGAAAGGGCGTGGCCTTGCCCACCCCGGCATCTCTGTGCGGGCACATGGGGAAGTTTGGGCTGCATGGGCTTCTGCCCTGCCAATTGCCAATTCCATCCCCTCTGCCAAGCACTTGGAAACCCACGGCCCGCGGGACACGGCGGCGGCACTTGCGACCCTACCCTAGGGGTCGCGCAGTCGCGCAGTCGCGCAGTCGCGCAGTCGCATCCATACCCCTCCCTCGCACCTCGCATTCTCGCGACACGTACAGACGGCCGGTAATTACTCTGTGAAATTACAGAGTAACAGCCTGCAAGCCCGTTTATGCACTGTTCCTGACCTCGGGAAAAGCTAATCTGGGCATCTATGCAGGGGCCCACTGCATCTGCATCTGCATCTGTATTTGCATCCGCTGTGCTGTGCTGTGCTGTGCTGTGCTGTGCTGCGCTCTGCTGTGTGCTACGCCGTGCCGTGCCAGGCCCGCTTGCCGCCGTCGGCAGATGGGAGACGGGAGACGGGGGGTGAGAGATGAGTGTCGAGGGTCGAGTATCGAGTATCGAGTATCGAGTGTCGAGTGCAGGCTTCGAGCAGACCTGGGCAGCATGTGATGGAGTTTAAGGCTGTGGTCGGATTGTGGCTTTGATGCCCGGCCCTTCCAGCATGTGCCCAATCGGCCATTTGTGTGCCTGCGTGCCTCAGGCTGCGACGGTAGCCAAGACCTGGCGATCTCCATCTCACTACTGTACTGCGCTGTCCTGTACGACCTAACGGATTCTCTCGCCACGTCTAGCCTGCAACGGGAAGTTCCAGCTGGTGATCGTGTGGCTGCGCGCATGCACCTCGACTAGATCCGAGGCATGGGTGAGCACATCTTCAGCTCGACATGCCCTCGACACACGACACACGACACACGACTCACGACGGAATCCACCCCTTATCAGTCGCGTCCATCTTTTCCGGCACCGGGAGCAGCTTCTGGGAGCAGCTTCGTGGCTTGCCTGCGGAACATATTCCTTTTTGATAGTTGCGAGGCCGCTGTGCACTCGGAGCCTCCCGCACGGCCTGCCGTTCTGCGCTCTGTTAGCTGGTGCGTGCTGTGCAAACTCGCTCTCCAGTGGCCACTTTCCCGCTTTCACGCGAGCTGCCAGTACTGACACGAGCTTGTGCCACGGCCTCTGCCATCTGGAATAGGGACTGCATTCTGCAAACATGGGTATTTCAATTCTTGTGTATTTGTGTGATGCAATAAGACACTTCAAAGCCGCTCTCGGCTCTTCGGCGCGCTTTGCTGGAGCCCTGTTCTGTATACGTGACTCGTAAGGAATGAAAAAAATGTGACTCGCCAGCCAAACATATATAACGAAACGATTCGTGTACTTCGTTGCAGCGTAAATTCCAAAGCCTGCTCATCCTGAGCCCTGGCCTGGCTAGAAGGTTAGGAAACTGCAGGCGTCAAGCCAGCCAAGAAAGTTGTGTAGCAGAAGGAAAAGAAGAAACCCCCCCCCCCCCCAATATTACATCGTGATCCATCCACCTTCCTGCACAGCCGCAGACGCAAAACCAGCTGTCTGAGGTTACCCTCCCAATGCAAACTTTGTAACCTCTAAGTGAGCAACGTGAGAGACACAAATCATGACTGAAACCCGCGAAGAGCTGTGGTATCTTGGACCCGTTTGACGCCAAAAAGAGACTTCTATCCATCGTTAGACGGCCAGAAGAAACCCGTAACAAATTCATAACATTACACGACCAATCTTTTGGTCATTGGGTATAATACGACAAAGGAGATATTAGAAGATTAGTCTTAGTTCGTAACCCTCGGTATGAACCACGCTCTGTGTAGCCCCGGCATTGTCGCCATCCACAGCTGCGTCAACGGCCATCTCCCATTCGCGTTTGATCAGTGACGATGGTGTCTTGACTTTCGTAATCTCCATGACGATGTCTTGTCCTTCGGCGAGCTCTCGAATGACGTCATCGTCAACTTCCACCTCTAGGCTGTTGGGGAGGATACGAAGCGTGTGCAGTATCTTTGTCGGCTCTATGCTCCATTTGGTAGCAACGCTACTATTGAAATCCTTCAGAGTGCGCTGCATAATATAGACAGCTCGGTAGTACTCGTGCTTTTCTGGCTGAGCAGGGTCGCGGTGAACTACGTAGAAACAAGCAGCCGGCTTTACTGGGCTTCGCACCGGTGGCTTATAGCCCGAGTCGACTCCTAACGCCTCAATCCATCCACTTAAACTCCCTGTATCATCAGTCTTTGGAACCTTCGTGAGTTGCTCGGGTGGACTGGCTAGCTGCAGGTTCGGCGCCTGAACATCCGCAGCAAGCATCGGTTGAAATTCCGTCCACTGGGACACAGGAGCAGTTACAGATGTACTAGCAACTCCTTGGGATTGGAGCGAAATAGAGCTGGGTGAAGGAGAGACCAGAGACGATGTACCTGTGACCGAGGAGCTTCGTCCACTCGTCCTCTGTTGCCAGATAGCACTCTGGTTTGAGTCTACTTTCGTGAGGTCCAACGGCTCGCCTACAAGAGCAACTGGATGTAGATCGGGATCGTCTTGCTCTGCACCACGTAAGTATAGTATGCTGATAGGTCTGGTGCTTGTAAACATATCCTGCATCGTCTGTAACTTGAAATGGAGATCCTCTTCAACCGGTAGTCGCCCACCGCCGGAGCTTGTAGAAGACATTGACCAAGTTCGCTTGTGCTTCTGGACTTTCCCCGGCCGATGAGACGGAAGAGGTTTTGTCGAAATAGAGCCTGCTCGTTTCCGTTTACTAAAATCTTTCATTCCAGTCTCGGCCTGTGCTATCTGCTGCTTGAGCTTGTCGATTGTTTTCTTCACATGAGCAACGTCATTCGAAAGCTTACGCTCTGCCCCATGGTCTCTGAAGAGCTTCACCTTGCAGTAAGATACTTCTGAATCCGGAATTGTATGCGGCGAACCGTTCATTATGACTTCGGTTTTCGCGCAGAGGCGGACAGGAATACCTTTCACGCCCTTTGAATGGCTGAAATCCGTGGATAGAAAGTTGAATCGAACGGCAATATTGCACTCCCTAGGTCTGTTTACTCCGGGTATCCATATTACCGAGAACCCATCAAAAGAAGCTGTGTCGAGTTCGACCCGCGTCTTCACGTCGTCACTCTCCGCAGGAAGACTTGCTTCAACGTACTCTACTGCCTGAAGTTTGCCACCGCGCTGGTGTGCCTCGTTGGTACCCCGACCTTCTTTCCACAACTGCCAACATGTTGCTGGTCTCTGTCGTTGTTGCTCGTCCTCGAATGAAATGCGGACAAAGGTACGATAACGAGTTCCTGCAGGGGCTGGCAACATTGGTGTCGTATCGACAATCGAAACGGAATAGGCCTGTCCTTTGTTGAGATAGGTGACTGGAATCTCCTCCGAGTGCTTAATCATAGCTGTTGGTGCATTGAGCGTAACGTGGAACCGGAATTTTTCTGCTGAAGGGATCGGTGCAGCAGCCGTACCCAGCTCATAGAGTCTTGGTTGAAAGTTCATTAGAGGTGACTGATTCTGCAAATTGACGTCCATGGACACCATATGCCCGCCGTCATCCATTGGTGAGCCATCCTGCTCCGTTGTTTCATAACCAGTGTCTTGATGCATGAAGGAGGCTGGCGCATAAGATGTCTGCTGCGGTTGCTGAGGATGACTAAACGGATTGTAATTTTGGAACAAGTGCGGCTGTATTGCGTTTCTGTAAGAAAAGTCCATCATAACTCCGGAATTCACACCCGCTTCAGTCGTGGGCATTGATAATGGGGTCCCCAATCCCATACCAATCCCCATCCCAGGGGTATGCAGGTCGCCCGCTTGATTGTGATATAGCGTATTCGTGCCTCCGGGAGTGGGCGTATAATAGCCGGGTGGTTGATTCGCGAATGTCGTGAAAGCAAAGGAGTTTGGATCTAGCAGAGAAGGTGTAAAGCGCCATGGTTCCTGCGCCTGTTGCGCTCTTGGCGTTGGATCTTGATCTTGATCTTGATCTTTCATCCCTTCGTGTCCAATGCCTCCGAGGCCGTTCCTGTTCAAGTTAGTCAAATCCGACGAGTGTTAGAATGAAGATGCCGCATGAAATATCTCACGCGTGAAGCACGGGTCAGGATATGCATACGTCTCTGGGTTCGCAGGGTCCGCAACACCATTGCCCGAGGGTGGGGATACCGAAGGTCCCACGACATCTCCAAAATTTGCTCTGAAATGGGCGTACAGCTCGTCCCCGGGCTTCTGCGAGGAAGTTCTGTTGATCTCGTCAGCCAGTAGTTCGGAATGGGCGAAGGCCGTCCCAAGAGCATTGCGGGACAATCCATTCCGCTTTCAAAGGAAGCAAGAGGGGAATTCGCGCTGCTCACCGGTTACGAAACATCTGGAGCTATTAGAGCTGCTAAGCAACTTTCCTTTGGCCGGCTCGTAGCAAGCAGAAGGCGGCGTTCTACGGCCTCGCTGGTCGCATAGAGGCTAGACGGCGTTCACAAAGGGCGAAAAGGGCAATGTTATTATCCGCGGCGGAGAGGACTCCTAAGAGACGAGGCTCTGGGGTAGAAGAAGAAGGAAGTCGCAATAATTATCAAGGCCGTGGGTTAGAGAACGAGCGTCGTATGTTGGTTGGGGAGTCTGGCAGACGCCTCAGAGTTATAAGAGCCAGGCCTATTGTACGTAGCGCGGCGGTGCATGGATACAGCAGATGGAGAATTCCATCATCACAAGGCATGGAGGAATACCTTGGGAGGCCGACCTCGACTAAGGCCTCAGCAGCGGTCTAGTGCCGGTGCTCTCCAAAGGGGAGCGGGCCATGATACTCATGGGGTGTTTGTGCCATAGCGTGCTGTGTCTCGCTTGTCGCCAGCGTCGCCAGTCGCCAGGCCAGAGTCGCCAGGCCCGCGTCGCCTCGCCAGCGTCGCCTCCGTCTGCGTTCGCTGCGCTCCCAGCGGCCCCAGCGTCCCCAGCGCCCCCGTCCCCGTCCCCAGCAGGGCAGGGCAGGGCAGGGCAGGGCAGGGCAGCGTCCGCGTTCAAAGCGGCGGCGGACGCGGTGGGTCTCAGCCACAGCGGCCATCCACACTCCCACGCCCCTCCATTCCGGCCCGGGAGCGCCTGCGCTGTCGTGGTGTAGCATCGCTATCATTGCCTGCTACGTGCTAACGCGTCCGCCGTGGCTGCCAAACACCCTTTCGACGGCTGTGCTGGGCCTGATGGGTCGCTGGGTCTGATGGGCCACTGTGGCACTCCTTCTCCCGCCAGGTGATGAAGCAACGATCTACGGCAAATGACGACGCCCTGGCCGAGGGGCGCACGTGGGGCGGTACACTGTCGCGACGGCGGTGACGGTGGTGACGGTGGTGACCGTGGTGGCCGGCATCATGCCTGTCGTCGCCTTCGCTGCGTCTCTCCCGTCGCCCTCGTCGCCCTCGTCGCCCTCGTCGCCCTCGTCGCCTGCTCTGCCACAGGCGACTCTGGGCTCTGCGGAGCGGTCTGTCGCAGCCGCCATCCATGCGCTGTCGAACTCCCGCGTGAGAGCACTACTACTGTACTGTACACTACTACACTACTACACTACTACACTACCACACTACCACACTACGTCCTAGCCCTCGCACCCGGAGTAATATCACTCGGTGCATGCGCGGTCTCGGCCTTCGTTCTCCAATCAACGCGCCCAAGGGCGGAAGGCGACTATGCCGGGGTGATGAATCCGTCCCATTGAATGCCCCCAACTCTATGCGCGCCACCATCACCCCTACAAACACTGCACCGTCCATGCTGGATCCTTATTATCCGTTTACCCACCGTGGATGGGCTTCACCATCTATGGCGTGCCATCGTGTATGGGACACGCCGAACTCTGCACAGCCTCGATCTACCAGCCACAGATCGACAGCCCGATCGAAGTTGCAATACAGCACAGTACAGTGCAATGCAGCAGTGTTGAAGATGTGCGCACGAGAGGGCCGGGCCTGTAATGGCATGCCGGTGTCTCCTTCAGGAGCCACCGTGAACGAGACACCGGCGGCAGAACGGACAGTACTGTACCTGCCCTCGGGGTTGAGGGGAGCAGGCCAGTTGCCAGTTGCCAGTTGCCAGTTGCCAGTTGCACTGCTCGGAGATGAGCCTGGAGTGCGTGCAAACGAGCCGGGGTGGCTCTGTTCTTGTACCGTACTTGCACTGTAGCTCTGGGTCGGGAAGGCATGTTCCACATCATTTTCCAGTCATGATATCCAGCAGCTCATCATCCGACAATCCTGTATCGTCACCAGTTCTTCGTTCCTTCTCTTCACTTCCCGCGACCGCTCGATGCGATGCAGTACTCTACCGCAAGTGTTGGTGTCCTCCATCTTAGTCTCGATAGCTTCGGATCTCAGCATCCAGCGTATTGCTTTTGCATTCGCCAGTTTCAGTGCCTGTCGCTTCGGTGACAATAACGACTAGACGACCTGAAGATGGCTTGTTGTACTGTACTGTTTCTGAAACATAGATAGATACACGGTTCCGCAATCCTGGACGAAAGCAGCTCACGCCTTTCCAGCATGACTGCCAGCATCTCCTTCTTCAGCGGTTCGCTGCTTCTTATCTGGGTATGGGTACGAAGGGAAGTCAGGCTGCCTCGGTTGGCCGTTGATACTACTGTGCGGATGCTGTGTGTGAACATCTTCAGCATCCTACGATTCTTCCGCTTATGCGACGGGAGCGGAGACGCGATTATCGGGGCAGTCGCCACACTCTGTCTACGACCAGCTGACCCCTGACCAACCGATTTACGGTGTTGCGAGCATCAAGCATCCGGCATGACTCTTGCAAAGCACGCTATGATATCCTACAAGCACAGCCCGAGGCCTGGATGATTCAATAACTTTAGGTATAAGAGGCGCTTGCATAATTTGCTGCGCCAGGCGAGCTGCCACATCACCCATCGGGTATCCGAATCGACAATAATACGGCAGGTAATACGGATACAGTGTAATAATGGATGGAAATCAGAGGCTTGGGATCCCAGAGGCGTGTGCACGACCCATGCAATTTCCCCAATGCTCTCGCCCTCCTTATCTTGCTTGCAGCGAACCTGTCGCTTCGCCATAGTCGCTGGCCCTTGGGTTTAGGGGGCTTCTCGTCGTTGCTGAGCGCTACTCTACACTATAGGCACACCGCTCTGATACAAGAAGTGCATGCGCTGGTGGTAATAAACAATGACGACCACACTCCCTTACTCACGTTGTATTATGCGTTTTCACCGCTTCAGCTCCTCCAAATCCTTCGGACTTTAAGCTTCTTTACTGGAGCTCGCTCACCAGCCACAGGCCGCCATAAAGGATCTTAGTAGGATGGAAGATCTCATTCATCATGCTGATCCGGCAGCCTTCGCCAGGTCATCGTTTCACGGAAGCAACCCCGAGAATGCTTGACAGGGGATTGATTAGCACTATTCGTACTTCGTACATTCACACTCCCCAGGCCCATCGCGGGTTCGTACGCTATATCTGTGCCTCTGTGCATCTCTCCACTGTCCCGTTTTGCTCGCTAGCACGTAGAAGCGATAGAGGTTCGGGCGTTTCCCCCACCGTCATATCAAAAAAATACGCAATTACCGACGAATTCCACTGAGAGAGACGGAGGCGTTTTCCTTACTTGACGTCATCGTCGCTGCTCCAGTCGCAGCCTTGTCGTCGACGGTGGGCCTGTGTGGGGATATTGTGCATCCTTTTTTTGGAATTCGGAAGAGCTTGCCCGTATTATACTTAGTATTATGCCTCCCATGTCTGTTACACGGGAAGTGGTCAGCTCTACACATACTTAGTTTGGCATTTGGGGTACTTGATATACAGCACACCTACGTCGTACTTGTGGCGACACAAGCCGCCTTTTTTCATTGAGCCCCTGAACTTGGTTAATGCAGAGTGAAGTAGTCACACACATTTACAGTATTATACCTCCATATATGTTTATACGGTAGGTGGGCCTTGCATCCAAAAGAGGGCGACAAGTGCAAGGGCAGAGGGTTGGACATCGGTTCCAATGGTTCCTGAAAGGCATCGGATAACTCATGTCGTTGATCTGTCACCCTTATAGGCAATATTGGCCCGCCGACGTCATTCACACTTAGAGTCCTCTGAAGATCTTTTGCTGGCTTCATACAGTATACGCCGTACTCAATGTAATCATCCGCACTCGAGTATGATAGCGACACGATACTATACATCTATTAATAAATTGACAATCTTGTATTCCTACGGGAGTAAAGTATTTTTAGCTCACCAGTATAGATAAACGAATGTACTGTATTGTACTTATGTACAGTGAGGCTTCCCATGTTACGAACTATCCTCTAGGAGGTCCCTGAATGTGTGCCTGAATGTGCACTGGCATTGGACTCGAGTGCCAAGCATCGCATCGATCATTGATACATAAGCCAAGATTAGAGTACTCGGTATGCCACTGACAAGAAATCCTCGGAGGTGTATCTCCAGCCTTGGTACCTGTAGCTATTGCATGTTAGGTACGCAAGTGCGCGATATGAGGGTAATGGAGCACGGCACTGTATTGTGTATATAATACATCACGGCTCATAGGCTATGACACACGAGTGGTGTGAGCGTAATTGTTGCCAACGATATTCAAGTTCCATGGCAGCATTCACGTCTCACGTGGCCCTCTCACGTCTACAGACAGGCATACAAACACATGCCACCGTTCAGATGAGGTACTCAACTACCTGATACATATACAGAACTCCCTAAAGTAACACTATCATCTGAATGAGGCCTTGCCGCGCCCGTAAAGCTGCCCACGCGCCAGGCGCATAGAAGCTCGGGCGTGTCAGATCGATTGGCGGACGAGTCTCTCGCGTCTCATCTTCTTCGACGTACCGTCTCCTTCTCTGTGTAGTAATCTGTGTAGTAACGAATGCTTCGTGATTTAGGAGGCATCTCAACATACCTGAAGATGCTAACGCGAGACACGAGGACATCAAGTCGTTGAAGTAAAGCAAAGTACATCCAACCAGCGTTTTCTGCTGCGGCCTTTGTTGCTCGTTAAGCTAGCTGAAACCTACGATTAGGAGCCCTTATCTGCCTACCGTAACGTCATTTCCACGTGTTACGATGCCAACGTAGAGCCAACACCATTTCCGCAGCCCACACCACTGGACCCATTGCGAAATATATCACAGCCCCGCATATGCTCAGAGCAAGCTTTGTTATACTGCATATATGAGTATGGCTTCATCGTCAGTCTCATCGGCGGTCGAAGAGTCGCCAGAAAGCTCCACCTCAACATCGACAGTCTCCGATACAGCGATACCCACCCGCCCAGCAGATGAAAAGTCCCCAGATGATACCTCGAAGCTTCGAATGTTCTTGGGCATATTAAGGAAGTAAGCAACTATTGTTTCTACGTCAAGACGTCATGGGCCAATTATGGCGGTCAGCGGCGGCGTGCGCCTCATTAGATGCTTGCTAGCAAAAGCTGAAAGTTGACATTGGCCACGATCAATTGTAGAGCTCATTTTTATTAACCTTCTTTTCTGTAGATTCATCGGTGTAACTGATATTGCCTCGGTGCGATTCTCATTACCTGCCCAACTCCTCGAGCCTACGCCCAATCTCGAGTACTGGAATTATCTGGACCGCCCCGAAACATTCGTCGCGATAGGCGATTCAGATGATCCTTTGGACCGTATGCTTGAAGTCTTGAGATTTTGGTTTACGAAGGACCTCAAATATGTCAAGGGGAAACCTTGCAAACCATATAATTCAGCACTGGGCGAGTTTTTCAGGGTATGGTTATATTTATATGCTCAGATGAGTGAAACGCTAACACGTCTTAGTGTAATTGGGAAGTTGCAGAGACAGCACCGTCAGTCTCCTTAATCCGAACACATACTACGGGAAGCAGTGCATCGTCTATAAAGTCCACGAAAACCGATGTATCTCGTTGTACCTCTACCGTCGCGATAAACGTGCCCGCAAAGCTAAAAGAGCCAGTTCGTGTATCATATCTTACCGAACAGACGTCACATCACCCTCCCGTATCAGCCTTTTATGTCGACTGCCCCGAAAAAGGCATCTCCGCACGCGGATTTGATCAGCTCTCAGCTAGGTTTACTGGCACAAGCATCAGGGTGACACCCGGCGAGCACAACCTCGGCATCTTTATCAAACTCCACAACCGTGATGATGAGCAATACCAGCTTACCCATCCTGCAGCGCACCTTGGCGGTTTGATTCGTGGAGGTCTAAGCGTGACTGTTGGTGACCAGTGCTATGTAACGTGTGCCAAGACGAAGATAAAAACCATATTACACTATAGAGAGGAAGGATGGCTGGGGAAGGCGCAGAACAAAGTTGAGGGCGTCGTCTTCCGATACGATCCTGAGAACGATAATATCAAGCGAATTGTGGATGTTCCCGAGAAGGATGTACTGGCACGTATCAACGGCAACTGGCGTGAGAAGATCTATTTCTCTTTAGGTCCAAAATTCACTGTAAGCAATTTTACAACCCCTGATTAACTCACGCATTCTTTATAACCCCTAACATTATCTGAAGGAAGAGCATCTCATCATCAATCTTGATCCCCTATCCATACAGCCTAAGGTCATCCCGCCAGCGGCCTCACAACTCCCCAACGAATCCCTGCGTTTCTGGTCCGGAGTTACCGAAGCCATCAATTCAAGGCAATATTCGCGAGCTACAGCCATCAAGCAAGAACTAGAAGAGAAGCAACGCGAGAAGGCTCGAGCAAGAGAAAAAATGGGTGTCGAGTGGACACCTAGATTCTTTACTGGTAGTGTGACACCTCTTGGCCAGCCTGAGCTCACACCTGATGGTGTTGAGGTTCTGAAGGCACTCCAGCAAGGCCAGTGGGAGTTGTCAGAAAACAAAGAGCTCGGTGCTTAATTTGGGTCCACCTCACTTTATAATAATTCTCAGAGTCAAGAGAGAGAAGCTGGGAACTACCTTGTTCCCGCTAAGAAAGTTACCACTCTTGATTAGCTGGCGTTTTGTTCGTACATTGTTTGGTTTTTGTGCTTGCCAGAGACGTTAATAGAGATTCAAGCCGTCGCGGCAATTTCTTGGATAGAAGAAGTGAAAGAGACTGGATTTTAGCGGAGCATATAAAGCGAAATATAAAACATGACTGAGAAGAAGGAGACGGACCGGCAGATGAGTAATTAGATAGAGTAGTTTGTGAGCTCTTTTGCAAATTGCTAATACTCTTTTTCTCTGGGGATATTTATTCAGCATCCCGGATTAAGTTGAAGCTTCTTTCCCCTATCTTATCAGCATTGGCCTACCCACTGCTACCTTATTTGAAACTTTATCTGTTCATTCAAATATCACGTGCCTTCTTGGTGGGGTAACCTTGCAAATTTGACCTCTGGACTCTTATCGCTCTTATCAGTGTTTCCTCTTTCTTGTTGCTGCTGGAGCATTTCTCTGTCAATAATGACTTTAAGTAACTTTAAAAGTACTTCCGATATATTTAGGGCCTGGTGCTCTTGAAGTAATTATTGTCAAGCAGCGTGTGCGAACCATCCTTCTTTCAAGATGTCCACGCCCAATGGCACCACATTCGATGAGTCAGATATTCCAACACCCTCAGAACGTGCTGCTACAACAGAACGTGTTGCTACAACTGATACGCCCCAGACCTTGATTGTAGCTTCCAACAGGGCTCGGCCTGATAATCGATACAACCCCTTCCGGCTGACTTACCTTGCAGCCATTGCCGCAACTGTATTTTCAACAATCGCATACTATGGCATACAGTACAATCCACTTGCTTTAACAATTTCCCCAACCGACTACGAAGGCAGAGCAAAACATATCCTCTCTACAACACCATTGATAGACGGGCACAATGATCTCCCTTACATCATCCGAATCGAACTTGAAAATAAAATCTACCGCGGCTTTGACCTAAACCAGAAGCTCCTCGGCCACACTGACGTGCAAAGAATGCGAGAAGGACGAATGGGCGGCCAATTTTGGAGCGTATACGTGGATTGCGCCAAGATTGAGGACAAGGACGAACCCACCTTCAGCGTCCGGGATACACTTGAGCAAATAGACATTACAAAACGCCTCGTTGAGCAATATCCCGAAACTTTCCAGTACTGTGAAACATCGCTATGTGCTCGCAATGCTTTCAAAGCTGGAAAGATAGCAAGCATGATAGGAATCGAGGGAGCCCATCAAGTTGGAAATTCCCTGGCAACGATTCGTCAGATGTTTGATCTAGGTGCCCGCTATATCACCATTACGCATAACTGTGATAACGCATTCGCAACTGCAGCTAGCACTGTTGCTACTGGCGGTAAAGACGATGGACTTACTGCTTTCGGTCATGAGCTGGTCAAAGAGATGAACCGCCTCGGAATGCTTATTGATCTCTCCCACGTCTCACATGAAACGATGCGAGACACCCTGGCAGTCTCAGAAGCACCAGTTATATTCTCTCATTCCGGAGCCTACACCGTGCAGAAACACCTCCGTCACGCACCAGACGACGTCTTGCGGAGCCTCAAGACTAACCGCGGCGTCATCATGGTTCCATTCGTGGCGGAATTCATGAATACAAGAGAGCCGGGAAAGGCTACTATTGATGATGTCGCTAATCATATTTTCCATATCGCCGAAATCGCGGGATGGGAGCACGTTGGTATTGGTTCTGATTTTAGTGGTATGGAAGCTGGAGTAAATGGCTTGGAAGTAAGTCATTCTCTATACAACATATGCAGGTGCTAACATGACCAGGACGTATCAAAATACCCAGTCCTCATCGCCCATCTCCTTTCTCGTGGTGCTACAGATGCTCAAATGCGTCTCCTAGCCGGTGACAATATCCTGCGTGCCTGGGCGGAAATCGAACGCATTGCCCAGACTTTGCATGACAGCGGCCATAAACCAAATGAGGAGATTTGGGAACAGAGAAATATGGGACAGGGAAACCCGGATATGCCGTACATGTTTCCAGGAACGAAGAAGAAGATGGCTGCTTTCGCCAAGCAGTTTGATTGGAAGATTCAGGAGCAGGCGCTAGGTGCGGCGTGAAGAAGGCTAAGAGTTGCGTAAGGACAAAACTCTGTGAACTGTGTCGGAGGAACGGGAACGATACTGAGCGTTGGGTTCGGTTCCAAAATTGTATGTCCTTTGTGATGTTTCTTTTACACTTTGAAGGTTCCTAGAATCCTAGCTGATTAATGACTTGGCATAGTCACTTAAGGTACGACCCGACACCCTCTTGTAGCGACGAATCAAAAGTATAGTATTAATTATGTTTAACTTCTATAAAGTGCCATCTACTCCAATTATATTATAGGCCCACCTTCAATTTTCCTAAATCTAAAATTATACCCACTAGCATTCTATTACATTCTCCAACTAAGCCTTCTCTGTCGTCGTAACCGTCGCAGTAACGGTAACGGTAATTATCTCTTTCCCATCACTTGCCGGCTTCACCGGAATGATCGTAACTAACGACCCTACCCGCGTCTGGGTTCCTGCTTTCACAACCACAGTGCTTGAAGCCTGCTGCGGTGTCGGTGTCGCCTCCGCTATTGGAGTTATAGACGTTGTTACATAGTATGTCGAAGTGTGTGTGCGGAATAGTGTTGTCGTCAACTCGGGTAGGTTGGCATCACTTGCTATGATTGTGGAGATGCTCGCCAAGGTTGACTTATGCTCCGCACTCTCTGCTTGAAGTGTTGATGCCGTTGTTTTGGGAGGAGAGCTTGTCGTTGCGATAGTGACCGAGAGACTATTGGGTAGACCGAGGATGTTATCTGCTTCAGCAATGTCAAAGCACCCTACATATACACCTGCAGTAGTGTTCATAGGGAGTGCGAAGCAGGATTCAGCCTTTGGTGTGCAGGTTTGAAGCGAGTACGAGCCTGTAGAGTCACATGTCCCCGTTTGGCCCTTGATGCAGGCGATCGAGTTGCCAGTGCATGGAGAGGAGGCGTCGAGGGTAGAAAAAATGTTGTTGTAGCCTTTAGCCAGGGCTAGGTTTTGGGAGAATTGATCAGCACTGATGCTGGTACTTGTGGCTGATGGGTTAGGAAGAATGGTTGGGACCCCGGAGATTGAGACAGCCGTGAGACTCTGGGCTGTGCTTGAAGTGACCGAAGAAACTAGGGCAGTGCTGAGGGTAGTAGACTGGTCCGATGCGGTGGAGATAGTTGTAGAGGAGACTACAAGATTCGATGTCGTGCTTCTGACCGAAGAAGCTGTGGTGATAACAGACTGGGCCGGTTCAAGAGAAACTGATGTGGAAGGAGAAGGATCGTTTGATGGAGGTACGATAGTTACAATTGTGTTGAATGGAGAAACTTGTGGAAGGGAATCGGATGCAGAGCTTGATTTAAAAGCTTGGGATGTGGTTGGATTCTGCGTTGGGGAGAAAGTATCTGTCACCAGTGAAACTGCAACTGACGGTGTTGAGTCCCCTGCTGATACAATAGATGTTAAAGCAGCTGCATCTGTAGTTGTGTTTCTCAGCGTAAAGTATCTTGAAAATGAGGTCGAGGTCGTTGAGGTCGAGGTCGTTGAGGTCGAGGTCGTTGAGGTCGACGACAAAGCTCTAGAAGTGGTTGGCATATCGGACAGACTACTAGGTTCGGTACTAGGTCCGGTATTGTTCGCAGAGGCGAATAGATAAGTGCTTGATGAGCTTGAGCTACCATGACTGGAAGTGCTGGATGTTCTAGTTGGTTTCACGGATGTTGTCGACGCGCTTGAGCCTGTCGATAGTGATTGCAACATGCTCGAAGAAGTCTTGGAGATTAGACCTGACCCGGTTAATGCTGACGAGTAGGATTTGCTTGATGAGAAAGTCGTGGGACTTTGACTTGCTGAAGAGACTGTTAAATGCGAGCTCGAATAAGGACTGGATATTGATGTCACTGTTGTAGCTGAGGTAGTTGGCTGCTCTTCCGTCACTGGGATTATCACTACTGACCCTGTTGGAGAGGGACTATATGTTCTTGTAGTGTTTTGGAATGGAGTACTCCTTCGCAAGCTGTGTTATGATTAGCACGGTCTCAGAAAAGGCTGACAGATAAGCCTACATTCTATAGGACTCATCACGCCGGAGCGGACCTGCCGCGATGAGACTTGTGCACAAGAGAAAGCCTGCTATCAACTGGGTAAATTGCATGGTGTGAAGCAAGTAGTTCCAACTGTAGAGATGGAACGTCTAGGCCAGGGATTATATATGAGAATGTGGAGAGTACTGTTGAACACTGGATTGTTCGAGGAAATTCTAATCTTGAAAGGAAAGAAACAATGAAAGATAGTCGAGAGGCTCGAGGTTCTTAGAGAGCGAAAGAATCGAGACTTGGAAAAGAATGACGGAGACGACAGGATTCAAAGATTGAAAGATAGACTTGACGAGAGATTGTATGGAAAATTGTGAGAGGAAGCCCGATACTTGTAGGATGATCATGCTGTGTTTCGGGAAAGAAAGGCCAGGAATCGACGACCGGTTTTCAATGCTAAGAATAGCATTATCTTCAAAGAAAGGTCCAGACCACTTTTGTGTCTCGTCGGAGAGACGATACATAGTTGATCCTTTGATTAGAAAGGAATTGAGGTAGACCTGGAGGCTGCTAACAGCAGGTGCCAGAGACTTGGGGCAATAAGAGCCAACGCATCGCTCTCGAGCATCTGTTGGTGGAAACGTCGTAGGTCGTTGCCCGAGGCCGACGCGGGCGCCTGTTTGAGGCCAAATGGTCTGGAGAGGCTCGATTGGCTAGCAGAGCCTCTCACCAGAAAACACAACACCACAGCTTAATTCGTCGCTCTACAAAGAAGGGCTGCCGAGTTGGCGTATGTGAAACGACGAGAGACGGCGGGAGACGCGCAGACGCGCTACAGGGGAGTTGAGAGATTAGAGACCTGCTTGACGCCGGCGTCGCAAACCCGAGACAAAGCCTTGAGCCGCTGCACTGCAAGGCTGCGGTTACCAAGGCAATCTCTTCAGTCTTTTCAGTCTCTTCAGTCTTTCCGGTCTCTTCAGTCTCTTCAGCCTCTTCAGCCTCTTCGAGCCACAAGCCACGAGCCACAAGCCGTAAGCCGGCCGCAAGCGCCTCTCGACTCAGCATCCATCTGTCTCCACGTGACCCGGGGCATCGCGCGCAGGGCCTGGCTTGCGGCTCGCTCAAAGCCAAGGACTGCTGCCCCAGACTCGAACTGCTGAGGGCGGGAGAGTGCGGCCAGTGCGGCCAGTGCTGCCAGTGCTGCCAGAAGGTTCCAGTGCAGTACAGCATTAGCCGTCATCGCCGCATCCACAGGGTCCGCAGTGCCCGCAATGACCACAACAAACAGTGACGCTGATGGAGCTGGGCGTCGCCAGAGAGATCCACCTCCACGCCCGAGCAGCTCTACTTATTGGCAGCACTGGCAGCCCGCAGCCGCAGCCCGCAGCCCGCACTCCGCCAGCACGGCAAGACTGCGCTCGTACGATGCTCCCTGGGCTGGCGGACTCATCGGACCGCGCACAGCGAATGGAAGAAAGCTCCCTGGCGTCCTTTCATCAGCATGAGCTCAATCATGATATCAACCGTGATGAATGCTGGCTCGAAAGGCGCATGCGCCCGGGCTGTCCTCGTGCCGCGCACTGGCAACCCTACACGTCCACTGCGCCAACCGAGGCATTGCGCGATTGTAGATGGAGGAGGATCCAGATTCCCGGCCAAAGAGATGCTGTGCGTACCGACACCCGGATTTGCGCCTGAAGGTGGCGGGGTGGTGGGTGGCGGGTGGTGAGGAAGCACGAGCGACTTGTACTGTCCTGTCCTGTCCTGTCCTGTCCTGTACTGTCCTGTCCTGTACTTGCACAGCCAAGTCCTGTACACTACACTGTCTGTACAGCAATACGTCCTGCCCAGCCTAGGTACGCACATACTTGCCATCCATACCACCTATATCTTACAATCTTACATACATGCACCTTGCCTTACATACCTACCTTGCATGCCTCCGTACAGTCAAGTCCTGCATACCTCCTGTGCCCGGTGCCCTTCAGCATCCAGCGCCCAGCGCCCAGCGTGGCCTGTTCCCTCAGTGTTGTTCTGGCCCCAGCGCGGCTACCACCCTAAGAGATTAGCGACAGCATCGAGAATGACGCTGCTTGCAATCACGCCAGCCGAACCGAACGGGCTGTGAGGTCACAAACACCACCCGACAAATCTCCTGCAGCCGCCTCGCAACCGTCTGTGGCCGGACCCTGTATGTACAAGCACACTCTATTCACCATCTACGCCATCTACACATCTACACATCTACACATCTACACATCTACACACATACACATATACACTCACGTCACCCCTCCCTCGGCATCACTGTAGCCTCTCCTCGCCCGTCCCCGAGGCCTCGCTGCAATCTGCGACTCTGCGCCTACGCACGCTGCTGTATCCGTGCCTGCCCATCCGTTTTGTGGAGATCTCGAGAGCTTGGCATGGTTGATTTACTAGCTCCTCGTTACGTAGGGCCTACCAGCTAGGAACTACCAACCACATATCGAATGCTACCAGCTGCCACCCAACTGTATGTTAACCCCACGTGAATTTTTGATAGAACCTTTCAGCCATCTACACCGACATCACCCACATCACCCACATCACCTTCTGTCTTTTTGTTCCGCTTCATGTCTCTACAGCACACTTATTCTTCTTCCACACCCCACTTTCGCAGATAATTCCGGGAACTCTTACTCACCATGACGCAGGAGTTTGAGCAAGACGGTGTAGTCGCCGAGTCCCCCAGACCGCTCGCACCAGCACGACAAGACCCGACCCAGCCTGGCCTTTCGCCTTCGATCACGGACGTGCCCGTCACTCCTGGCATCGATCCCTCTGAATACAAATCCTTACCTGGCTCTGGAGTCTCGCAATCCTCCTTCTCCCACGACGTTGCCAACTTGCGCGGGAACATGGCAAAGTCTCCTAGTGAGGCTGCCGCTGGAGCAGAGTCTGACCGTGACGTTCTACGACGAATCAGCTTGGATAGTAACCTTAAGAAACAAGAATCTCTCCTCGACGCAGACCCTCGGGCCGCAAATCCTTCGTTATCACTCAGCGGTTCCGTAATCTCAGCCACCTTCTGCATACCACACTCTCTAGAATATCGAAAAGGTAGCGATTGGGTGAGTACGCTGCCACAAATCTGACTGCAGACCTGACCATATATAGGAACTCAAACAAAGACGTGGCACCTCTGCTCTCTTCGACTCGTTCTCTTATCTAGCCTCCGGCAAGACGCCGTGGAACCACACCCTGGTCGGCTGGACCGGCGAGATACAACAATCAGACGAATTATCACCTCCTAGCACGCCTCCAGCAACGACCACCGTTTCGAAAATCCCTCCCTTGAACAAGTCCTCTGCGCCGATCCCTCTAGATGACGGTGCCAGACCAAGCACGCCTCCGCAGGCTGAAGGACTATGGATCAGCAAGGATGACCAGGCCCGTCTCGAGCGTCAGCTGGCACACGACAGTTCATGCAGGACGGTACCAGTTTGGCTTTCAGATGAGGCAGATGGAACCCCGGAAGGCGACCTGTGTCTGAAAGACCAGGCCCGCTGGAGACGCTTTGCCGAGCACGAACTCTACACACTATTTCATTACAAGCAGCACGAGCCCACAGATGGGCGAGCTGAGAAAAAGGGATGGGCGGATTACTATCGTATGAATCAGAAATTTGCGACAAAAATTCTTGAGATTTACAAGCCTGGAGATCTGGTCATGATCCATGACTATCACCTACTCCTCCTACCAAGCATGCTACGACAACGTGTTCCACACATGTACATAGCCTTTTTCTTGCATATTCCATTTCCTAGTAGCGAGTTCCTTCGATGTCTGCCAAAAAGAAATGAAATACTCGAAGGTGTGCTTGGCTCAAACCTAGTCGGCTTCCAGTCATATAGCTACTCCCGCCATTTTGTATCTTGCTGTACGCGCATTCTCGGGTTCCCCTCCGACATTTCCGGTGTGGATGCGTATGGCGCAAAGGTCACTGTTGGAGTTTTCCCGATAGGCATCGACGCCAGTGCTGTGGAAACTCTGGCCTTTGAACAAACAGAGATTGATGAAAAAGTCTTAGCGTTGAAGACTTTATATGAGGGAAAGAAGATCATTGTTGGCCGAGACCGCTTGGACAGTGTGCGAGGTGTTGCACAGAAGCTCATGGCCTTCGATAGATTCCTTGAGAACTACCCCGAATGGAGGGATAAGGTGGTACTAATCCAGGTTACCAGTCCCACGAGTGTCGAGGAAGAGAAAGAGGATGCTGGTAACAAAATCGCAAACAAAGTCTCGGAACTAGTTGCCAAGATAAACGGACTCTACGGCTCTCTCGGATTCTCACCTGTGCAGCACTACCCTCAGTATCTCGCGCAGGAGGAGTACCTTGCTCTCCTCCGCAGCGCAGACTGTGGATTGATCACTAGTGTTCGCGACGGCATGAACACTACCAGTTTAGAGTATGTGGTCTGCCAACGGGACGATCATGGCCCACTGATTCTGTCTGAATTCTCTGGTACCGCTGGAAGTCTCAAGGACGCGATACATATCAACCCATGGGATCTCACAGGTGTTGCTGAGCAAATCAATTATGCATTGACAATGCCAGAAAATAAGAAACTGGCGCAACACGAGAGCCTCTACAGGCATGTTACTACGCATAATGTCCAGGCCTGGACGAAAAGCTATATCAAGAGACTGCTTCAAGTTTTGTCAAACCGCAACAGTGCCATTTCAACGCCCCTTCTCGACAACGCAATGTTGCTCTCACAATACAAGAAGGCCTCCAAACGGCTATTCATGTTTGACTATGATGGAACCCTAACACCAATCGTGAAAGATCCAAATGCCGCCCTTCCTAGCGATCGCCTCATTCATACAATCAAAGCGCTGGCTGCCGACCACCGAAACGCTATTTGGATTATTAGTGGAAGAGATCAAGAGTTCCTCACTAAACAGCTCGGCCACATCCCAGAACTTGGTTTCAGTGCCGAACATGGTAGCTTCATGCGCCATCCAGGAACTAATGTTTGGGAAAATCTCGCCGAGATGTTTGACATGGACTGGCAGAAGGAGGTCATGGAGGTCTTCCAGAAGTACACCGAAAAGACCCAAGGTACATATGTATTCCTTCAACCAAATTTATTCTGCTAACATACTCAAAGGTTCTTTCATCGAACGAAAACGCTGCGCCTTGACATGGCATTACCGTCGTGCCGATCCCGAACTCGGAGAGCATATGGCACGTGAGTGTCAGAAGGAGCTCGAGCAGACTGTTGCCAAGAAATGGGATGTTGAAGTTATGACTGGGAAGGCTAACCTTGAAGTCCGGCCCACGTTCATTAACAAGGGTGAAATTGTCAAGAGACTTGTGGCAAGTTACGGCGCAGACCTAGGCAATGGCGAAGGCTTTGGACAAGTCCCAGAGTTTCTTATTTGCTTGGGAGATGATTTCACGGATGAGGATATGTTCAGAGCCTTAAACAGCAGCGGTCTTCCCGAAGAAACAGTCTTCACAGTGACTGTTGGAGCTAGCAGCAAGATGACACTTGCAAAGTGGCATTTGCTTGAGCCTGCTGATGTTATTGGCAGCATTGCTCTCTTGGCCCATGAGCAGGTTCCTGCCGATGATCTAGAGCCACTTCCACAACTTGAAGGAAAGCTCCCAGAGGAGAAGCTGTAGATAGGCTGCATACGATAGACGAGTTATGAATTTGTTCACGTGGAAAGGCGGATAGGATATTGGGTTGGCGAGAAATTGTGATTTTGGGGTTTGGTGGCATATCATAGAATGGCGAGCATGGTGAGTGGCACTTTAAAGCATCAAGTAGATATACCTTGCAATCAATCAACAACAGATTTCATTCAGGATGCCCCTGGCCAATTAATTGCATTGCAGTTTTAGTACTATGAACTGGCTAGCCATTATAATTAATATTGAATTATCGGCGTAAGTTATTGCTCCAAAAATGAAAACGGGAGACCCTAATTATTACGATTGTTCAACATTTTATTCACTCCGTTTTATTCCTCCCCCCTACAAATAATATCGTGAATGGGAACCTCCGGCATTAGGGTCAGATACGGTAATTCAGCGGCGGCATTGCGGTACCGTTGTCCTGATACGGAAACTCCACCGAAACAAACGAAACGGAGGACAAGCCTCGGTGGACCGAGGCACGATTTGGTTGAGGATTGAGGCAATTGCCTACGTTGTGTTATTGTTGATTTGAAAGCAACCGAGGAGAAGCATTCAACCGACTGATCTGTACATATAGATAGCCTTAAACTATCAGGAGTCGTTGCAAGAAGAGCAAAGACACTTCGAGATCGATTAGATTAGATAGCGTGGCCCTTCGAGACCTCGGATACACCGGCACTGCCACCAATAGTAAGAAGCAATCGACAGAGAGACGACAAGGAGCAGAAGTGAAAATGTCGACTTATCAACAAGTCGTCCTCGCCAAACGGCCAGTGGAAAATATCGTGCCGGGAGAGACGTTCAAGGTCCAAGAGCTGAAGAAGCCGAGTGAGGCGGACTTGAAAGATGGTCAGATCTTGCTTGAGACTCTATATTTGAGTCTGGATCCAGCGATGAGAGGATGGTTGAAAGGTTCGTTTTTGAAGCTCTTGAGTTCTTCTGTTGGCTATGCCAACCTGTCCATCCCATTTGTGGAAGATATAGAGTGGACTCGGGTCAGTTGGCCTGACGAAAGAAACTTGACAGGAGAGGAAAGTGAGGATAAAAGAGGGTCGCGGAAGAGCTGGAATAGGATCTGTTTAGCAGAAATGAACAGAATACAGAGGACTAATAGATTTGATTATTAGATGTACGCTCCTACGTCCCTCCGGTTCCAATTGGAGGCTTGATGCGCGGAGCCGTGATCGCTGAGGTCCTGGCTTCAAAATCGGAGAAGTTTGCAGCTGGAGAGTACGTCTATGCTCTTGCTGGATGGACCGAGATTGCGATTGTGAATGATAATTTAGATGGACTGCAAAAGATTGAGGTGCCTAAGGACGGGAAGCTGACCGATGCCTTGGGAGTTTTGGGTATGCTGTTTCTTCTTTTCTTCTCTCTCGTTCCTCTCTTGTCCCTGGACTTTGGCCTCGGGGGCCGCCTTGATTAGAGAGGGCTATGGAGAATATCGAGATGAAGGAATTGTACCTAACCGAACAATCTAGGAATGACTGGCCTAACCGCCTACTTCGGAATTCTCGATGTAGGCAAAGTCAAAGCCGGTGACTTCGTCGTCGTATCAGGAGCAGCTGGTGCCACAGGTTCAGTTGTCGGTCAAATCGCGAAGCTTAAAGGCGCAACAGTCCTTGGTCTTGCCGGCAGTGATGACAAAGTCAAGTGGCTGAAGGAGTTGGGCTTCGACGACGCTTTGAACTACAAGGACCCGAACTTTGCGAATAACTTCAAGGATAAGACACCGGTATGTCTTCTTTTAACAATTCTAAATACTGGATCGGGTCGTTAAAGTGGGAGTTGAGTTATACTGACCGCTGTGTGGTAGAACCTGATCGATGTCTTCTTTGATAACGGTAGCTTGATCCCAGCTATAGCGACTTATGGACAAGAGCCTACACTAATTTCAAACAGTCGGAGGTGAAATCCTTGAACTCGCATTCTCAAGAGCAAAGCCTCATGCCAGATTCGTCATGTGCGGTGGTAAGTCGATTAATAATGATTTTTGCTCGCTAATCGTGCTCACATCCCACAGCTATAAGCCAATACAACAGCGCCCAGCCTGTGGGACCAAAGGTGATCATATGCTTCTGATCCTACCTCTTGTTTGAGACACTCACTGATATTCTTGATATAGAACTTCCTCATGATCATCGCCATGCGGATTCGGTAAGCTCCCGGATCATGACCTCCTTTTAGCTTCAGAAGACAAGTAGGTTGCTAATCGTGACCGCATAGCTGCGAAGGATTTATTGTCTTCGACTATGCGTCTCAGTAGGTTTCTTCATGTCTTTTTCCGGACATGGTGCTGACATTGTGGTAGATTCAGTGCTGCCCGCAAGGAGCTCGCACAGTGGCTAACAGAAGGGAAAATTCAGCGAAAGGAGACGATTGTTAAGGGTGGTCTCAAGGTTGCCGACCAGGCTCTATTGGACCTGTTCGAGGGTGCCAACACTGGCAAGTTGTTGGTAGAGGTCAAGAGTGAAAATTCGCCTCCAAAGCTGTAATCGTCGAGGTATTACGAGGCCTAAAGTTGTAACTATTCAGAGCAAGTATTTCGCCATCATTCCTGTCTATATCACAAAATCCACGACCCCTGGGTACGATTGCAGAACCATGCAGAAGTGATGACATCGGCACGGCCCAGAGTGTTCGTTAAGTCGTAATTATGAAAGACTATATACTAAACTCCAGATATTACACCGATAGCCCAGATATACCCCAACCTAAGCATTTGCCTGCACAACCCTAAACCCGCCAGCAACTGTCTTCGTAATCTCTTCATTCTTGTGTTGCAATAAACTCAGGGCATACGCAACATCATTCCATTGCCTTTCACTCTCACATCTAGCTAGCCTTGCAGCAAGCTTATCCGCTAACTGTTTAGCATGTTTGTCCTAATAGTAATGTTAGCATGGTCTTGACTAAATGGGAGAAATGTAAAAGCGCAACGCACCTTCTCAATAAAGCCAGCTAAGAACTTAATGATTCTCTTTAAAGCATCTTCTTCTAGGTCTTTCTCCGCTGATAACAGACTGAACATGTCAACGAAGTGATTATACACAGCATTGTCCTTAGTCGACAGCTCTGTAAAGAACATTCGGCTTAGATCTGCAATTCTCTTGTCATCATCCTCTAGACACTTGGCCATTTCGCCCAGCTGTCCCTTGACCTTAACTTGACCAGCAAGAATGAGGAAGGTTAGTGTCATCAAGCAAGTACGCTTCACGCTGGCATCCTTATCGTTGAGGCGACGGTACAGGAAGTCAGTATTCTCGTCAATGAGGTGATTAAAGCATACAGCCATATCGCCGAGAGCGATAACAACATTCGATCTAGTGATCGGATCCTTAGATCTCTCAAGGATTGTTATGAGAAGAGGGAGGTTACTTTCGCAATACTCGGAACTGACGCACATAAGCTTTGCTAGACAAAGTGTTGCTGCAGCTTGTAAATTGCGGTCCTTGTACGTCGTGTTGTTTGAGCAGATCTCAGTCACCAATGGGCCAAAGTTCGCAAGGAGGGAGTTATCACCATAAAGGAGCTCTCGCTCTCTAATATGCGCCATTGCCTCTGTGAAGTCGTCTTCTGTGGTGCCTCCAATGAGATCAAGTTCGTCAGCATCCTCTTTGGCAGCTTTGTCTACTGGTGCAGACCCCGCAGGTTTGTTCTTCTCCTTCTCATTCTTCCGTCGCTTAAAGTCCAGCTCACAGAGCTCCAAGTGAACGATTTGCTTGATAGCCACATGCCCAACAATAAATAGTAACTGTGACAATGCAACTGAGCCCTTCTGCTGTTCTGACTCCTTTGGTGTTGCTGCTTCTTTCTCAGCGGGTGGTGTAGGTGGAACTCCAGATGTATCCATCGGCTCAGAAGGTTCCAAAGGTCCAGGGGCTGACGAAGCCTGCTGCTCGAACACATGCTTTGTCTTCCTTCGCAGAATTTCCGAGCAAAGAGTATCTGGATGCTTTGAGAGAGTATAAATGGCACTAATTGCTTGCTCTGCAACTCCATACCATTCTTTACTATCCGAAACCACCTCAATAATAGCAGCGAGCTTTCCGAGAACAGCGTGATCGTTAGGAAGCTTAGAAACTTTCGCTGTCTCTTGAGTCTGCCGGCCTGTCGGGTTGATGCGACGAAGGGCAATACAGGTGTACTTTGCAAGTTGTAGATCTTTTCTACCGAGACTACCAAGTCCTATTCTCAACATCGTCTCCATCTCACCTACGACGATATCGGGACTAGCAGTCGCTAACATTCCGAGAACGATAATGGATCCTCGTCGCTGGCTCTTGGAAATCTCCTTCTTTTGCACTCCATAGACTTGCCATAACTTTGTGACCACGAGGTCGGAAATATGACCTGCCTTCATCATCGTGCTGAGAAGCTGCTCCAATGATGTCAGCTCTGCTGGTGTGGCCCCAAAAGTCAAGCTGATCATATTACGAGCAATGTAGTTTGCAACGTCATTTGCACTAAACGAGTCTGGAGCTTCAAAGAAGAGGCTCTTGTAGCACTCAATAAGGTGATTTTGGACACCTTTTCCTTCATCACTGTTGCCTTTCGTCCAGATGAGTCGAAGCATACGCCGAATGCCGAGTTTGTTTTGCTCAATTTTATAAGCATCGCCAATCTTAAAGTAGTCCATTGCTTCGATGACCTCGCTCTTATTCTTTGAGCCAAGGAGCTGGCAAATGGTAGTAGTGGCGCCGTGTAGAACTTCGATGAATTTCAAGGCTTCAACGTAATATCTTCTCGTAAGAGTTAATTTCCCAATGGCTTCCGAGGTTGCGGCATCCTCCTGCGCCTTTCGAATAGCGGCAATCTTCTGCTCATCAGTCATTGGCTTTTGTGGTGAAAGTTCAGTCCGATCGTCTAACAGAGATTCGTCCACTGTATCAGTCTTCTTTTGAGACTCAACTAGACCTGGTGTTCCTGCCGGAGGCTTCAATGCGTTCAGCTCTGCATCTACAGCATCTAACCGAGCATTCCAGTCATTATATGATAGTTCGCCGCCGTGCATGACACTAAAAGGATGGGTCTTGATCAAGCAGCCTAGAAGTTTTATCGCGTTTCGGCGAACATTGCTGCTCTTGTCCTCTAGACTTCGAGCAGCCAACTCGGCAGCACGCTGTCTACGCTTGGGGAACTTTTGCTCCAAATCACAAAGCTTAATATATACCTGGATTGCCCTACATCTGCAGTAAGGATTGATATCTAGGAAACGCTCCTCTAGGACGTCGAAGAATGCGTTGAGCTGTGATTTGTGATTCTCTCCACGTTCTTCTTGCTTACTCAGATCTGCAACAAGGTTGCCGCATACCTCGATAACAGCACAACGGAGGGTGTATGACTATTTAATCTTAGCAACACTACGCTTGAATTTAGTTCTAAAGCTTACCTCGCTATCTAGTTGCTTGGCAATCATAGTCATCTGTTTTATAACAAGTCTCGGTGCGAGCTCTGATAGTTTGACCATAAATGTGGAAACCGACTTTGGACCTTTTGTATCATTGCTGTTGAATTCCTTGTTGCTTAACTCGCGCAATATTTCGTCTGCCAGTTGTGGATAATCGTACTGCTCTGCAAGAATATGGAGGAACTCTGCCATAGGATCTGAAAGATGCTCGAAGTACGTCAAGTTTTGGACAATAGATATTTGGGCAACTTGACTTGGCGTTAGCTTCATTGATCATGATTAGAACAAAACCCCTTACCATAAGCATGCCCGTGGTGTTTCACGGCAATACAAAGAACCTTAAAAGCGTGCATTCGGATAGATGTGCTCTTGACTCTCTGTTCGCTCTCTAATACCATATATACCGGCCTAGTGAAGAGGCTAATAAAAGTGTCTCTTTCAGAAGTTGTGAGAAATATCTTAGAAAGCTTAAGCTTCAAGACCTTGCACATGGTATCAAGAGCCGTCTGCAATTGAGCAGATGAATCCCAATTGGTGTCCTTCGCCGTAGACTTTGCTTTGCTAGCCTTGCCTCTCCCTCGTGCCGCAGGAGTTGTAGTCGACTTTTCCGCGGCTTTCGTTTCAACTGCCGCAATTGTCCATTGTATTAAAAAGCCGAATATCTCGAGAAGTTGCTTGTGATGCGCAACAATGTCTTGTTCGTCGGTTTCGAGGTCGTTGTTGATGATATCTGCTTCCGCGGACAGTCCTGAGATGATAAGATCAAAGATCTTGCTGAGGGCATGCGTAGGAAGGATAGATGTCGATCTAGATAGTTGAAAGAGTTCAGACTTGGGCATTGTGGGGAAATTATGGGTAGATATAAGAGAAGTTGGAGCGCACTTTAGCAGGAATTGTAAGGAATCAAAAGATGATGCCCTTGTGATAGCATCTGGGTTCTCCGCCACTGAGTCTACAATCGGATTTAGCACGCTATTTATCAGTGAGTTCGTTAGAGATTCGGGGTCGTTTTCACAGTCGGCGAGGTTCGAGTCGGCTTCTGGTGTTGATACTGTCGCGGGGTCGCTCATGTAGTGCTTGAGAGCATCGTTGATATCGAAGTTAATATTGTCCATGGTTGTGATCGTGATGCGATCTCGTCGCAAGCATCAGGATCTCTCTAGCATAAGACAAATAAATGGACGTCAGAAGGAAGTTGTCAGAGCGTCGAAACATCTGCAGCGACATAGTTGGACGTGTTTATTGATCCCTGTTTGTTGATACTAAGCCTATTACAGATTAATTCGCTTTCCCATTATCGCGTTATCCCCACCACGCGAAAACAAGAGAAGTTGAAGCTTGAGATTTTAATGACACAGCCAGGGCACAGGTGCGGTTAAGGAATTCGGGGCAGTTGATATTGCAACCAAGATCTCTTTTCACGAATTTATGGTCTTTTTATGCTTCAATGGCAACTTTACGTGCACGTCATGCAAGGCAACCATTCGAGATACACGATGATGAAGCAGCGATGGACGAGTCTGGTCCAGAACAAGAGCATATAATTGAGAACGAGGAAAACAATGACCAAGAACATTATGGCGAAGATGATGCTGACTCGGAGGCTTCTGAAGAAAGCGATGGCATTGTTGACCCCTCAGTACAAGAAGATATGGACAAATTCCAGGAGACGTTCAAGGGTATAAAAGACCGGTTTCGTCTTATCAATCGCATTGGAGAAGGTAAGTTGGCAATTTACATGCATGGTATTATTCCTAACATTTGCACAGGAACCTTTTCTACTGTCTACAAGGCCGAGGATCTTTTGTATGACCATTACGACAACACTTGGGATATCGAAGAAAAGGAGAATTCCAAATGGACTTCGCCGCCTCTGAAGAAACGGCGAGTCGGCGCATTGGGTGATATTAGTAATTATGATGAGCAACGTAGGAAGCCCAAATATGTTGCGATCAAGAAGATATACGTCACCAGTAGCCCTACACGTATATTGAACGAGCTGGATCTTCTTAACGATCTGAGAGGTTGCAACTCTGTCTGTCCACTCATCACAGCATTTAGACATACAGACCAGGTAGTGGCAGTACTGCCATACTTCCGCCACACAGATTTCCGGGAATACTTCCGAAATATGACTATTCCTGATATTCAGATCTACTTCCGGTCACTCTTCACGGCTTTAGCAGCAGTACACGAGCAGGGGATATTGCACCGGGATATCAAACCTACAAATTTCCTATATGAACCAGACAAAAAGCGTGGAGTGTTAGTAGACTTTGGATTGGCAGAAAGGGAGGGTACGGATAGCAAGCCGTGTCTTTGTCAGGAAAGCTCTACTGACAGGCGGCGTCACATTCAATCCAGTGTTGCCGCAGTGAGTGGACCTTCATCTGGCTATCCAAAGAACGACTCTCGTCCATCACGGCGTGCCAATCGTGCAGGAACTCGTGGTTTCCGTGCTCCAGAAGTTCTTTTTAAATGTACCGATCAAACGACGAGCATCGACATATGGTCCGCTGGTGTCATTCTTCTCACTATCCTCTCAAAGCGCTTTCCGTTTTTCAACTCAGCAGACGACGTTGAAGCTATGATTGAGATTGCTACGATTTTTGGCACTCGAAGGATGAAGCAGGCTGCTTTCCTCCACGGTGCAGTATTCGAAACTAGCATTCCTACCATTGGACAGCAGGGCTTTAGCCTAGAGAAGATCATACTTTGGTCAACGTGTAGGAATGAAGGTAGTAAGGGTGGCGAGACTTCATTAAATTCCGAGGAGAAGGCGGCGGTCCGCTTCCTGGAGCGGTGCTTTGATCTAGATCCGAATAGACGGATAACAGCTGCAGAGGCTTTACAGCATGAGTTCCTAATTGAGTATCCGACAATGGAAGATGAGGAAGATGAAATACAGATGTTATAAATGGAATAGGCAAGGCGTTTCAGGGCCACAACAGTACCGCGGTGTCTCCTTTATGTAGCATATTCGGCGTTTGAAGGCCAAGGACTGCATGTTAGTGTAAGATACCACGATTGCAAAGCGAAATCACATTCAATAATTTGAGAATAATCATATGTTTGTTAAGCCTTTCATTGATTGATCGAACTCCCATAGCCATAGAAGCCATCCATGCCACGAACTCAAGCCATCCGTTCCCTGAACTATGATACGTCAATCTATGCAATCAACTCAACAACACCACCAGCCTCAGTGATCTTTCGCTCAGCCTCCTTGCTGAACCACCTCGCGCGCACAAGTAATGGGACCTCTGGCAGACGGCCCTTTCCGAGAACCTTTGAGTATCCTAGTGGGAGAAGATCGAGAACGGGGATGGTGTCTTTCTTTTCTGAGGAAAGGTATTCTGTACGCTTCTCAACAGGGATGAGGGACCAGAGCTACAGAAATTAACGTTAGTCTTGTTTTCCGACACAATACCTCGATCCCGAAAAAGTATAAGTCCTCCAACCCATCTGTTCGAAGTGGACTTCACTGTGTCTAGGATCAAGATCTAGAGGGATTCAAAATCGTACCTTATCGAGGTTGATAATTGGCTTCCAGAAGTGGGCAGATTGCTTGTGGAAGTATCGCATTCCGACCTTTCCAAAGTAACCAGGATGGTACTTGTCCATGTTCGTTCTGTGGTGATGTTGTCCACCAGCAAGACCACGACCACCGGGATGCTTGCGGTGCTTTCCTACACGACCGTGTCCAGCAGACACATGTCCGCGACTATAATGAAGAAATGTCAGTAACAGATCCTTCACACTTGCTCAGTTGTATCTCAGTCGACACCCCCTTGCAACTATCACAACAGAGCAGAGCGAATGCCGAGAGCAATATATTCGTGGATTAAGGAGCAACATACTGCTTGCGGGTCTTTGACAAATGGGTAGGCATTGTGTCGATGTCGAATGCCGTGAGTTTGTCGTGTCGTGTCGTGCTCGTTTCTCGGCTTCTCGATATTCTCCAAGTTCGACCTCGCTTGCCATTTTTGGGCGCTAATGCCACTAGGGCAAGCGAGCCCTACGAGAATGTGCGAGCGACAAAATTTCCTAATTAGGAACTTCAAGTTCAGATGTGCCAATCCAATTTATAAGTTCAGTAAGACTATCTTGGCAATTTATCTGCTAAATTTAAAACTGTCCTAATAGTTTTGTTGATGCTGCCATTACACAAAGTTAGGCAAGAATTTTGTCGAAACAGCAGGTTCTCATGTTATTTGCCGCACGTTTAGTCATCTTTATTTACTATTCCCATTGATTTTTTCATATCTAATGGTTCATATCTGAAATCCATGAAGCCCAATTGCTCATTATTACTATAATCCCAACTGTATGAGAGAGCAAGTCGTTCTGGGTGTCAGAATTGTTGCTAACACCGAGAGTGATCGAGAACACCAAAACCTATATTTTTGCAAGTTGAATTCCATAACACCCAGCATAGCATATTGCAATTACTTATAAATATTGGCGAGATATTTACATATCACTATTCAGATCCCTTTCTTCGCTCTAAAGAAAGCACTCAATCCCCCCATCAACTCTGCAAAGCTCTTCTCCTCAGATCGATCCACTACACCCTCCCTAATCCATCCTGGCAACTTCCCCTTGATTTCTCTTTTCCCAAATCTCACATCAACCATCACAATTGCCGCATAGTCTCCCCTATGCCGAATTGCTCTCCCTACACTTTGGTTTACTGCCCGCATGCAAGCATTCTCATAGAACTCTCTAGCAGCAGATTTTCCCCTTTTCCTTTTCTCATCTTCGGGTATAATGACCAACGCATCACCTGACAAACTTTCTGCTTCAATCTTCTCGACAACGGCTTCTTCGATATAAGCCATCTTTGCTTTCCATTCTGCACTCATGATATTCGGGAACGGTAGCCCGACAATAATCACGCATCGACCTAGCCGATCACTGAAATTGATCCCTTCACTCATCTTCCCTCCCACAACGCTTAATAGCAATCCCCCTTTCCCTGAATCAACAGCTTTACTATATTCCGCCAGGACGTCCTGCTCATCTCCCTTCGCATCTTTGCTCTCTCTAAATAGTGTTTTCCGCATCGCCAGTCTTTCCCAAATACTTTGTCTCCCAACACTAGTAACTTTTTGCCATTGCTTAACGACAGTTTCCATATACGCATAACTTGGGAAGAAAACAACAACCCCATCTGGTACAACGGAACAGAGATTCAAGATCGCGCGACCGAGTTCGTCAATCATTTCTTCGCCTTCTCGACCGCCCCTTCTGCTGAACGTGAACTCGAATTTTCCGCTGCTAGGGCCAGTGCTAAGTGTCCAAGCCAAGAGGTTGGACGCCGGTATAACGTGGCCGCAGCTGAGGCTTGTGATAGAGGAATTTGGGAGGTATGAGAGAAGATGAGAGGTGTAATCAGACATTGGCGACATAGTACCGCCAGCCAGGATGACGGCACGGGCTGATGAGACAACCTCGCGGAAATGGTGAGTTGGGTCTAAAAGCATGTATTTAAGAGTGGTATCGTTACTTTCAATATCGTTTGCGTAGAACATACGGCCTTCTTTGGACGGGTTGGTAAGAGCTATGAGGAGAGATTGTATATGTTGTAGAGTTGGGGCCATTGCGTCCGTACTTAATGGCTTCGGCTTGCTAGGCCTTTGTGATGATATGCCAGAAGATTGCTGTTCAGCTTGCGCGATGTATCCTTCGACTTTCCGTGCAAGTTTGCTTTCTTGCAAGTATCGGAGGAGCTTGTAGAGATTGATTTGGTCAACACCTTTGCCAGCCAAGAGCTCGGTAGGTTCAACTACCCCTTCAGCCTGCTATAATCGAATTAGTATAGGATGTCTCCAAATCCATATGGCCCCCACCTTTGAGTTTGCCCTTCCCTCCAAGTATCCAGTGAGGGAATCAAGTAATCTTACAACCTGTGCTACATATACTCTATTCTTCCCCTTAAGTCTGTACCGAAATTTCTGCAAGTAAACTCCCAATCCAGCTCTCGAGCGTCTGAGCTGTGTCAGCGACACGCTGACACCATAAATACCTGATATAGCATCCGTTAGATTATGTGCCTCGTCTACAATCACTACGTGGTTCCGCAAATTAATACCCAGAGCCTCACGCGCGCTCTTTTGCAGTAATAACGGATACGGCAATGTCACAATTTCACTACTTTTGATTGCAGAACGTGATGCGTAGTAAGGGCAGATGCCGACTTCCTGCCCGAGTGTGCCGAGCTCTTCGATGTCGCGGATGGTGGCCAGAGTCCGGTCACGGAAGTCATGTACAAGAGGCTGGTTCTCTTTGTTAGGTAAATACTGGCATTTCTGCGCCGCGGGGGTGGACGGTTCTTGAAGCTCCATACAGCGCTCGTTGATAGCTGTTACAGAGCGCAGGGAAGAGACGGATGCATTGATGCAAAGATTCTTCCTTGACCCGAGAGTTAGATGTTTGATTTCTTCAAGTTGGCCTTCAGTGCTTGAGTCTTTCGAGATCTCGGCTGGTAGAGCTGGGGGGATCTTGACACGCCGTAGCTCGTTGATGAATTGTGTGAGCTGAGAATGTGTGCGAGAGCAGTAGAAGATCTCAATCATTAGCTTGGACAATCATGAATGATGGATTAAATATACATACTTTTATATCATCCTCCACTTCATGTTCTTCCTCTTTCGCGGGACCTCCAATATTCATCCCTAGCTTTTCCATCAATGCCAGTGTCCCAGCAGACAATCCACTAGCCGCTGCGCTGCTATTCCCCATCAAATTCGCCCCTGAATCACTATCATAGTCGGCCAGGACGAACTGTTCATCGTCTTCTGTGCTTTTATCCTGCTTCTTCTCACCAACGTTCACTCTTCTCCTCTTTGGGTCTCGCTCTCCCTTCAAAAACTTCTGCTTCATAGCCTTCTCCTTTTCCCTCACTTTCGCTAACTTCGACTCTATTTCTTCTCGCTGGCGCATCAGGTCTCTTCGCTTCCTTGCTTTCACCTGTTCAACTATCCATTCTGGCTCTCCTGCTGTATCACCAGCCCAATTCAAGCCCTCCTCAAATTTCTTCCTCTTGTGGTCACGGAGCCATGTCAGTGACGCACAGAGGAGACTGAGTGATTTGCCCTGTTTTAGAATTAGAGCTTTCGTCACAACTCCAATCATCATGTTGATACCCCAAGAAAGAGAAACGAGAGACGCATACTGTACCAGTCGGGCTCTCTAAAATTCCCACACCGCCGTTACCAGTCTCCAGCACCTCATAAACAGTCTTCATAAACGTCTCCTGAATATCATATGGTGTATATGGGTGGTGAAAATCAATTTTACTCCCTTCTATCTCACCTTCCTCCGCTGTAGTGGCAAGGTCTACCATGGCTGACCTCAACATGCACGGGCACGTGACTTTGTTCTTTTCGTCCACGGTGACCTCATTCAGCGCTCTTTACAAACCTAAAGTAAAGGTTCAGAACATTTATAGAGGATATCTTGAACGGTCGGCGATATCTCTAGAAAGGAAATTTTTGTGTTGTTGGTAAGAAATTTACATGGCGCGTTACGGAAGTCGCGTTCGCGTCGCCAAATCTCGTGATCTCGAACATTTCAAGACCTTATCATCCGGACTGCTTCACAAGATATTTCTTTATCAAGGCTTAATACAATATTTATGTACGAATAGTATGTCTAGTATCTATCTATCAAGTATTCTCCTGTTAATAATGAAGTGTAAATAATTAATAATATTAAAGAAAACACTGAGGATAATTGATAAATCAGATAACAGCAAAATATATAAATTACAACAATACCTAAATAATCTACAAGACCTCTCTATCCAGTACTTCTATACTAATAAAAAAGTTACTGCAATAAATTTAATACTAATAAGGCTAAAAGCTGAAAATAATTTAGAAGCGCTCACCTATAATTGACAAGTGTTTTCACCTTATATAACTTCTATGTATAGTTTCTGAATGACTAAAGGCTCTTATTTGTAACTGGCAATGCTTCTATCTAATTTCCAATATGTTCAAACAATGATTAAAGTAAAGCTTTTAGCTGATATTTGGTAGGGTCTGACTCATTACTCCTTAGTCAATCAGAGCACATATAAATATATAATCACGTTGCCAAAAAACTTCTGGTATCTTGGTCTAATGTATTGCCAACTATTTGCCTATCTTGTGTATAGAAATCATCAATCAATGCAGTACTCTCCAAGCTATTTCTAAATACAAACAAACTAGATCCTGTTGATGCCGTTAATATGATATGGCGAGTCCAAACGCCATGTCCAAACTGATGCTGTGCTAACGCCTGTGTTATACTTCGATGTAATCGTACGATATATGAATAGCACCCTCTGCGTCGAAGACTCTATTGCTAGGTCGTGTCATGAAACGAACCATGATCTATGTTTCATTGGTGCAGTCAAGAAGTGGAAGACGCCCCGAAGCCAGATAATCTAGCTGGACAGGACGATATTCGGTGAGTGCACTAAGACAATCATCTGCCAGCCCCGAACATACCTTCAATTTCCGAAGTCCCATTCATTGTAACTCCGTTTGGATCTCCATTTCCATTTGCATTGCCGTTTCTTCCTCCTGCCACTACTAAATGTGGGCTTCTGCCTCCAATAGGATAGCTCCACCCACCACTGTTTCTCTTATCTTTCTCCTTCTCTCTTTCACGTTCCCTGTCCTCCTCCTCTTCCATACTAAACACAAAGTCACCTTGCTCTTCATCAATCGGAGTTGTGAACCTGCCCGTGCCGATACTTGAGCTGCTGACCTGGCGATCCATATCAGTTCTCCTCACTCCTGAGCCAATTGGATTACTGGTGACACGTGGACCAAGTGGGTACAAACCCGAACCTGACTCACTGCCTGATGATTCGGCTCGGGCGATCCGTGTGCGTTGGAGTTGCTGGGAGATGATGGACATTGAGGACTGGCGTGGCGGAGAAGAGAGAAATGCATCATTTGAGCTTGTGATGGGACGGCTTAGGGATGGGCTTGTCCCAGGGTTTAGAGATGAGTTGCGGAGTGGTGAGCCAACATGACCGAAGGCGGAGGTACGAGAAGCTCGCTCTTCCTCTTCACGTTGCTGACGCTGGAATAGAGGTCCCCAGCGCGAAGGACTAGCATTTGAAGGTGAGCCGAACTTGCTTGACGCGTCACCTGGCGTGCCATTGCCGCTATGAATTGGCCGGCCTTCTTCTTCGGCGTTTCGAGAGCCCCTTCTAGCCTTCTCCTGAGGCGTTAGGAGCTCTTTGAGATTATCAGGTAGATAGTCTTCTTCAAATGTAAAGTCTGCTTCCCAATCCTTATCAATCGCTAGACTAGACTTTGGGAGACTTGAAGACATGATCTTTTGCTTCGCAAACCGTTGCGAGTGCATGACTCGCTTCCCAAAGTATTCGTCAGCCAGAGCTGCGGGTGGTGAAGCAGCTGTACCATTAAATCGATCCCGAGTGTCGTCCCCAAAAGCAGAACTGTGTAGACTTTTGAGAGCCTCCGAGGTTCTTCCTTCTCGAGCTATCCCTAGTGATGCTGGTGGCGATTCGAGGCCGAACTTAGATGGCACGGACGCAGCAACTGGCCCATATCTCGCGTTCCATGAAACACCATTGCTGTCAAACGAGGCGGGAAGTGGCGCGTCTAAGACACTTAACCCCTTCGCTGCCCCTGGAGACAATCCTAGACCAAATCGTGATTGTATCTCATCCTCTCTTGGCGAACCATATGCTGACGAAGGGTGAGAAGTGGCATAGCTTGTATCAATCATCGGTATGCTAGGATCCATACTCGCTCGCCGGCCAGCGAGAGGAGGGAATCCATCATCCCGGTTCTGAAATGGCGAGTATTGCGGCACAAACGGCGAAGCAGATCCCATACTTGCGCGATACAAGGAGTTTGTCAAGGCGGAGCTCTGGCCGTGATATGGGTCCGGATTCATGCGTCCACCAATGTTGAGATGTCCACCTCCAATTCCGATTGCTCCTTTATGATAATTTACGCGGGTACCATTGGGTAGTATATGAGCATTGGCGCACTTAGGTCCGAATTTGCAGTTACCCTAAATGCCAATTAGCTGGGCAATATGTAAGATAGTTATTTACGAACCTTTGCAAAGTATTTGCATACGTTATCGTTGGTGCTCGCCAGATCATGACTGAACGGGCACGCCTTGCCTGCCTGGCAAGCACCTTGCCGGTAGAACTTGCAGGGTACGTGAGAAGTGTCTATCCAGAAATCTTGTCAGCACAATTATCCAATTTCCGAACACCCCGAGGATCCTCTGAGACTTACTCTGCTTTCCAGGTGGACTCCTAGGTCCTTCGAATCTCGCGCCCGGTACCACGGGTCCCATAATCTGCGGGCCGCCGTTGCTCGCTCCGTTCTGTGGCGGAATATTGAGACTTCCAGTACTCATGTGCCGATAAGGTGGATCCGTGTTAACTCTGCTGTCATTAACACTGCCGTTTTGCAGGTGCGGAGGCGCGCCGTTGTTCAGCATTTTGTCTGGTTGCTGATCTTGGCGGGGTCCTCGTTGTCGCACGGATGAGGGGACGGTACGTGTCTTGTGAGGTCAGGTTGACAGTAAGATGCGATAACGAGAGCTCGCAAAGCCGTGAGCCTATCTAGAGGTCAGGAGGACGGGAGTGAAGGATGCTGTGGAAGTCGTCTTGGTCGATCTCTCACGTCTGTGGTGGTAGCACTTGATGAGGTCAAGCTGCAAAATATCGTCGGCCGTTTTGGCAAAATCAACACTCGAGAGCGGTGTAGTCCTTATCCTTCCCGCCAATTTTCGATGGGGGCCGGCGTAAGTCGGAAGGCTATTCGATAAGTTATCGCTGCCTGAGATTGTGGTCAGCTTCGAACTTGATGAAGAACAATTGATTGTTGTGTAGACTTCAGGCGAACGAGTATCCAGAGGTGATGTCTAGGGAAAGGTGCAAGGTGCAAGGTGCAATGTAAGGCAGATTGTATGTAGCTTGCAGCTTGCCTGAAGAACCCTGAGTTCGCATTCAAGCGGCTAAAACAGGCATTGAGGTATCTAGGTATGGGCTGGAGCTGCCCTCCATTAGGGACGATCAACCCTTGTGCTGTACCGAAGGCTGGCGCATCGCCGCGTCTGCCGCTATCTTTCTCCCTTCCACGGCTCTGCCCACCGTACCTATCTCTACATCTACAGTTGCTAGTAAATGGCGATATCAAAGGTTACAGTTGGGTCTCGTGAGCGGCCTGGATGAGGTGGTCCCTACTCTGGCGATCCAGACAGGTTATATTTACAACTCCATGACTCGGGCTTATCTCATCCCAGCCCGTCATTCTGCCAAAGCGGGAATGCACGGGTCATATTGTCTCTGAGGCTATCCGCATCTGAGCATTCGTGGGGGTCTGCCTGTCAAACATCTGCAATGGGGGCATCTTCACGTCATATTCGCCTCAATCTCCAACCTCATGGTGCTATGAAGTCTCACTATGTTCACCAAATGCGGAAATCAAAGTGGCTGGAAATAGTCCGCTGGAGTCTCCCACGAGCTCGAGGTGTCAACGATCGGGCACGACTCGGCCGGCTGCTCTGCATATGCTTGAAACTGGATATGCAGCCACCCGGAAAAATGCCAATTATTTCTACGGCATGTAGAGCGGTAGCGGCTGTGTCTTGTTTGCTGCGAAAGATTGCAACATTTGGGTGGGTCGAATGCATAGAGTTTGAGCTACCTAAACAGGCATAGCAAGGTAGAGCTGATGATGCCATGTCGACATGGTAATGCGTCTCGTGCGTGAGTGTGCTCATATGTCGCCATGGTGAACTCGGGACTGAGACATAGCGGGGACAAACCCAAGCCTCTCGGGTCAGCCGCCGACCGATCACCAGTCAGGATGATACCTCAATGTCAAACTCATAAACCACAACTCTAATATCAGGAACCACATGCTAAGAATGCTGTTGCTATTCCTATATATACGATTCACCTGAAGCCACAGGCAGGACATGGCAGGCAAGGCCCACGCAACCTCTAATAGATCTTGTTCTCCCCGCCTTTTCCTTCTCCACGTATCGCGAGGTTGCCATGAAGCAGCCATATCTTAGATTAAGATAAGATCCTGTAGGTGCGCTGCCGCGACTGCCGGCGATATGAGCAACATGCAACATGCAACATGGGCAGAGATGTCGCATCAATACCAAGAATCATCTGTACCGTTCATCCTCTACCGAGTATGAGGTTGTGGGATTGGCGTGGTCAAGAATCATTCTCAAATCCGAATTTCTCCTAGTTGACCGTTAGGCAGTCGATCCTAGGAGCAAACCAAAGCTTTTCTGATCTCGGCAATGAAAATAGCAAATAAGGAAAGGAATCGAGAGAAGCATAATAAAAATGTACTGACCCAAAGATCCTCTCTGATCATCTCCATCTGCTCTACCAGTAAACCTTCTAGCTCCTTAAACATCTTCTTCCTCGCATCCCTCTTCTTTGACCACTTCCTATATTCCACATCCATGTTTGCCTTCTCCTCTTTATCGACTGGCTTGACATTGCCAGATCTAAGGACCTTTAGCCGGCCTTCGGCCTCTGTTATCTTCTCGTGAAGAAGTCTCACTGTCTCTCGCAGAGTATCCGTTGTTAGTGCAGACCGTAGGGTGTTTAGAGATGCGTTCTTAGACTTAAGCTCTACCTTGAGAGATGGCAATTGCTCACGAAGTGATGCAATTGAAGTGTCAATCGCTGTGAGTTCATCGGGTGTAGCTGCATCTTTCGGATCCTGTTGGTGTCTCTTTATGTAAGTATTCATATTTGACCTTATTAGATAGGGTATGGGAATAAAAATGACTGTGACTGTTAGAGTGAAGATGATACACGCACTTGCAGACACCAATATACAGTAGCTTTTCCGGAAGTATGTCCTGCAATCTCGCCACGATCTTTCATATCCTTCAATAGCTTATCCGCTTTAGCTTTCGTGACTTTGTTGTGTAGGTTTGAACTGATGTCTGTCGACGAGTAAGGCCTGTTTTGGATGCGCAGGTAGGAGAGAATGAGCTCAGAGGGATTGTCATCTTGCTTTGTGGTAGGCTTCCTGGGCGCCATGGTAGTGCTAGAGAGATACTACTAGTAATGGCAACAAGGCAGTTACCATTTATGAGACTGAACACAACCGAGGGACTTTCAGATAAGAACGGGGTACATATTGTACTATGGAAGATCTAGTGATGATTGCGGAAGAGGAGATGGCGAAGCTTCTAAAAGATAGCATATGCAATGTTTCCCGCTAAAGCACAGGCTATTTCATAGGCTTTTAAAGAGAGTGCAATATGAACAAAATTTGGGTATCATGATCCTTCATCGTTCATCTAGCTCTGAACTAGTAAATATACATTTCAGCCATGTCCGTAGACGCCATGAACACCATTCCATCCTTTACCAACTATGCCATCCCGAAAGCGACCCACTCCATACCGCCAACTATATCTAAGTAGCATCTACCTATTCATCTTTGGTTTAGATTTGCTGACCTGCTTCTCCTTCTTGTCTTCCTTAAGCTTCTTCCTTTTCTCTTCATTCTTCTGCTCGTTCTTTCTCTTTAGATTCTTTATTTCCTCCTCCGTCTTTGGGACTGGTTTAAAAAACCCCTCCAGTCGAGCTTGTTGCGCGCTTTTCAAGTTTTTCTGTAACTTTCCAACTGAAGCTCGAACGCGATCTTCGGAAAACCCCTTCTCTGTGACAAGAAATTGGACAAGGCCTTCTACATCAGGTGCCTCCCATTTGAAATCACATTCTGGGTCATCCGCAGGCCGAACATCTGGCTTGAAGAAGAGTTCTCGAGCATCAGCATAAGGCCAATCATCGGGGATAGTGTAGCGCTTCTTCTCGTCTTTATTGATCCATTCTACGACTTTCTCGAGCGTGCCATGCTCGCGAATCATCTTCAGTGCAGTATTGGGACCAATTTTGGGGATGGGATCGAGGTAGTCACAGCCGAGCAGAATGCAGAGATCAACAAACTATATAGCATCAGCAATGATCCTTGCCATTCAAATAAAAAAGCTTACCTGCTTTCGTTCCATGTTCAAGCCGCTGAGGACTTTGTCAAGGTGAATTTCCTGAATAGGCTCCTTTCGTTGCTCGCTGAACGTAAGATGCCTTAAAAGAATGGGCGAATCAAAGCAGAGCGTGTCCATATCCTCACTAGCAGCAGCATAGACTTTACCAGCTCGGGCCAGAACTGCGCATTGTGCCTCAGCTTCCGTCGGTGCTATAATATATGGTATACCCATCAGCTTTAAGAGCCTTTGGCACTCAGCATTGTGCTCTCTTGTAACCCTGACAGTCCTTCTTGAGAATTTCTCTACCTCCTCTGCAGTTCCAATTTCCTTAGCTTCTTCTAGGCCATCTGTTGCTTCTGCCTTTCGCTGAAATCGTTTGGCCAATTCGCCGGACTTGAGCTTTGGTGGTGCACCATCAAAAACATAGAGAGGCTTGATACCACTGTCAACAATCCGAAGAGTTCGATAAAACATCCCCATGAGATGTGACGTTGTCTCACCAGACTCATTCGTAAGCATTTGACCTTCAGATCGAACTGCGATGAGGAAGCTGTAAATGCTCATGGAACTGGAAATATGTAAGCATATGTGCGGAGAGTATGATCCTAGAATCCATACGCATCCTGCAAAGAAGTTAGTCCATGGCAATAATTTTAATATCATAGATTCGTACAATTGCGACTTTCCTACCAAATTGGTTCTTGATCTCACCCTCCTTCACAGCTTCTGGTGCCTCATCCCGAATAATCGAGAAGAGTTGCTTGATACCCATCGTAGTTATTGTGGCTCTCTCTTCGTGGTTAAAGGAGCTTGTCTAGTATGTTATGCGTATTCTGGAAAGATATACAAGAAAAGTTCTCCGATGGTTAGAAACGCGATATGACGTGGGGTGCGGTGCGTAAGACGCGAAGAAACGCGGTTCCGCGTTTAATTAGTTTATGCCTAACTAGTTAGGCATATACAGCGGGGAAGGACGGATCGCTGTGGTCGCTACCGCTTAGACGTTCAGCATCATGAAGCCATTATCCATGAATATATCTTGGACCTTTATACGCGACAATGTTCTTCTTTGATCTGAAAGTTGTAAAGAATCCTCCAATCAAATAAAAAACCTCGGCCATTTTCATATAGCAAAATTCAAATCCCATAAATAGATCTCTCTAGTCTGAAAAATGCCGAGGTAATCGGGTGCTTCCGTCAGGTAGTATGGGGAACTTAGCCTGCCACCTTATTCACGTTCCGCTCAACGGAGACGATATAAACAGCAGCGACCTTTGGCTTCAATGATTATCCTATAATTTGTTACGTCTAAGGCCTAGATAACATGTACAAATCGCCCATTCGAAGTTCTGCAAGGCAATTAACCGCCGCTAGCCGGTCTACAGCTTTGCGTAGCTATGTAGCTCATTCGTCCCCCCCCTTCAATTGGGAGGATCCCTTAGGATCCCAGAGCCTCTTCACTGAAGAGGAGCTCGCCATTGCAGAAACAGCAGAATCCTACTGCCGAGAGCGCATGCTTCCTAGAGTACTTCGTAAGCCTAACTTCTGCGTCGGAGTTCCAATGCTAATCGGTCAATTTCGCATAGAGGCATATCGAGACGAGCATTATGATAAGAAGATCCTTCAGGAAATGGGTGAACTAGGCTTGCTGGGAGCTACAATTAAGGGTTATGATTGTGCCGGGGTATCAAGTGTTGCGTCTGGTCTCATCACTCGAGCTGTTGAACGAGTCGATAGTGGATACAGATCAGGGATGTCGGTCCAATCCTCTCTCGCAATGGGTGGCATTGAGGAGTTTGGAACACAAGAGGTGAAGGATAAGTTCCTTCCAAAGATGGCAAAGGGAGAAATATTGGGTTGCTTCGGCTTGACCGAGCCAAATCACGGAAGTGATCCTGGATCGATGGAGACTACAGCAAAACCCCATCCGACGAAGAAGGGGTACTACTCACTGTCAGGGTCTAAGACGTGGATTACAAACTCCCCAATAGCTGATGTCCTGCTTGTTTGGGCGAAATTGCAAGAGACTGGTAAAATCCGAGGCTTTTTGATTGAGAGATCTGAATGTCCGCCGGGAACCCTGGAGACACCAGCAATAAAGAACAAAAATGGTCTTCGGGCGTCACTTACTGGCATGATACAGATGGACGAATGCCCTGTACCTGAAGCTAACATGTTCCCTGATATCGAAGGCCTGAAAGGACCGTTCTCGTGCCTGAACAGCGCTCGTTATGGTATTGCTTGGGGAACTATTGGTGCTTTGGAAGATTGTATTGCTCGGACGAGGACATATGCGCTTGAGAGGAAGCAATTTAAGGGGAACCCACTTGCCAAGTATCAGCTTGTGCAGAAGAAACTCGCAGATGCCACGACAGATGCAGCCTTTGGCATTCTTGCTTGTACTCAAGTTGGTAGATTGAAGGATAACGGCAAAGCGGCACCTGAGATGATCAGCATGATCAAAAGACAGAATTGCGATCGTGCTCTAGTAAATGCACGAATTCTGCAAGAAGTGTTTGGCGGAAATGCTGTCAGTGATGAGTATGGTATAGGCAGACACGTGGCAAATTTGTTCGTGACTCAGACATATGAGGGTCAAAGTGATATTCACGGTAGGTCCGCGAACATTCTTCTTGACCACACGAGTACTGACGGATAATCTGTAGCCCTCATCCTTGGAAGAGCAATAACGGGAATCCAGGCCTTTGTATAGAACAGATTGCCAAATATCACAAACCTTCCTCTATTCGATCTGTTTGCTCCAGATGGCATGACACTTTCTTCTCGGCTGCTTCCGGGCTTCGACCCGTGACAAAGACGTCATCCACTACTTGCATGGCTAATAACTCCGAGTTTCAAGAATCATGCGAGCGATGAATGAACTGTAGATGCAGCTTGCGAATAAATATTAAACATAGTATATTCTTGTCACACCTATGGTAGATATAGATATAGCCTGCAAAACTGAATAGAATTGTTGTTGCCTTACTAATAGTTTGAAAGCCTTACCCACTCACAGCCGTAATAGCCACTAAAGCCTTACAATTTCAACAGAGACGCAGGCGCAGACCGGGCGCTAGAAACCGGTACTTTCGCTCCCAGATTCACTTTCTCAATCTCCAACACCGACACAAGACCACAACAACGAGGTTTCCCAGCGAATCTTATTGCCCACGAACTCGTATCGTCATCTTGCACACAGCTGGTAAGTTCATCATCGACGTGCCGCTTCCGCTGGCTATTCTGCGTCATTTCAGATCAGTCGCCTGTTTTAGCACTAACGAGAACGCCGTCGTAGCCTGAACGCAACAACCTCATCTTGTTACATCGACACCGAACAGTATTGAACTTCAAAGCACACAGCTATGGCGCTCAAGAGAATTAATAAGGAACTCACAGACCTGGGCCGGTACGTACATTCATCACCGCACCATTATGCCGTCCGACGCACTCTAGTGGGGGAAGGCGGGGTGTTTGCACCAGGACCGAAAGACTCGAAATCAGCACCACAATATAAGAGCCCTTTACTGACACGATATCTATATACAGTGACCCACCGTCCTCATGCTCTGCAGGACCTATTGGAGATGATTTGGTATGTCCCTTGGTCTCCTTCCTATCGCTCTACCGTCACATCGCACGAGCGACTGTTGACGATTACTGTCAACAACACTGGGCCACATTTGCTAACGCAACCTCTTACATAGTTTCACTGGCAGGCCACCATCATGGGACCCGTAAGTCTTATTCTATCGCCATCCTCATTCGAGCCGGCACATTTTTGGCACACCATAGATGAGGATATATAAGCCTATGTACTGACTGAAGGCCCATAGTCCGACTCACCATACTCTGGCGGCGTTTTCTTCCTTGCGATCCACTTTCCTACCGACTACCCATTCAAGCCACCGAAGGTCAACTTTACCACCCGGATCTATCACCCAAATATCAACTCAAATGGCAGCATCTGCTTAGATATCCTTCGTGATCAATGGAGTCCGGCTTTGACGATTTCTAAAGGTATGCCGCACCAGAATATCAAAATATCGAAAGTCTTCATTTGCAATTGCTGACTTCTCCAGTGCTTCTCTCCATCTGCTCTATGCTGACTGACCCCAACCCTGACGACCCTCTTGTTCCCGAGATCGCCCATGTCTACAAGACCGATCGTGCCAGATACGAGGCTACCGCTAGAGAGTGGACTAGAAAGTATGCTATCTAGCGAGGCTAGTGGCATTACTTTGTCGCGTTATGGATTTGCTGGCGTCACTGTTCCTTTCAACTATTCGGTCTGGTTCTGCATGCGATAAGTGAGACATTGAGCAAGGAAGGATCCGCAGCGGGGATCAATGTGATGATGGCAGAGATTAGTGCAGTGGTAGCATACGGAGGAATTAGATCATGATCTTGCATGCGCAGTATGCGTTGGTCTCCCGGGGTCGACAATACATCACCGTGGAATCCTTTTGTTGTGCGACGGTCGGCTCATTTTGCAGGTGATTGATACATGTAGTCCGGTGAATTTAAAGCTATGATCTTGGAAGGGCGTCTATCGAGTCCCTTGAACGTGATGCGCTAATACCTCGCCTTTCTGGCGTTTTGGTCATATACCCGATAGAGGAGCTTGACCTTGCATCCATATACGGATGTCCAGATCGTTTTTGACTATATCTGGTTTCATCTTTGCCACTCGTGACTTTTAGTGTTTGTGAATTATAGATATTACTATATTGCTCTCAACTTCCCTTGGAGTGTTGGGAACCGGAGAGCTTGATAGTAGAGATCCCTCTTGGATCCATTGATTGGTTCCGTCAGAATTCTCTACGCAGTCTAGGCTTGTATAGAATAGCTCGCTCTCAGGAGCTACACCGTAGACGGTTATCAAAGAGACGAACGAGAAGCTGTTATGTTTAAAGAGGCCTTTGCCAGGAATAGACGGTAAGGATTCTCAAGCGAAAAGTGATTGTAGTCCTCGGGCGGCAGGATAGAGCGGCACGCAATGTGCACAACCGTCGCGAGTCGTTACAGGCCCATGTCACAAAACGAAGCTCTAACGCAGGAGATCCCAGACATGGCCCCTTGCCCAAACGAACGACAAAGCAACCAATTCTGATACCAAGTCCAAGCCAAACCCTCTAAACACGGCCTCTCAGCACAGACTGCCCAAACAGACACTCTTAAGGTTACATTTATTCTGATAACAGAGGCTCTCGGTGGTCTGACTGGCGGCCCAAGTTCAGCTCCAACCTGCCCTTTTCTTCTTTTTCATATTGCTGTATGGATTGTATATAGACCACAGGATACGGAGTAATGCTGCCACCCTGGTTCGTCTTCCATGCTGTCTGGCACCAGTGTCGCCAGCCTGCCCTGGGCCGGCGATGCTCACGCTGCTCGCGTTGCAGAACAGACTCTGCCCTCGTGGGTCTCTTTCTCCATATCTCTCCTTCAGACTCTCCTATAGATACCCTAGCGCCTTGTTACCTAGTCTAGACTCATCTAGGCCCCAGTGTTTCGACCAGCGGACCAAAAATGAGTCGTTGTCCCACGCGCCGTGTATTTGTGTATGAGACGGTTGAGACTGGATGCTCAGACGTTGGCAACTACAGGCAACTCCAATCCGACGTGTCCTAGCATAAACATCACCTTTCCCACATTGGCTCCCAAACTTCCGTTGCCCTCTTTTTCTCTACCCTTTTACTTTATATATATTTCAAACTCTAAGTTCTATTAATCGCTGGAGTTGGAAGAAGTCACCGGTGCAGGCATTGTGTATAGGTACTTACCCCAATCTCTTCTCTTGCTGCAACGATTCGAGTGCTAACTGCTGCACTCATAACAGGCTTTCTTCGTTCACTCTTTCCTGGTTTCCCCTTCCCTTCTTTGAACCAACTTGGTTCCTCAGCTGGTTCTGAATAATACACCCATCTTTAATCAACAACTCTAAATCTGTCTTGTTGACCTGAGCGGAAAGGATATACAGATCAGGCAGGCATTTGGTAAGACGACCTAGGTCGCGCCGCGGCCGTGATGTCTGTGAAGTCGTTCGATTCTCGGTCAAGCATATCTGAAAAGGTCTCGGAAAGGTCAAGATGGCCGCCTCTCACGAGAATGCTAATGTCTGGCGAGATGAGCGGTGAGACGCAACGGGAATATAACATGAAGGAGAAGTTCAGTCGCTGGATGGTCAATGAAGGATATCGTCGATTGTATGTGACCTTAGTAAACTTGGAAAGGATAAGCTAATGAGTATATATAGTTTCGTCTTCGTTTTTGCTGGCATTCATGCTATGGTGTTCTCGTTCGGATTTATGAACTATCAGCTCAAGGACAGCCTCCAAGGAGCTCGAGACAACTTTGGGCTTACATATCCAATAGCCAGATCTTCCGCCCTGGTACTCCATTTTGATGTCGCCATGATTCTATTTCCGGTTTGTCGTACGCTCATATCGTTAGCACGTCAGACTCCATTGAATGGCATTATACAATTTGACAAGAACATCACTTTCCACAAGACAACAGCCTGGTCAATCGTGTTTTTCTCATGGGTTCATACAATTGCCCACTGGAACAATTTTGCCCAGCTTTCTGCCAAGCAAGGTCTAGGATTTGTTGGTTGGCTTGTAGCCAATTTCGTCACTGGGCCTGGATGGTCTGGATATGTCATGCTGGTAGCGTTGATGGCAATGGTGCTAACATCCGTCGAAAAAGCTCGACGTGCCAATTTCGAACGTTTCTGGTATACTCATCATCTATTTGTGATATTCTTTGTCTTCTGGGCGATCCATGGCGCTTTCTGCATGATTCAACCCGACTTTGCGCCATTCTGTATCTCCATTGGTTCAACTGCAGTTGGCGTGTTCTGGCAATACTGGATGTATGGTGGATATATTTATCTCATGGAGAGGATTGCTCGAGAGATTCGTGGAAAGCACAAGACTTACATCTCCAAGGTCGTCCAGCATCCCAGCAACGTTTGTGAGATCCAGATTAAGAAGGAGCACACCAAGACCAGAGCCGGACAATATATCTTTATCTGCTGCCCAGAAGTATCTCTCTGGCAATATCACCCCTTTACGCTGACTAGCGCTCCCGAAGAGGACTATATCTCTATTCACATCCGAGTGGTCGGGGATTTTACTAAAGCAATAGCCAAGGCACTTGGATGCGAATTCGATAAACCAAGAGATAAGGCAGATGCATCGCAAGTTGTTGGTGTGAACAAGAATGGCCCAGGCACAGATGGTGTCGACCCAGCACTTCGACGTATTCTTCCACGAGTTTATATCGATGGTCCATTCGGTAGTGCTTCTGAAGATGTTTTCAAGTACGAAACTGCGGTTCTTGTTGGTGCAGGTATTGGCGTGACGCCATTCGCATCAATTCTCAAGAGCATCTGGTATAGAATGAACTACCCTCAAAAGAAGACACGCCTTCGGAAAGTCTACTTCTTCTGGGTTTGCAGAGATTTTGGCTCTTTCGAATGGTTCAGGTCACTTCTACTTGCTATCGAAGCCCAGGATATGGACAATCATATTGAAATTCATACAGTAAGTAGTGTGTATGAGATGCTCTAGCCTTTACTAATTATTGATCCAGTATCTTACCGCTAAAATCAAGGCTGACGACGCGACCAACATTATGATCAATGATGCTAACGCCGATAGAGACGCAATCACTGGTCTTCGTGCTCCAACAAACTTTGGAAGACCGAACTGGAATGCGATCTTCAAGTCCATCCGCAAGATACATAGCCCTGGTGCAAGGTATGCCACCCCCGATTATTCTCTAGTTCTTAAGCTGATACTGTTCAAGTGGTGTGTTCTTCTGTGGGCCCAAGGGTCTTGGATCACAACTACATGTCAAGTGTAACGAGTTCTCTGACCCAGGTATATCTCAATTTTCCCAGATACCATCTATTTTATCTACCCTCTCCAAATTCCGACTAACATCGTTTAGATTGGTCTTATGTCTGGGGCAAAGAGAACTTCTAGACTTATTTTTGGGATCGTAGGCTTCTTGTCCTGCCATTCAACTAGAAGAGATTAAAGCCAGGCCCTGGGAGGCCTTGGGATCACGTGAATAAAATAGTTTAGTTGGCTTCAGACTTCTTACCAATTCGACACTTATTTACCTGAACCATATTGAGGTGTACTGTATTGTCTACAATGTCTAATTATATAAAAACCTAGCAATCCTTTCCTCTACCGAAACAGTAAATCAACAGCTAGTGAGAGCCAGAGGCGTTGAATACCTCGTTTCTGTAATATATAGCCCCTTGAGAACCCAATTTTAGCTTGGAAGGCCTACTCCCATGATGATCATCCAGAACGCCCGTTGCCCAGGGAATCTCTATAGTTGACCCACCCTACCCATCCAGCCAATCATCCATTCTGCAAGCCGGTGCAGTAGCAGCTCAGTGCCAGAGCATAAACCAGATATCTAGCTCTCATTCAAGAAGCCACCGCTTTGTGCAAATCTCGACTGGAATTCCCTCATATCAGCCCAATTCCTCAATTCCTCCTCCTCGTCCTCCTCTTCGGGACCATCAAAGCCACGACTCCTGGCCGGCGAGACGCGCTCTAGCTTCATCAGAACATCCAAGAAACGGCCGAGATATTCTTCCGCCTTGAGAGCTAGCGGGCCCTTTCGGTTGCGAGGGGTATCGAGGAGAGTCGATGCGATCTGGCGAATTTTGTTGATCTGTGGGATTGTTAATGGCGAGGCATTAGATTCGTGCTTTTAGGACTTACGAAGGATCCTCCATTCGGCTCCATGTTGACCTGGCTAATGCTCCCCAAAACTTGCAACAGATCTTTCACAATGTTCTCTCTTTCAGCACTCATATGACTCTCCACCAGATCATACTGTGCCTGACTCGTTCCCATGCCGGTATTCCTCATCATTCCATCGAGACCACTAGCAATAATACCTGGACTACTATGGGTACTTGATGCGCTGCTATCTCTCGATGCCGCCCTCTTATTAGAGGAATCAAGAAGGTTCCAGTATTTCTCAACCAGATAACTTCGCGTTCCAAGCTGGCTGGCATAGATATTGGCTTTCTGGATCTCGTACTGAAGGCACCTTCTCGTCTCAGCTGTGGTAGATTGGCCGGCTTGCCTACCAGTACTATTGCCACTTCTGGCGCCAGGGAAATCGTGCACAGGAGGGAAGTATTGTCTTTCGCCGTAGATAGGTTGATCAAACTCGCCGATTTGAGAGCCAGGGTTAAGCACAAGCTCACGCGGTACACCTTCCAATTTACGTTTTACTGCGCGAAGGCATTCTTCGATGACTCTTTTTTGGCGATTCCAATCAAAAACCTCGTCGATACCATACGCCATCTCCATAGTACTTAACGGAACATAGCTCAAGTAGACCTGGACGCCCAGATTGAAGCCTGCTATTTCGGAGATGGTCCCGGCTGGTTGGGGATCAATGTGAGAGGCGAAGATGTACTGGTCATCAACTTCTAGAGGGAGCGGGGGGTATGGATCATTAGGTGTTGGCGGTGGAATGACAAGCTCTGCAAATGTAGCACCGAGTTGTTGCATTGACCTTGAATATATTAGAATGCGAGAGAGGAAGGTGGAGTGAATCTTACCTAACACCAGTAAACATTGTCCAGAATATTCGCCGCCCAATTTCCTGTCTAATGTAGTCTACGGGCTCCCCAGCATTTCCTTCGAAAGCCGGTCCGTCGTAGCCATATGTTGCCGGTAAAGAACCAAGACTATAATAACCTGGATCCTTTAACTTGTGTGCTCCGATTGCCCTTGCTATCACAAGACACTCTGCAAAATACAATCGGCACTGCTTCCAATTGATAGTATAGCCAGACGCTAATCCCAGGAAGTAGCTCGTCGCAGCGTCGTAGACTGTTAAGTCTCTGTCCAGATATCCTGGTCCTCTTGCCTCCACAGCTACCTTATGGCATCGCTCTACCAAGCTAATCGAGTTTGGGAAGAGCTTCTCCCGATGCTGTGCTTTGAGATGGAGTCTCGGCTTCCTTGGAAACGAAGCCACCAATACCCCCACCATCGACGCCAGCAGGGCGAGAAAGGTAGGATTGTTCAGATCTTCCCGATGTTTAAAGGCAGCGCGGAACGAGGGCTCGTGGGGAAAGGGAACAAGTGGATGGATGTATGTGAAGAAGTCGTCGATAAGTAACTCGAGAGTCGAGAATGGACAGATTGACTCGGCAGAGAGGACAGCATGGGAAGAGAACGATGCCAACGTGGCAGCGACATTGTTTGGTGATGCTGGTGTCGAGAAGACACCCGATGCAGTCGGCGAATCGAGCCTACGTCTCTTTATCGCTTCAGCGTGCCGATTCGGAGGGCCTCGTCGTCGACTCGGGCGTTCGAAGGTACACGGGATATCGAGGGCGGTGCATGCTCGACACGGCGGACCGGACTCGTCGCACTGCGGGGTCAGATTTAGCAGATATCTCGAGCGCGTCGAGCAAGCCAGCTGGACATACCTTCACCTTGCGTATGCTGCACGAGTCGCATGCCTTGCGCAGCCGATTGCCCTTCTGGCCGTCAGAGATCAGCTGCTGGGGATCTTGGCCTTGGCCATTGGCATGGCCCTCATAAGACTGCAGCGGCTGCTGAGGGTCGTAGGGGTATGGCTGAGGAGGAGGGATTCCGTGATGCTGCGACAAGGGGTCGTGGCTATTATTATTGCTGCCAGGAGCGCCGCCTTGCTGTAGCGCCTGGTGAGAGTACTGGCCGGCAGCAGCGTAGGCCGACATGGCGGAGGAGTTGCGGTCTTGTGTCGAGCGGTGCGGATGAAGTTCGGTAGAATAGGTGTCGATGATGCTGATTACTCCAAACCTCATGGAACAGACGGCCTGTCTGCGTGTCTGGCGGGTGCGAGGGGAGAGCGGTCTGAGCGCGTCCCCACGACGTGCGCGATGTGGATTGCGTGTCGGGTCAATGTGGCAATCCGGCGGGCGAGGGAGGAATGGCAGCTGGTGGCCGTGCGGGAGCAGTCAATTGCTCGAGGGGCCGGACGGGGAGGGAGACTGACGGGCGCGACGAGGGCGATCGATGAGGGCGATGAGGCTGATGAGATGAGTGCCGGCTCTTGGTTATGCTGGAGCCTTCATTTCATGGATGCGAAGGCGGATGCGAAGGCGGATGGATGGATGGAGGGAGGGAGGGAGGGATGCGATGGGGCTGGGGCTGGGGCTGGGCTGGGCTCTCTGGCTGGGCTGGGCTCTCTGGCTGCGGCGGCCTTTACCACGTCAACCGCCAACCTCGCGGCGACGAGCGGTCGGACCGGACGGGGCAGTGGGCGAGGGAGCGTAGGGGTCTGTTCCGGGCTCCGGCACAGCGAGGGCGGTGCCGAGTCGGGGGGGCAATAAGCACAGCGGCCACAGCGGCCACAGCGGCCACAGCGGCCACAGCGAGCACAGCGGCTGCAGCCTGCAGCGGGCATGAGCAGCGGCCACAGGTACCTGGCATGCCTGGGAGTCGGGCATCGTCGGGCGTGTGCAGCCTGTGGGTGCAGCCTGTGCAGCCTGTGCAGCAGCCTGTGCAGCCTGTGCGCGCGGCCTGTCGAGTAGCCCTAAGCCCAACGCTCCTGCCGTGCTGCCTGCGCGCGCTGCCTCTTCCCGCTGCCCCCTCGGCCGTTCGCGTCACTCGGAATCCCTCGACAGGATCTGTCCAGCGTCATGTCCAGCGTCATGTCCAGCGTCACAACACGAGACACGCACCACGTACAGACCATCCCATCCCATCCCATCTTTCTACCTCCCCACGGCTGCAATCAACCCTCGGCCATGTCCCTAATATCTCCTGCTATCCTGCATCGATTCGCGCCTCTTCGGTCTCCCACTCCCAGCGTGCTCCCGGTGCCCGTCGCATGATTCAGAGTCAGCATCTCCCTGCGGATCATGTGACCATCCCGCCACCACCGATCCTCGGGTCTCCGGTCTCTGCTTATTTGTCCTCGTGTCCAGGACATCATGCCAGCCCTCGTTTATCGTGTTGTCTCAGCAATGGTGGTCTAAATCGCATTTAGAGTTTGCACCAGGGCCAAGTCCGAAGCCCAGCTGCCGCAATATATCAGCATCTTGCATTCCTTGCCAGACACCAGCCGTCGTTCTAGACTCTCGAGCAAACAAATGTAGCCTCCACCTCCGCACTAACGAGCCCTATCTGCTCTTTGAACCTTGGAGTACAGTATACCGTATGGTGGCATGCCGGTGATTATTCTAGAGTTTGAGACCCGGCTTTGTGAGAAACCACCCAGGTCGTGGTTGAGAGCCGGAGCCGCAGTGATGAGAAGCATGGGAAGGGAAGGGAAGGATTCCCAGGAAATAAAAACCTTACGCGCTGTTAAAGTGCTCACACATAATAACATATTATTTAAAGCCCTGGATCGATGTCCCAGTCTAGGGCACCGTTATATGTATTCACTCTATATATGATAGATCTATCGAATCCTCCACATATTTACAATTATAGCCAAGCATATCAATCAATTAAATCGGGACCCACACTCAGTACCTAAGTGAATATAAAACTCGCTCATATCTTGATCACCTTGCATCTTAAGACCACTCGAGATCAATTATCCACCACCGACCCCTCCGAACCCAACGAATCTTCTGTAGCAACATAACCCTCACCCTTACTCTCAACAAAGTGAGCAATACGCTCCCGTGGTAGCCATGCAGAAACCGGAGTGAACCACCACGAGATAAGTGCGAAGAGAGTTACTATACCCATAATGACAGGAGCATCTAGAGGAAGGGGGTTAGTAGGTCGTCAAAATACAGTCTTGGGAAACTACTTATAGAATATCTCTAAGGACCCGACAGATTCGAGGGAAGAAACTCACAATTCAAAGTCTCGCCAGTAACCGGGAATTCATAGGGACTGAATAGCACCGCAACAACCCAACCATTCCAAAAAATTCCAATAAACTGAAACGGCCTGCTCCATTTCCCCAGACTCCATCTCGGCGTTGGGAACTTGTGTGGTGTCAGGAAGAAGCGGCCGAAGCAGATTAGGCCATAGGCGGCCGCTGAAGGAACACCGGCGGCGGAAATCAGCGATGTGAAAGCCACTGCGGAAGGAAGTATCGTGCAGGTAACAATGGCAGCGATTCCCCAGACTACTAGGACTGCGTTCTTTGGCTGGCCTTCGGTGGAGACGCGGGATACCCAGCCAGAAAAGGGGAGGACACCGTCACGGGCAACAGCGAAGACGAGACGGGAGGCGGCCACGATGGCAATGGCGGTGTTCTAGTGAAGTTAGAATCGGGTTTGGATGGGAGAGTTGATGCGTGACTTACGAGCCAAAGAGCGACGATGCAAACAATGTTCATGAAGATGTGGCCACCGTCACCAAGAACGACGGCGTAAAGGGGAACGAATGGTTGAGCTCCGCCAAAGGAGAAAAGTGTATCAATATCAGGCTGGCCTGAGGTCAGCAGGCATTTCTGGGCGTTGGGAATATTCAGAGGAGAACTTACCGAGCAGAACAAGAAGAGTATGATGGCAGCAAACCCACCGATTCCACTGACAATCACACTCCAGAAGATACCACGAGCAGCGGTAACTGAGGCATTCTTGGTTTCCTCAGCAACGTGGCCAGAAGCGTCAAATCCGATCAAGATGCCAGCTGTAGCCAAGTACGAAAGACACCAGTTCCACCCCGCTGGAGCTCCAGTGCCATTGTAAGTAGTCATAAATGCCTCGTGTGCAGTGCGAAAACCATAGGTGTTATTAACACCAATTGGAAGCCATATGACGTTAAGGAGGAAATCCAGTACAACCATAAACGAGGAGAAGTAGAAGATGTACCTGAAATATTTCGCTACAGACAAAACTGATAAGTTTCTGCAAGTTCAGATAGATCCAAGAGAACTTACGTGGAAGCAGATTGACAATTGCGGCCAAGGCAAGCATGATTTCGGCGCAAATCCATTGCACGGCACGGAATTTGACTGAGCTAGAATCAGATGGGAAGTCAACGTTGAATACAACGATTTCCTGTTTCCGTCAGAAGATGGCCGAGGAAAAGTGGAGAAAATAACCTACAGACAGCATGTAGTTCACGCCAGCTTGACTGTTGCTTGCACAGAAGGTTGTCCATGCAGTGGTACTCCACCACGCGACGACGAATCCGAAGAGTCTACCTAGTTTGGGACCACCAGCTTCAGCAGCCCAGAGGTAGATGGATCCGGCTGATGGCGAGGCAGAACAAACCTCTGCGATGACTGCAGCTGTGATGAAGGTGAAAACACATGTTACTAGATAACTCGTCCTAATGATACAATTAGGATTCACATCATTTCATGTTAACAATGATGCTTTCACTTGCCAGTATGCCAATGGTCCACCGGCTGCAATCCCGGTGGTGAAAGTCACACGAACACCACCAATGAAGTACAACGCCGCTAACCTTGATCAGCAGGCACATGAAGAACGATGGATTTCAAGACTCACCGAATGTAGTTGAGAAATTCTCGAACAAGTTATATGTACGATGTAGAACCTAAATTGTTTAGCAACAGAAACAGCGACATCAATGGCATGTAGGATTAAGTCCATGGCCAAGAATAAGATGACGAACCGGCTTGTAACCTAAAGTTTCCTGAAATGCAGATTGTTAGCTAAAGTCCTCCAAGATCAAATCAACAAGACCAAGACAAGATCTGGATCTCTCTCTGCCGAGTAAGGTAGCGAGAAGCTGGGAGCATACCAAGATTGCCTCGTCGGCGCCCTCGACCTGCTGCGCTCTGGTCTCCTCTGTGACTGTGTTCTCAGCTGGCGCATCGCTAGAGCACCCGGGCACAACATCTTCAAAGACGGGCATGGCGGCTGCTGATAGGCACCAAGGATCAGTGATCAGTGATCAATGATCAATGCTACAGTGGCACACTCGAATCAGGTCTCGACAAGAGCTTGCGACAATGTGGGACGCAGGACGTCGTCGGCGCGCTGGATACGGACTGGATAAGATACTGCTATATAAAAAAAGGCTCGGCTCGAAGGCGTGATTGCGCCTACGGCGGCCAGCCGTTATCTCCCCCACGTAAAGAATTTTCAAGAATTATTACTGCGGCCTTTATACGGTCAGTCTCGCGTGGCGCTTCTTAAGGTAAGGTAGATAGATTATTTCAGTCTCTATGGACCTGGACGAGGCGCACAATCGAGAATCGAGGCATGTAGGAACACGGCCGGGAGCAGAGGGGGAGATGGGAGATGGGAGATATGGGAGTGTAGATAGATGGCCGATGCGTGCTCGTAGTCCAGGAATAGAATAGAGTAATGGAGCCGGGAAGAACAGAACTAAGGAATAATGGAGCCAAGGAAGAACAGGAGGTTCCGCTACTAGCGCTATTTATTAGTTCCTCGAGGCTCCGGGTCAAAATTCCCCCGGGCCGCGGGTTCCCAACCTCCCATCTCGCATCATTGTTATGTTGTGGGGAAATGGTTTCGAGTATCCGTGAGAATATCACTAAAAAACATGTTGGGCAGTTGGGCAGGAAAGGGCGAACAGTCAATATATATATCAACGTGGGTCGTGCTTCCTATCATCACGCCTAACGAAACCGTCATGCTCAGACCTGCTGTTAAACCTTCTGTTGGAGGAGGTCGGGTTGATGTTCGCTGGATTAGCAGCACCAGATTGAGTTGCCTCGTTGGCAAATATAACATGACTAGCTAGCGACATCTGCTCTCTTGCCGGTGAAACTCCCAAAACGTGCAGAAAGCAATTTGCTATCACCCCAGGTCGAGGTAGTCGTGGAGACTCTTGTGGTGCTGTCAACAGCTGCGGTAACTGAAGAAGTCGTGGCAGGCAATTTTGAGGAGGGAAAGGCCGGTTGATGCTTGGTTCTTATGATGGTAGCAAGGTGATAGTAGTGGAGATGGTAGTAGTAGTAGCGAAGGTATACTCTTGAAATTGTTATTGGAAAACGTCAGTGTACTGAGTTAAGTACATTTTTACTACATGGCCCAGGCACTGAATTGGTCTAAGGCTAGAACCTATATCATATCCAGAAGCACATTTCTGCCTAATTCTCAACTTTACAAACATCGCAAACCTCAACACATTTCACTTACTACTTCAGCATACGCCACTCACTACATCAATCCGCTTCTTATCTACTCTTTTCTTCACCAACTTCTCAAAATCAACTCTTTACCAATACCAATTTATCACCGAAAACACTTCTACCATCCCTCCACCACCAAAACAATGGCACCTCTTCATTAGCAGAACTGCAACGGTCAACACGAAGCCAACTTGGTAGGTAAAGCTGTATGCCATAACAGCGCACGCATATACTCTCTTTGCAAACGCAGGTGGCACCTAGAAGAGAATGGATTACAGAGACAAAAAGCCTCATATCAAGAGCCAAACTATACTAGGTGGCAATAAGTTCAAGGAGGTAAGTTTTGGGTCTATAATCATTACAATCAATTGGCTGGCAACACAAAGGCAGATGCCGAGAGCGAGAGTATATCAAGTACAGCGTACTCTTTGCATCCGAGTCTTCTACTGCGACCATCTACGCCATCAGTGGCACCAGAACTGGCTTCTAGAGTAAGACGAAATCGTCGTCATCCGTGACGCCATGTACAAGTCTCCAAGGCTCTACCCTCTCCCTCTCCCTCTCCCTCTCCCTCTCCCTCTCCCTCTCCCTCTCCCTCTCCCTCTCCCTCTCCCTCTCCCTCTTCTACTACTCTCTCTGCATCTCTACATCTTAGCCTGCTCATGTCCAAATAGGCCAGCGATCACTCCATTTGAAGCAGAAGCTTCAACACGAGCCGAGTATAAAGGAATCTACGAAGACAGAGGTTGAATTTACTAAACTCAGACAGCAGATAGAGAAGCTCGAGGCCGACAAGAAGGCCAACGCGGATTTGCTGAAAGAGGCAAACGACTAAGCACGAGAAAAAACTCAACGTCAGCACAAATTAAGGGATTGTATGCTCGAGATACGGACTAGACTGCTTAGGGATTACCAATAGGAACGGTAGGTCCTTGCCCTCGCCCTCTGCCTCTGCTCTTCATCTGGTATACATTCTCTCCAACTCATTGCAGAAACTCGTCACAACCTACAAGAGGTTAGATATATCTGCACCCTCTTATATAATCGTCTAGTTAGTCTTAATGTTTAGTTTATACCTTTTCTTACCAAAGGTTGAGCGGAAACAGCTATCATTCTAAATTAATTAACCACCGACCTGGATTTATATATATATGTGCCTCTATATTATATAATTCCTAGGCTTCCCTAAGACTAGACTTGAACAGTTGCTTGTAAATAATCATATGTAACGATGAGCTGTAGATCTGAGAAATACTAAGAATGCTATTAGATAAATATTAGAACAAGATTTTGGCAATCTCGGTATCCTAGAGGTTTCCACTCTAGGTACACAAATAAATATATCATACTTCTATAATAATGTGACTACGAATCGATAACTCTAACAGTTATCTCTAAGTAAGCTAAAGAGTCATATCGATACTAATATATAGTAAAACGTAGACAATATAATATCTTCTACCAACTACTACCAGTCATTCCACTATACGCTCTTTAGAGACCGATACATTTATCACTGAGTGACAAGGGCGATTAGGTAACAATGCTCTATTTGCAGCTCAACACCCTTAGATAACTCTATCTCGATTTCAGTACAAGGTGTCAAGGCCTAGAGGTGAACACGAATTTATGTCACCCACCACTGACACAACTTATTCACCCGTTCAGTTTACTCGGGATGATAAACGACTAGAAAGCTCCCACCGATAACTGATAGGCAATCAAACATCTTCATAGTAATATACAAGGATCTCGAATTAAATAAGATACCTCACGATATTACAAATATAACAGCCATTGCACAGACCAGAAGCAACGATCCCATGCTGCTAAACCCAAAACGAACTTGACTCCCTATCGATGAACTCGTAGTTGAGTCGGAAGCCAGTGTCTTATTCACCTCCTTCATGAGATCAGTGCACAATCCATCAGCACTGACTAGAAGCTTTCCCGCTATCCAAACCTATTTTTCAGATTAGCCTACATTACAATTCTCATGCTGCATCGAGACGTACCTGTGGTTCACCATTTTTCAATGTGATATTAAACGCCCCGCCCGATCCCGTTACCATACTCGTACAGTTGAGAATCTCCACAATAGTCGTGCCTTCGATGAGATTGGTGTCAGAAATCTCATACGGTCCTACATCAGCCGAACCCACTCCCTGATTTGTCAACGCTGTAATGATAGACGCCTGCTGGCCTTTGCGGAACGCCAAAAAATCATTCTCACTATATACGATTGTTGATTTATAGGCCCAATAATCCGGCCACCTTGAGTATTCAGTTTCGTCTAGATCACCCACAAATGTGTTTCGCGCCAAGTTGAGCGATTGTACATGCTTGTACAACACCGAAGTATTGTCATAGCCTGTAGGGTTGAGCCACAAGGCTTCTCTGTTATACGGATCATTGGAACCCGAAAAGCGCTGTTCTGCACCGTAATAGACAACAGGAATACCATCTGTCATCAAATTGAATACGAGTGCATTTTTCTGCTGTGATAGATCCGTGGTAGCATTTCCGAAGCGTGCCACATCGTGGTTCTCGCTGAAAGTTCCCAGCACGGTGCTATCGTAGCACTCGGTGGCTACCAACTTAAATATATTACCCAAGTCGACCATGGAGTTATTTTTATCCGCCAGAACGTCAACGATTAGGTACCATGCTGGATAATTGAGGACTGAGGATAAAGCATCTTCGGCATAGTCACATGCAGTTAGGGGATCAGCGTCGAATACTTCACCCATGGTGAAAACGCCGGCGGAAGACTGGAAGTAGGGCCAGAAGGGTTTGGCGATATGTTTTGCGGCATCGACTCGGACACCATCGACTGTAGAGGGAAAAGTTAGAATGAACCGAATGGCGATAGCTCTAGAAGTATGGGAAAATAATTACGGGAATAATTTGCGACCATTTCGGTGATCCACGACTGCCATGTGGTGATGACAAAATCAAGTTCGGTGTTGAGATCTGGGAGTGCGACAATGTTATCCCCGAGCCAACACATTTGCGCGTTGGTGTCGTTTCCATAGTCGGTTATGAAGCAAAAGGGATGAAAGTACTCTTCTTTGTCAAAGGGGACGAGGTTCGAGTAATTGGCAGTAGAGCCATTTCCGGCGGATGCCATGTCGTTGACGACTACATCGATCATGAAGAACTGGTGACTTGAGTAAGTTGTTGGTGACATGTAGCGGAAGGATTGATTACCATGTCTCGATCATGAACCGCATCTGCGAGAGCCTTCAGCTCATCTGGCGTACCGAAATGCTCATTGATTTTGGTAATATCTTGACTCCAGAAGCCATGATATCCTTGGCCATATGCGGTCGTTTCATTGATGTTCTGGACGACGGGAGAGATCCATATCTTCGATCGCCTGTCAGCTCTGATCCCCAAGGTATGGACGGATTTTCGAGGACCCCGACTCACTGCTGTAAATCCCATTCCCTGAATGTAATCTAAATGATTGATAATGCCTTCAAACGTACCCCCACAGTACAATTCCGCGGCGTCGCTGCACGGATATGTTGTTGAGCCATCGTTTCGCGCAAAGCGATCAGTGATGATTTGATAAATAGATCGAGACCTCCATTCGTCTGCGGAAGCAGCCTGCGCAGTATAGGAAAAGAAGGCGAGAAAGAAGAGAAGGACTGATGTGACTGCCGTTGTCATTGACGTCGTCGGCGTGGTCAACATTATAACATTATGATGGAGACGGGAACTGCCTCGACATCTACAGAATAGAGAAATCAAGCAAGCACGACTGAAGAGCGGTCGGCCTGAGGAAAGAAAGAGAGACGGTAGGAGACAGGTGTGTGTGTATGTACCATACCGTACCGTGCCATGCCATACCGTACGCACCTCCGGCAGATAGGAAGGACAAGGCAGGCAGGGTGTCAGGCCAGTGGACGACGGGGGGGGGGGGGCAGACGGCGGCAGAGGGTGGCCGTAGTAAGGCACCTGAGATACGGTACAGTAGCAGGCGGGCAGGGGACGCCCGATTTAGAAACCGGAGAGCAAAAGCAATAAATTGGAATTGCAATTAATGTAACCTTGGGCTGGCCTGGTCCCCTTCTCCCAGGCTAAGGCACCGACCTGCCAGCCTGCCAGCCGGCCAGCGTAGCGAGCCTACAGTGGCTAGCAGGCCTGCACAAGGCGCCATCCGCGATTAGAGTTGTGCACCGGGTGCCGCAGCCACCGGATCGATCATCTCTTCTCTCTTCTCTCTGCTTTCTTCTCTCTTCTCTCGTCATCTGTCATGGTCTCCCCTTTAAATGAAATTGCCCCTTTCGTATTCCGGAGTAGTCTTGCCTGCTAAATCAGCGCTGGGCCGGCTAGTGTGGGCGTTCCCGGTCCCGCGAATGGACTGCATTGATCGGTGGCGGCGCTTCCGAGGTCTCCTTTCTTTTTTCCCCTGGCTGGCGCTGGTGCGGTTTACAGATATGGCCTCCAGTGCACAGTATCCTGTGTACACGGTATATACTGTTGTGAGTGTTTGGGCGGTTCCTATCATCTCAGAATACGAGGTGTCCAATTTCCAAACACATGGACGAACTACGATATCCTGTACAGTAGAATGTACCAGGCCGGCATGCGGAGCGTTCCTGTACGGATAAACCATAAACCATCCTTTGTACTGTACTGTATGGCTTCTAAGAAAAAGGAGAGTCGGTCGGGTTTCCCGGAGTGGTGGCCACTGACTCCGTAGCGAAAGCTTGAGTTTATGCGGGCAAATGCCCTTATCGGGGTGATCGCGTGTTACGAGTTACCTAAGCACTGCCAGGACGGTACAGTACAGTACAGTACAGTACAGTACAGTACAGTACAGTACCGTACTGTAGTGCTATACAGTACTGTACAACAGAGCATTTCCAGCACAGTACCGTCCGGTACAGTGCAGTACTTACAGCCTGGCAGGCAGCCTGGCACCCTGGATGCGCTCTACTGTAGCTGGGCAAAACGCCGGGAAACAATAGACGGCACGTTAGCTGATACAGAAGCGGGAGCCCCCCTGTAAGTGGTAGCGCCAGGTACGCCGGGTCGACACACCCTAGGCCCTAGCCTGCCGGTTAGAGCCAACCCCTGCCGTCTGAAAACGCAACTCGCGGTCAGGGAAAAAGCAGGTCGTGCTAGGTTTGCGCGTACCACTACGACACCACACTCACTGCGCAGTACCTCCGTACAGCGTATACGGCAGTCAGACCTTGGTAGTGGAGCAGAAGTTAGGGCATCACGCTGTCTGGGACTGAGAATACTTCTTTCGAGTAAGTTCCAGGTGCTCTGACTTCCGATCATTATTGCCCCGTAGTTTAAAATAGCCATTCGGACAATACGGATAGGGCTCAGAAATACAGTATACACAATACATACATACGTACTGTGCATACGTATGTTCCTGGAGCTGCTGCGAAGCTTTATTGATCATGTGACCTCTTCTAGTTTAACTATTGTACTTATTGTACTTGGTCGAAGATGTTCATGATCATGATCATGAACATGACATAAGCACTAGGTAAAGATTAAAGATTAAAGGTTAAGGATTTGGGTTCCCAAGGTACCAACCTAGGTAAGTAGGTACTGCGGTACGCCAGTACGACGAGATCTTTACCTTAACCTTATCTAGGAACTTTCTGGAAGCACGGGGGCACGCGCGACTCGATTTGCCGCGCACTCTTGTGCGCAGTGGTTATACTACGATGGCAATTGGCAAGCCAGTGATTGATTGGGATGATGGATCGCAACGTGGAAATACAAGATACGGAGTACAGCGGTAGTGGCCATGCAATAAGACCGTCCATAATGGACAATACTGTATTTCGACTCGTGGGTACCGTGTTATGTGCCGTAACGCGATTACGTAGTACTCGAGTCCTCGAATCCCCGATTCTGGGTGAGCTAAGGAAAGTGGGCCTACAGGGAGACCTACAGGGAGACCTACAGGCCATGTGTAAGTACAGTACTGACAGGTCCACAAAAAGAACGTTGAACACGACAAGTAACGGGGTACCGTACTGTGCAGTAATGCACAATACGCAGTCAGTGCAGAGTACCCAAGTTCAATATGGCACAAGAATGGCGGGAAACTACCAACCTTGCAGTCTACAGAAAACCATACGGAATAAATATATCAGCAAATGTGCAGGTAACAACCCAACTTGCAACAACCACACAACAAATATCCGGATCCGTGGAAGGGAATAATGTGAACTGCGATGACGATGGGGGGACGGGGATTGGAAGTCTTTTCCTTCTTCCTGGTGTCGAAAAATTCTGTGCCTGTTCATGTCTGTCCAAGCCTGTCGCGCCTATGCCTGTTCATGTGCATGTGCCTAAGCCTGTGCCTATGCCTGTGCCTATGCCTGTGCCTATGCCTGTACTTGTGCCTATGCCGAGGAACGGTAGCTCCGCGTCCAGCTTTCTCTCGCCACCTCTCCTCTTGCCATCTCGGGCCGGGCGACTGTCGGGGAGTGACACACGCGCTATTTGCTTGCTCTCCGCTCTACTCGACAAGTACTGTAAGGTATTCTGCACTACTAAGCACTGTACTGTATATGTCTCCTAGCGAAAAAGTAAGAATCTGCCACACGTGACATGGCACTGTCTCATGCGGAGAGCTCGGTTCGGCACAAAAATGCCTGCACTAGACTGTATCCTGTAGTGTAGTACTGTACAGTATGACGATAAGGCAGAGAAGCAATGCAGGGGACCCCGCCCTCACCCCTGCCATCTCGAGCCAATTAGCAACCCCGATTGTCTCTTATCAAATCTCTGCTGTGCTCAGATAGGGGATGCCAGTACTAGTACGTACTGTATCGTGGAGGCTTCGCCGATAAGTGGATTACAGTATTGGAACCTGGCCACTCAGGTCCCCGTGGGTAAGGCGGATTGGACTGTTGGTGTGAGGCAGGCTAGGGCTTCTCAAACACGCCAGGCACACATGCACACGGATACATCCAACATCCTGTACATGTCACGCATCGAGTCTGCCTCCCGGTGTCCCCACACCTCACACCTCACACCTCACACTGCACTGTACGGTACAGTACAGTACAGTACGCCACTCGCCGTCGGATGGCTACGAGTGCAAGCCGCGCAATCCAACGAAGACAACAATGCCTTGTCCTTACCCGAGTCTCTAGAGAGCCATTGTCCAGTGTCCATTATCAGTTGTCCATTGCTCGGTGCTCGGTGCTCAGCGTCCAGTGTCCAGTGCTCAGCATCTACTGTCCACTACCCACTGTCCACTACCCACTGTCCACCGTCCACTACTGCCACTCACTCAAAGTACATGCAGAGCTGCAAGTACTCTGTCCACTGGCGCTTCGCCAAGACAAGGCAGGCGCCGGGGTCGTCTATTCGCACAGACGAACAGCAGGCGTTGCAAGCCTGCGAGGTAAAAGGGTTGCTTTTTCGACCTCGTCCAGCAGCCAGCAGCCAGCAGCCAGCACCCACCGCCCACCATCGCCGGTCGTCCGTCATCACCTTCGGTATAATTTGCATTACAGGCTAGCCTGGCTTGCATGTAGGACCCAGGCGATTTCCTCTTTCTTCCCTGCTGCAGTCTTGTTTGCTCTCATATGCTGCCCAGAAGAGCCTACCGTCGACAACCACTGCAGACCATGGCCGATGGTGCAGGACGTCTCGAGCGCCCAGTTCCCTCTCCTGTATCATGCTGTTTACGGCGTAGTCCTGTGACGAAGCTTTCCAAATCCAGGGGCACCCATGGGAGCCAGAATGACCTCGTATTGGAAGGGGAGGCACGCAAGATCTGCAGGCATCGCTCCAAACTGCTCGTCTTGGTGCCAAAGCAGATGGGTTTTTTCGTTATTCATCTCTCCTTTTCGCTCTGCCCATGAGAGAGCGTCCTGGGTGTCCTTGTACCCTTGGTTCGAGAACCCTTTCCTTCTTCCATCCAACACTCTTTTCATCGCTTCCTGTGGGGTGGAATCGAGCGGAGCTTTTGCGCGTCTATGTATCTCCCTTGCACTCAACTCAATCTTCCCGCCTTCTACACACCCGCATTCATTGTTTACTACATTCGTTACTTGTTTTTACGCCTTGTGCTCCCTGCCAGCAACTGACATCCACCTGTGCCTTTTGTATTTCTTTTGGTTGACCTTATCGCGGGACTCTTTGCGTTGCTTTGGGATCAACAACTATCACTATCACTTTCTTCGTTTTAGCGACTTGGACGAGTCTTTTCACATTAATTGCGGCAACTCTTTTACCTACTGATGACTAGGTGTGGTATTGTCGACTAGCCGCCAGCTCCTTTACCATGATCGCCGTCTTAGGTGTATGGTTGGGCATCTTGAGCGTCCAAGTGCTTGCGCTTCGTTACGACGAGCAATATGTTGGCTATAACCTCAACGAGAACACCTCCGCAGTAGATCCGCTTTATTATTGGGGTAAATGGGAAAATGTACGTAAGGACATTGGGCGTCTTGTGATATTCCTTCAAGCTCTGCATTACTCTTACCAACTAACTCACGTCCATACTTATAGCACACCTATAACGAATCTCCGACGAACTGGCGTTTCCCGTTTTACACACTCTTTCTCGACAAATTTGTAAATGGCGATCCTACGAACGACGATATCAACGGTACGAAGTTCGAACATGATATTATGCAAACGCAACTACGGCATGGAGGCGATCTCCAGGGCCTTGTTGACAGCCTCGACTATATACAAGGAATTGGGATCAAGGGCATTTACATTGCAGGAACTCCCATGATAAATATGCCCTGGAGCGCGGATCAGTACTCACCGCTCGACTTGACATTGCTGGACCAGCATTTTGGAAATATAGACATGTGGAGGACTGCGGTGGAAGCTATACATTCTAGAGGCATGTACGTTGTGTTGGATAATACGGTGTCGACATTAGGTGACTTGATTGCTTTTGAGGGCTATTTGAACTCGTCAACACCATTTCTTCTTGATGAGCACAATGTCCTCTGGCGCGATTCAAATAGGCAGTATCATGATTTTGCGTTCAGCGACACATATAATGATACCTGCTCATATCCAAGATTTTGGCTCGACACAGGATATGCGGTTTTGGAAGATGTCACAGATGATATGATCGGCTGTTATGATTCTGAGTTCGACCAGGTTAGTACTTGTCTTGATTTTATGCTAAGATTTGCTTGTCATTTTCCCCGCACTCTGAAATCAACCCCTTCATTGTATATTACAAACCATCTACTTGCTTGGATATGTGAAGATGTTGTGGCACAAGAAATTCTGACATGAATTAATTTATAGTATGGTGATACTGAAGCCTTTGGTGTTTTCCCTGACTGGCAGCGTCAATTATCGAAGTTTGCATCCGTCCAAGATCGTCTCCGAGAATGGTATCCACCTGTGCTGAACAAGATTTCTCACTTCGCCTGCATCATTATCATGCAACTCGATATTGACGGCTTCCGTTTGGATAAGGCTACTCAGATAACACCTGATCCTCTGGGCGATTTCAGTCATGCGGTTCGAGAATGTGCTCGGTCAGCTTGCCCAGTAACAGAGTTAGGAGGTAGAGCTACACTGACAATTCACTAGATCTGTTAACAAAACAAACTTCTTTATTACTGGAGAAGTTACTGGTGGCAACACATTTGGTAGTATCTACCTTGGTCGCGGTCGACAGCCAGACATGCTCCCACTCAACGTTGACGATGCAGTCAATACCACTACTAATTCAACCTTGGCCTATTTTATCCGTGATGCAGACTATAATGCACTCGACTCAGCCGCTTTCCACTATTCTGTATATCGCAGTCTTACGCGGTTCTTGGGTATGGACGGTAGCCTTGCTGCCGGATACGATACGCCTCTCAACTGGGTAGAGGCTTGGAATGAGATGCTGCAGACTAATGATCTTGTCAACCCGAACACCAACATATTTGATCCAAGGCATATGTATGGTGTAACGAATCAAGATGTCTTCCGTTGGCCAGCCATCTCAAATGGAACCGAAAAAATGCTATTGGGCCTATTCATTACGACGTTGCATATGCCTGGTATTCCACTTCTGCTTTGGGGCGAGGAACAAGCATTTTATCTTCTAGACAACACAGCGACCAATTACATTTTTGGTCGACAATCTATGTCTTCCGCAACGGCATGGGAAACCCACGGATGCTACACTCTAGGAAGTAGTGAGTACTATGACTTCCCAATAGAGTCAGCAGCCGAAGGGTGCAATGATCCATGGAACAGTCGCGATCATCGAGACCCATCAAGTCCAGTGCGAAACATAATCAAGGCAATGTATCAGATGCGAGAAAACTATCCAGTTTTAAATGACGGGTGGTTCTTGCAACAACTCTCTAATCAAACCCACGAATTATATTTACCTGGTAGTAACGGCACCGCTACAGAGACAGGCATATGGAGCACCATACGGAGTGAATATAAACACACTCAGGATTTATCTGGTAGTGGCCAAGGGAGTCAATCTGTGTGGCTACTATATCAGAATGATAACCAGTCCGTTAGCTATACATTCGATTGCACGACCAATGCCAGCGCCTTGATCTCTCCTTTTGCGACAGGTACAACTGTTAAAAATTTGTTCTATCCTCATGAGGAGTTTGAGCTCATCTCCAGCCCTCAAACTTGGCATTTTGATGACATCGCTGACGCAAACGGCTGCTTAAGCCAAATCGAACTTTCTGCATGGGAATTCAAGGCGTATGTGCCAAAAGATAAATGGGTTGGCCCGGGTCCAATGATCACCGCGTTCGTGCCTGGCCACGACATGCGTCTCACATCTACTGTGCAAGCTGGAGAGCAGGAGTCGGTTGCAATAGAGGTCCATTTCAGTGCTGAAATGGACTGTGACAATCTCAAGGCAAATCTCAATATAACCTCCAAGACAGAGGATGGGACAACTGCTCAACTGGACAATTCGACTGCGTCGTGCGAAACGGTCTCGGCACAGAACATCACGGGTTTAGTGGGCGGAATCCCAACTACCTGGATCTTCAAGGCGAACTTGACTAATGTCTCGAACGGTATCCACTCAGTGACTTTGAATAATGTGACTTTGAGTAATGGAAATGGTTCGACCGGTTCAGTGGATAAGTTCCTTTTTCGGACTGGACAATCTGACAATCCCGTTGTGTTTCCTCAACTCGCCAACTATACGGCAGGACTCCTTACGAAAGACTCGGCCGGAACGCTTTGGTATAGCCACAAGGCTGCTGGTGCAGACCAATTTCGCTACTCTTTGAATTGGGGTTCCTCCTGGTCAGATTGGGAGACCTATAATGGCGGAAATGTCAGCCTCACGTCGCAGTCATGGAACGGGACTAGTGCTCAGAAGTGGAGCGGTGAGCATGTAATGATGCAATATTACAGCTCCATCTCTGGAAGCAGCGATTACCTTCAGCATAGCGATATATTAGATGAGACTCCAGTACCCCGCCGTTTCCCACATCTTTTTGCGCATGGCCCGTTTAATCTCTACGGCTATGATCGTGGCATTGCCAACAAGTTTAGTCTTGACAATACTGGCCATCTTTGGAATTATCACTTTATGACCGAGTGGCCAGCTGGTAGGTTAATTTTCTCTGACCAGTAGAAATTGGACTAACAGGCTTTTCTACAGTATTCCAGATCAATGTCTGGGGTATCAACCCCGATGGCGTGCCAGATCAGACCTTCGTCTTTGGTGACATGGATTCTGACGGTGTTCTCGATCGTATGCCACCGTCTTCTTTAACTACGACTCTGATAAACATCACCAAACTTCCCACGACTCCATACCTAGGATATAAAGTCGTCGTAAATGATGGCACCTACCAGTATGATCTGATTCCTTACGGCAACCAGAACCACCAAATAGCTCTAGTCTTCCTGATGTGGGTAGTCCCCATAATAACGGGGGGTCTTAGTGTCTGGCTGTTTATGAAGTCCTTCTATTCCGTCAAGTTCAATAAAATCGGTATCAGTGATACACGCTCTCTGGTTCCACTTGCAATCCGCCGTGCGTTAAAGAGACGGGAGAAGGGAAATGGTGGGATAGAAATGACACAAACTCGATTTACTACAATGCACAATATGGGTTCGAACATCGGGCTTCCGCAGGATATCGGTGCGAAAGGACGACGCACTGTTCTAATCGCTACCATGGAATATGATATCGAGGATTGGGCCATCAAGATCAAGATCGGTGGGTTGGGTGTCATGGCTCAATTGATGGGGAAGAATCTTGGCCATCAGGACCTCATATGGGTGGTTCCATGTGTCGGTGATGTTGAGTACCCCATTGATGAGCCCGCTGAACCGATGGAAGTCACTATTCTAGGTATATCTTATACGATCGAGGTCCAGTACCACACGTTACGGAATATTACTTATGTTCTCCTGGACGCCCCGGTTTTTCGCGCACAGAGCAAGTCAGAGCCGTATCCAGCACGCATGGACGACCTCGACTCTGCAGTCTATTACAGTGCATGGAATCAATGTATTGCCTTAGCCATCCAACGCTTCCCTATCGATATATACCATATTAACGATTACCACGGCGCCGTTGCTCCGCTCCATCTATTGCCGCGTACGATACCCATCTGTCTCTCTCTGCACAACGCCGAATTCCAAGGACTTTGGCCAATGCGTTCAGTGAAGGAGAAAAAAGAAGTATGCGCCGTCTATAACCTGTCCGAAGAGGTCGCCGAAAAATATGTACAGTTTGGTGACGTTTTCAATCTTCTGCATGCCGCGTCTTCGTACCTCCGTTTGCACCAAAAAGGATTTGGCGCGGTAGGCGTGAGTAGGAAATACGGTAAGCGTTCATGGGCGCGTTACCCCATTTTCTGGGGCCTCAGCAAGATTGGGAACCTACCGAATCCCGACCCTTCGGATACAGCGGACTGGAGTGGTGCCCAGGACACGAAAGAGGTAGTTGTTAATACTGAGTTCGAGAACAGCAGACCTGAGCTGAAGAGACGGGCCCAGGAATGGGCGGGACTGGATCAGAACTCTGAAGCTGATCTGCTAGTTTTCGTGGGCCGGTGGTCAATGCAGAAGGGTATTGATCTAATTGCCGACGTCATGCCTGCTGTTCTGGAAGATCATCCGGACGTACAATTGATTTGTGTCGGTCCAGTTATTGACCTTTACGGCAAGTTCGCCGCATTGAAGCTTGACGTTTTGATGAAGAAATATCCAGGCAGGGTGTTCAGCAAGCCTGAATTCACTGTTCTCCCTCCCTTCATCTTCTCCGGGGCCGAGTTTGCTCTAATTCCATCTCGAGATGAGCCGTTTGGTTTGGTCGCTGTCGAATTTGGACGAAAAGGTGCTTTGGGTATCGGAGCTCGCGTTGGTGGTCTCGGCCAAATGCCTGGCTGGTGGTATACCGTCGAATCAACCACCACTACACATTTACTGCACCAGTTTAAAATGGCTATCAAAGATGCTCTTTCCTCCAAACTTGCGGTTCGACAAATGATGCGAGCGCGAAGTGCCAAACAACGATTTCCAGTCATACAATGGGTTAATGATCTTGAAACGTTACAGGGTAGAGCTATTGAGATCCACAAGAAGGAAGCAAAACATCCGATTTCTCAAGGCCTAAGATCCTTTTCCAGGTCGATATTGACGTTAGCGAGTCCAAACAGTAGTCAGACTGATGTTTCCAATTCGGACAATCGGCCAGTCACACCAAGCACGATTGAAGCGCCACCATCAGGGCTGAGCAGAGCACTGTCTCTTGGGTTTAGAGCAGGACCCGGCCATCAGTCGACGAGGAGGCGGCGAATGGATGTCAGCACTCCTTCGTTAGCCGGAGGATTAAGCATAGCTGATGAAAGCGTGTATGATTTCAACGACGATCTCGACCGTGATGAACGCTCTGGTGAAGGAGAGTATGTTGTTTCACAAGAAGATCTGGAGGCTTCTCAGTATAGAGACCAAAGAGATCAAAGAAACTCTCGCGCACCTAGTCCCGCGCTCTTATCTCCAAATACACAGACATTCTCCTTACCTAGGATGCAGAACATGCATGGCCATAATCCACCGCGGCCTACGACTCCAAAAAGCGGGTACTTTATGGGACCAGTATCCCCAAGCGGGGAAAGCTCCCCCGGGGCTGATGACGTTCTTCTACCTCCTGTAGCATTTATGGCAGATCGTGCCAGTCAGCGTGCCTCAATGCTATCGCTTAGCTCTGTAGTCGGCGACAAAACTGACCTCAAGCTACAAAAAGTCGATCCCTTCTTCACTGACGTTCAAGGCGAGTACTACCGCGCTTTTGAGAAGTCTCTTGCAAAGCTGGATAGCGGAAACAGCGAGACCCAGTTTTGCATTGAGGAATACCTCATAAAGTCCGAAAAGAAATGGTTTAATCAGTTCCGTGACGCAAAGCTCGGTCGCGGGCCTGCTACGGCGAGTATCTCGGGAATGAGTCGCCGGTCAAGTTTTGCGGATAGTTTCAACAAGGGGACAGAGAGTAGATTGTTTGACAAGGATAGAGACAGGAACTCCCATCATCCACTGCAGAACCAGTATATGGACGATGGTCAGCAAGATGAGCAGCCAGACATAGACCAGTTCTTGCTTGGGAAAGACTACAAGCCTCCCACGGGGTTGAGCTTTATTCTTCAATATCGTTTTGGGTCTTGGCCTGTATACAGTTTTTTGTTGGCTTTTGGGCAAATCATCGCAGCCAACAGTTATCAGATCACCCTGCTAAACGGTACAGTGGGTGAAACAGCTAGCAAACTCTATGTTACAAGCTCAGTCTACCTCGCGGCATCGATCGCCTGGTGGGCTATTTTCTGTTACAAGAAATCCGTCTACGTCCTCAGCACGCCATTCCTGTTCTACGGTCTCGCCTTCTTCCTCCTAGGGATGACACCTTTTGTGTCAGGTACTACTGGGAAAGGCTGGATGCAAAACGTCGCTACATGCATTTACGCCGTAGCCGCGGCTAGCGGTTCAATATTCTTCGCCTTGAACTTTGGTGACGAGGGCGGTTCGCCCGTCAAATCGTGGGTCTTCCGTGCATGCATGATCCAAGGCACCCAGCAGATATACGTGTGCGCATTATGGTTCTGGGGTGATTACCTCAACAAGCGTGAGGCCGACGGCCTGGATAGCTCTTTCACAACGGCTAGTTCGTTGATGAGTGCCGTGACGATCCCAATTGCAGTCCTCTTTTGGGTAATCGGACTAGTTATCTTTTTCGGCTTACCAGAATACTACCGCCAAACACCAGGCAAAGTACCATCGTTCTACGCATCACTATTTCGACGGAAGATCGTGATGTGGTTCTTCATCACAGTCATTATCCAAAACTTCTTCCTGAGTACGCTCTATGGACGAAACTGGCTCTATCTATTTAGCAGTTCTCACGCCGAGACATGGCAGATTGTACTGCTGATTTTCTTCTTCTTCATCATTGTTTGGGCTGCCTTCCTATGGTTGTTCGGCGTGTTGTCGAAAGACCACTCTTGGATCCTTCCCATTTTCGCTATCGGCCTGGGTGCACCGAGATGGTGCCAGATGTTATGGTCCTGCACACCTATCGGAGCCTACATCCCCTGGGTCGGCTCGGCAATAATGTCAACTTTGTTCAGCCGCGCTCTCTGGCTGTGGTTGGGCGTACTCGACGCGATTCAAGGCGTAGGATTTGGCATGCTACTCCTACAAACACTAACCAGATATCACATTGCGTTTACACTTATTGCTGCGCAGGTTATCGGGTCAGTGGCGACGATATGCGCGAGAGCCTTTTCGCCGGACAAATTAGGGCCTGGAGATATATTCCCGGATTTCACGATTGGGCCTACTCCTGGATTGCAGAAGGCATGGTTCTGGGTAGGCCTACTGTGTCAATTGTTAGTTTGTGGTGGGTTCTTGGCATTTTTCCGGAAGGAACAGCTGAGTAAACCGTAGGGCTGCGTGTATAGTAGACGTGTAAATAAGGTGAATAAGGTAATTAAGAATTAAATTAATCATATATCTATGTTACTATTTGTCTAGTCTTGTTTCGTAATATAGTAGTGATCAATAATCGGGTAACCTAACACTATTTCTCTGGTATTACGACTGGGTCAAGAATATCATCGATGTGTCTTGTAATAGGAGATTTTCACTACATATCTCATGGCGTTATGCGACGAACGCTTGTTCGTCAAGAGAAGAGTTGAGTTTGGTGATAGTGACAAGAGGGGAAGAGAAGTGCTCCCAATTTCACCTCAGCATATATGCCGTATCAGAAACGGCTACAGCAAGAGCAAGGTTTGACCAATGTCAATTATAACTTGAAATATTTGGAACGAAAGTTGCTAGGAACCACCGGGATTCGTGAGGTAAACATTGAATAACACCTTTACAGGCTAGAAATCTGCCTTTCCTTTATACCCTAATACTATTTCTCTAGTATTACACTGTAATACCAAAAATTTACTATAGGAGATTTAAGGTTTGGTCTATATAGGTACCCAGCAGTATTACACTATAATACCAATAACCCTAACACTAGTGCTCTGGTATTACACTGTAATACCAATTTTTTACTATAGGAGATTTAAGGTGTAGTCCGTGCAGGCACCTATCGGTATTACACTGTAATACCAATAACCCTAAGAATTTCAACGTGGTTCTACAGGCCCTAGAATTTAGGGCCTGAATATACTCAATAGTGCAGTTTCATTGCCGCTCTCAGAATTAGTGTACCTACAATGGTTGTTGAGTTATTCATGTATTTAGTTCTTAGAATTGCCTATTCTTCGGTCGCGTGCACCACCAAGTACACCACCGAGCGCGCGCACCGAATTCCCGAATGGGGTTGCCTGAGTATACAGGCACCCAATTCCTGGAGAGCGTACACACCCAATTCCTGGAGAGCGTGTGCACCCAATTCCTAGGAGCGTACGCACCCAATTCCTAGGAGCGTATACACCCAATTCCTGGAGAGTGCGTGCACCCAATTCCTGGAGAGCGTGTACACCCAATTCCTAGGAGCGTATACACCCAACTCCTAGAGAGCGTGTATACCCAATTCCTAGAGCGTATACACCCAACTCCTAGAGAGCGTGTACACCCAATTCCTAGGAAGCGGTGTACACCTAATTCACTCAATTCCTAGGAGTGTATATACCACCGAGCATATATACCGAATTCCTAAATAGGGTTGCCTAAGTATATAGACAACCTAATTCCTAGAGAGCGTGTATACCCAATTCCTAGAGAGTGTATATACCCAATTCCTAGACAGTAGTATACACCCAATTCACCTAATTTCTAGAAAGTATACATCTAATTCCTAGAGAGCTATTACACTCAATTTATTCAATTCCTAGAAAGTATATACCAAATTCCTAGAGAGTAGATATACTCAATTCACTCAATTTATAGAGACAGATATCCTGAGTATTAGAGTTGTCTAATTATATAGGTACCAAATTACTAGAGAGTATATATACTGAATTCCTAGAGAGTATATATATCTAATTTCTAGAGAGCAAGTATATCTAGTTTACTAAATTTATAGAAGCAGGTATATAGAATTCTTAGAATTGTATATACTATATATAAGAGGGACCTGATAAAAGAAGGCCCTAGTAACGAAAATACAAGGTCATTACAAAGGGAAAAAATAGATAGGAAGGTGTAGCTTGGAAATAGTCTTGTTATAAAGCTAAAGAGCAAAGAGTAGTAGAGGTAAGCTTGCTATCTATAGTCCTAGAGATATCTAGCTAGACACTTTGTCTCTAGAAACAAACCAGGCAAACAACAAATACCTAAAGTACAAACTACAAACAGAGAGAAGCAAATATAGCAAATATAACAAACAACAAACAGAGGACTCTTAGAGTCTTGCTCCAGTTCCTATACTGTCCTGTAACAATACTCCTTCTCTAGTAGTATTGTCTCTAATACTATCAATGCCTTCTGTCCCTTTTCTTCTCCTATCTCAAAGCTCTAGCCTTCTTAGCCTTCTCTGCCAGCTTTATTCTAAGTTGTCTTATCTTATAACTCTCTACTCTCTTTGGTATCTTGAAGTGAGTGTTGGAGGTAGTTGGCTAGTTGATATTCTCTGCCCTGGCCTTCTCTCTTATTGGCTCCTTTAGTTTGTTGATAGATGTAAAGGATAGAGGTATTATAGTCTAGGTCTCTAGTAGAGGTAGTATATCCTTGGGCTTTAGACTTTCCTTAGAGGGTTCCTCTGGCTTTACCTTCTCTAATAGGCATCTCCCTTTCTCTACTAGTTGCTAGTTCTACTTTATCAGGTCCTTCTTGTCTATTGGTACTAGTAGCTGAAATTGCTTAGACTTTACTAGGTCAGCCAGCTTCTTGCTAGTGAGGTTTATATAGATCCTAGGCTTCCTGTTACCTAAGTCTCCTATCTAGAGCCTAGTATACTTGGGCTTATAGCAGGCTGTCTAGAGCTGCTACTACTTAGCTAGGAGGTCCTTGATATAGATCTTGTCCTAGTCTCTAAATAGGAGTTGTAAGTTGTAGTCCTAGATGAGCACCTTATAGGCATGACTACTGCCAGCAATAGATCTGTCTATTACTAGCTAGATATACCAGAATAAGTTCTTCTATCCTACTCTAGTTCCTACCTAGATAGTAGTCTCTATAATGAAGAAATCGATCCTAGTTGTTGCTGGGGCCTAGATCCTCTCAGAAAAGTAGTAGTAGTAGATGCCCAACTCTTCTACCTAGATCTCTTCCTCCTTGATCTACTAGGATTTGTTTTGGCTATCCTTGAAGGTGATTGGAAAGGGCACTAGGTGCCAGAGGTCTTTCTTTATCCCTCTAGAGAAGAGTAGCTTGAGGATGAAGATTCTGATGTCTTAGGAGGTACTCTTAGTCTAGAGAGGCTAGGGGAGCTAGAGGTGGCTAGCAGTAATAGTCTTCTAGTCTCTGTCCCTAGGTGGTTTTTGTATATTCTTCTTGTTCCAGGGGTGTTTAACTACTATAGGGTACTTAGAGTCTATTACTTTAGATAGTAGTATTGTATAGAATATAATAGGTTCTACTATAGTAGGTAGTATATTGTTAGGATAAGGTTTTGGTAGTTAAGAAAGGAAGTAGAGACTAGACAATAGATGCCCTTATATAGTAATAGTATATACAGCTGTATTAGACGAGATTTTTAGTACTTATACTATAGGGGTCCTTATTGGCTAGTAGATTTCTAGACAATTGGCCTAGTATCAAGGCAACATTTTTCCCCTTCCTAGAGGGGGACTAGAGTAGAATTGTCTAAGATTTGGATAGAAGGGCTCTAGGTGCCTAGAGAATAGAATGGTATATCGAAATTCCCGAAGGAAACAGGTTCTGGTTAGTGATTAATTTTTTTCAGAAATTTGAATATTTATTCATTTTTCCCAAGGAAAATTAATTCTAGATCCTTAGTTAAATTTGTAGACTAGAAGCTTTAGCTTGTTAAGGCAGCTCTTATAGAAGGCCTCTACTATATCGAAGGAACCCTTGAGGTATACAATTGGTTCCTAGGAGTTCTTATAGTTGCCCTCCTACTGAACCAGGTACTCAAAAGTGCTGTTACCCCTCTTGGAATCAATGACTCTCTTGACATTGTACTCCTAGTTATTATTATCGTTCTTCTACTAGTCTTCTATACTGTCGTCGTTGTAGAACCTAGTCTGCCTCTTGATTGGAGCTGTTGATTCTTCCAACTTAGAGATATAAAAAACATTATAGAGTCTTAGTCCTGCAGTCAGGGCCAGACAATAGATCTAGGTTCCGATGATCTCAGTGACCTTGAACAGCCCAATCTTCTAGTAGTCAAGCTTGCAAGATAGACAGAGAGACTTGATGTCGTCTATCTAGAGTATAACCTAGTCATCTATCTCAAAACTCTTGTTGAGGTGCTTCTGGTTATAGTACTTTCCTATAGTAAGCCTTGATTTCTTAAGGGTTTCTATAAGTTGCTTAAGGAGCTCTAGTATTTTGTCGGTATATACTATTACTACTAGCTCCTCCAAGAGTTCCCCTAGTATCTCTAGATAAATCTGGCTCCTAGGCTTCTATCCTTGATTGGTATAGAAAGGGGTAACCTTTATAGCAGAGTACTAGAACCTATTGTAGGCGAATTCTCTCAATGGTAGCTAGGTGTTCTAGTCTTTCTGCTTATAGAAGCAATAGGACCAAAGGTAGACTTCAATAGTTGAGTTCAGCTGCTCGGTTTAGCCGTTACCTTGTAGGTAATAGACGGTGGTAAGCAGCTACTCAATCCTAAGGTGTTAGTAAAGGTGGGCCTAGAAGGTGTTAATGAACTGTCTATCTCTGTTGGATATAATACTATCTAGTATACTATAGAGGCGGACTATATTGTCTAGGAAGAGGTCTATTATCTTCCTGGCATTGAGCCCCTTGATTATAATAGGGTAGAAGTGTACTATCTTAGTAAAGTGGTCTACTATAACTGCTATCCTATCTTGTCCCTTCTTGGTTCTTGGTAGGTTGGTAATGAAATCGATACCTACTCTACTCTAGCAAGCTGTAGAGACAGGGAGTAGTACCAGATGGCTATACTTCTTATATCTAGAAGCCTTGTTTCAGAGACACTTCTAGCAACCCTTGATATAGTATTGTATATCCTGATCTATTCTAGGCCAGAATGCTGTCTCCTTTAGTAGGGCCAATGTCTGCTTGTAGCTAAAGTGTCCTATCTCTATAACCTAGTAGATTATATATAATCTATACCAAGGCCTATATAAAAAATATTAGTATATATACAGCTGCTAGTATATTATATTAGATCTATATATAAATGCTATAGTAAGTTACTATAAGGTAATATAAAGGTCTTAGCACTTATTAGATATATAAAATTAGAAGGAGGTATATATATCCAAATCTATCTAATTTGTTTAAGTAATACCCTTTGTACAACTTCTTCAACATTTACAAGTATACACCTTGAATCTCCAGTAGTATCTATCCTTAAACAACTCAATTCATTGAATTACAACAAATATTTATCTAGTAGTATATATTAAAGTACTATATCTTATTGTAATTTACTATATATTATAATAGCTTATAGTAACTTACTATAA